>CM053033.1:12679546-12799546 GCA_028564925.1 Lithobates sylvaticus | reverse complement strand
TGGCATATGGTAAGCAACCAGTTTGGCATGGGGCCAGATCAAAGGAGGGGCAGGAGGGGCAGTTGCCCTAAATGCAGCGCCCTTAAAGCCGGTCAATTAGGATATGGCACTGCATACGTGCTCAAGGTCCATGGTGAGCAACAAGTTTGGCATGAAAACAGGGCTGGGTCAAGGGAGAAGCAGGAGGGGCAGCCAACCTGAATGCAGTGCAATCCTGGCTCTGCATATATGCTCAAGATCTATGGTGAGCAACTAGTTTGGCCATGAAGCAGGGCCGGGTCAAGGAAGGGTCAGGATAGGCAGCCGTCCTGAGTGCAGTGCAATCACAGCTGGGGTACAGCACTGCATACATGGTCAAGGTCTATGATGAGCAACCACTTTGGCATGGAAGATAGGCCGTGTTAAGGGAGGGGCAGGAGAGGAAGCTGCCTTGAGTACAGTGCCCTCACAGCCGGTCAGTTGGAATATGGCACTGCATACATGCTCAAGATCTATGGTGAGCAAATAGTTTGGCATAGAAGATAGGCAGTGTTAAGGCAGGGGCAGGAGAGGAAGCTGCCTGGAGTGCAGTGCCCTCACAGCCGGTCAGTTGGAATATCACACTGTATACACGTTCAAGGTCTATGGTGAGCAACCAGTTTGGCATGGAAGAAGGGCCGTGTTAAGGGAGGGGCAGGAGAGGAAGCTGCCTTGCGTGCAGTGCCCTCACAGCCGGTCAGTTGGAATATTAACTGCATACATGCTCAAGATCTATGGTGAGTAACCAGTTTGGCATGGAAGCAGGGCCGGTTCAAGGGAGGGGCAGGAGGCACAGCCGCCCTGAGTACAGTGCAATCACAGCTGGGAGTGTGGGGTACAGCATTGCATACATGCTTAAGGTCTATGGTGAGCAACCAGTTTGGCATGGAAGAAGAGCCGAGTCAAGGGAGGGGCAACTTCCCTGAGTGCAGTGCCCTCACGGCCGGTTAGTTGGGATATGGCACTGCATACATGCTCAAGATCTATGGTGAGCAACCAGTTTGGCATTGAAGCAGGGCCAGATCAAAGGAGGGGCAGGAGGGGAGGTCGCCTTGAGTGCAGTGCCCTCATGGCCAGTCAGTTGGGATATGGCACTGCATACATCCTCAATGTCTATGGTCAGCAACCAGTTTGGCATAGAAGCAGGGCCAGTTCAAGGGAGGGGCAGGAGGGGCAGCCGCCCTGAGTACAGTGCAAACACAGCTGGGAGTATGGGGTACAGCATTGCATACATGCTTAAGGTCTATGGTGAGCAACCAGTTTGGCATGGAAGAAGAGCCGAGTCAAGGAAGGGGCAACTTCCCTGAGTGCAGTGCCCTCACGGCCGGTTAGTTGGGATATGGCACTGCATACATGCTCAAGATCTATGGTGAGCAACCAGTTTGGCATTGAAGCAGGGCCAGATCAAAGGAGGGGCAGGAGGGGAAGTCGCCTTGAGTGCAGTGCCCTTATGGCCAGTCAGTTGGGATATGGCACTGCATACATCCTCAAGGTCTATGGTGAGCAACCAGTTTGGCATGGAAGCAGGGCCGGTTCAAGGGAGGGGCAGGAGGCGCAGCTGCCCTGAGTACAGTGCAATCACAGCTGGGAGTGTGGGGTACAGCATTGCATACATGCTTAAGGTCTATGGTGAGCAACCAGTTTAGCATGGAAGAAGAGCCGAGTCAAGGGAGGGGCAACTTCCCTGAGTGCAGTGCCCTCACGGCCGGTTAGTTGGGATATGGCACTGCATACATGCTCAAGATCTATGGTGAGCAACCAGTTTGGCATTGAAGCAGGGCCAGATCAAAGGAGGGGCAGGAGGGGAAGTTGCCTTGAGTGCAGTGCCCTCATGGCCAGTCAGTTGGGATATGGCACTGCATACATCCTCAAGGTCTATGGTGAGTAACCAGTTTGGCATAGAAGCAGGGCTGGGTCAAGGGAGAAGCAGGAGGGGCAGCCATCCTGAGTGCAGTGCAATCACGGCTGGGAGGGTGGGGTACAGCACTGCATACACGCTCAAGGTCTATGGTGAACAACCAGTTTGGCATGGAAGAAGGGCCATGTTAAGGGAGGCGCAGGAGGGGCAGCCGCCTTGAGTGCAGCACCCTCACGGCCGGTCAGTTGGGATATGGCACTGCATACATGCGTGGAAGATGGGTCGAGTCAAGAGAGGGGCAGGAGGCTGCCCAAAGCTGCTAAAAAGCAAGCAAACGGCCATGCATGAACAATACATCCTTCATGCCAACAATGGGCAGCCAGAGCACAGGGGGAGAGAAGAAAGGATGCGCCAGAGCATGTAGGGCCAACTGCATTCTGCATCTTCAGCGAGCCTTGCATGAAAAGTCCACTCTAACCAAGATGTTACCAGTGTAAACCAGTCCCCACAAAAACTCACCAAATTTTTTATGTCATTTTAGGTAGAGAAAAAAAAAAAATTCCGTCTTGGATATATGAATTATTTGTTCCTTATAAGATTTTCCATTCTATATATTTACAGCCACTAGATGTCACTGCAGCCCTCTGAAATAATGAAAAAGAATTCACCCTCTTCCTCTAATTTTCTACCTTTACTGGACGACGGCAGCTGTTGTCCGAGTGATATTCCGCTTAATCCTATTAGATTAATTGATTTTCGTTACAGGTTTTATGTTAGGAGGTTGATTCAATTAGCGAAGGAAACATGATAGTTTCATCCCAGTCGCTTAAATGTAACTTTATTTTCAAACTACAAACAGGACCCATTTATTCTTTCCTTTTTTGTTTTATCACCGATCAATTATCTGAGATCAAATAGGCAATTACCCAGCCTGGCGAAGAGTGGATCGGATTGCAGGCTTTTTGTGTGTGTGCTGTTTGTATCATATGGTTCACGACAGCTGGAGGTAACCGATGAACCGGCGCAAGATCGCCATCATACTGTAATTGGACTTAATTGTGCTCCTTAGAGCGCCACTTTTGGGCGATTGGCTGTGTGGGCTCCGTCACTTGTGCCGTTTCTCTGGAAAGTGACTCCCACGATCGCAGACGATATGATGCCTTCTCGCCGCCTGATTTTAACCTTTTAATTGGGCAAAACAGAGTGCAGCGCTATATAGGCCTATATAGATTGTATAAATCAATTAATAACAAAATACATTCATATAAACAAATAATAATGAATGTGTGTATTATTTTTTAAAGTGTCCATAAAGAAGATTTCGTGCTGAGTAAGGAAAGATCCAAGGACAGCAAACGTGACACCTATAATCACACTGGAGGCTTACCAGTAGACCAGCAAACACCCTTACTCAGGGAGGTCAATACGCGCTCAATCAGAATTCAAATCCACTGGCAAAGGCTCGGATATCCACTCAGGTAGTCCCAGGTAGCAAATGCAAGGATGGAAGATGGGCAAGTCAGGCGTACCCCTGTTAAGTCGGGTGGAGTTACGCAGACACGTTACTGCGCATGCATGACCGATGTTCGGCCATTTTGGTTATGTGGCGGCGCCACCCTCCGAAAAGTGGTTCAAGGCTTGCCACGGCATGTGAAAAGCCATGAACATCTGTATTTAAGGCGGTCGCTTGGGGGCCGATAAAATCACTACTCCACCGCCTGGTTATTCCTGACCCCACTGCTACACATGTGAATGAGCCTTATGTGCACTAGAAATGATGGTAGGTAAACTTTTTAGGGGTACGGTTGTGATGCTTTCTTTTGCGGTGGCGACAACATCTATACCCCATGTCGCTTTCGGCAGGCATGGCGTCTGCCAAAGGCGACCCGTTCAAGTGAACAGGACTGCTCTGCAAGCACCCCTCAACCAAACAGCGATACAATCACCCTTTCCGACAGCACTGCTTGTGTGAAGAAGGTTATCCTTTCAGGCAAACATCTCAGCTTTTGGCCACTAGATGGAGCTGATGATACAGGAATAAATCTCTCACCAAAATTACGGTGACATTTCGTTGAGCTTGCACAATTGTTTCTGTTTTCATAAACAGACCCCTAAGTGTCATTCAGTAAGGGTTTTACATCTGTTTTAAGGCATGCTTACAGGTTTCCTTTAGGTAGGGGTTAAGCACAGGTTGTGTCTGAGACCCCCAGGTTTTGAAATTTTTTTTGGAGGGGTTTCAAGCACTTTTTTGGGGTTTATTATTTTATTTCTTTTACTTCCACTAAAACTTTATATCACATGGGGACAAAAACATAAAGGATGTGATAAAATGTTTTTTAGACATGTTCTCTTTCAGCGGCCGCTGGTCCGAAAGGGGCAGAGTGGTGCCGCCCCCCCTAATCTCCATGTGCTACCCCCTAATCGCCATGCGGGGCACCAGACTCATAGGTTTCTATGAGGTTTTTTTTTTTAAGCACATGACTAGGGCCTGAGGCTCTCATTGGCTTCAAAAAGTTTGGGCTTGGGGCGCAGAACACTGCGCCCCCCGAACCCACCCACTTGTGACATTATCAATCAATCAATATTCGCTATTGTCTTTCTGCTTCTCCTCCCGGCCAATCAGGTTAGAAGGCGGATCTTAAGACCTCATTAGTCGGGAGGAGAAGCCAGGGAAGCCGTGACCTGGATAGGGTAAGTGCGGACCTGGCGAGGGGGGTTTGTTTGCTCCCCCCCAAAAAAAGAAAATAGAGCACCAGCTGCTAATATATAATATTCTAATCACTATTCTCTTAGTCCCCTGAGGTCCATCCTACCTTCCATTGAAGCTAATGGAGCACAGATTGAGCTCCATTTGCTTCTTCCCTGGCCACCAGATCCAGAAAAAGCGACAGCAGAAACCGGAAGTGATGTTACACCTGACACTTCCAGGTTCATTCTAGCTAGGGAGAGATCAGTGAATGGATGTTTGCCGGTTTCCCTCCCTCCGGGCACCAGCCATGTGTGTCTCAGGCCTGAAGGTGGGACAGCGGAGTCCAGGAAGCATGGCGGAGGTGGTTGCGTTGGGTGGGCACACTCCGGAGGTCACAGAAAATGATCGGTTGGCTGTACATCCGCCTGATCACTTTTATTAGAAAGCTGAGAATGAGCTTGTGGAGTGTTACCCCCCCCCCCCTCCGCCCTGCTGCAGTGGCAGTTTGTTATAATCTAGCATCAGAAATAATGATGTGCTTTTGTGAATAAAGTGTGCTAAAAAAAGGAAAAAAAAGAAAGAAAATAAGACAGCAAAAAAAAAAAAGATAATAGAAAAAAAGGAGGAAAAAAAGAGGAAAAATAAAAAAGGGGGGAAAAAAGAAAAGAAAACAAGAAGAAAAAGTAAAAACAGTAAAGAAAAAGAAGGAAAAAAAGGAAAAAAAAGAGGAAAAATGGGCGTCTCAGGCCTGCAGGTGGAACAGCGGAGTCCAGGAAGTATGGCAGAGGGGGTTGCGTTGGGTGGACACACTCCGGAGGTCACAGAAAATGATCGGTTGGCTGTACATCCACCTGATCACTTTTATTAGAAAGCTGAGAGTCAGCTAGTGGAGTGTAACCCCTCGCCCCGCTGCAGTGGCAGTTTGTTATAATCTATCATCAGAAATAATGATGTGCTTAGGTGAATAAAGTGTGCTAAAAAAGGAAAAAAAAAGAAAGAAAATAAGACATGAAAAAAAAAAAGAAAAAAAAAAAAGGGGGAGAAAAAAAAAAACAGGAAAAAGAAAAGAAGAAGGCCCCCCCCCCCCTTCTTCTTTTCTTTTTCCTGTTTTTTTTTTTCCTGGGGGAGGAGAAAAATAAAAAAAAAGAAGAAAACGAAAAAACATTAAAGAAAAATAAGCAAAAAAGGAAAAAAAGAGGAAAAATGGGATAAAAAAATAAAAAAAAGAAAGAAGCAAAAAATATAAAAAAGATAAAAGGAAAAAAAAAAGGAAAGAAAAAAAAAGGAAAGAAAAAAACAGAAAAAAGTGGAAAAAAGGGAAAAAATGTAAAGAAAAAAAGAGGAAAAAAATATAAAAAAAAAGAAAAAAGAGGAGAAAAAGAAAAAATAGCAAAGAAAAAAAGTAAAAAAAAAAAAAAAAAAGTAAAAAAAGGGAAAAAAAGAAGAAAAAAGGGGAAGAAAAAAAAAGATAGAAAAGAAGGAAAAAAGATAAAAAAGATAACAGGAAAAAAAAGAAAAGGAAAAAAAGGAAAGAAAAAAACAGGAAAAAAGGGAAAAAAAAAGAGAAAAAATAAAAAAAAGGGTAAAAAGAGAAAAGAAAAAAGGGAAAAAGAAAAGAAAAAAGAAAAAAAATAATAATTTAAACAGCATTCAACAGATATATATTGTATTGTAAGCATGGAATAACATGCAAGGTATGTAGAAATCTCGGATGAGTAATGGAAATATTTCCTATGTATTTATTATCCACTTTGTCATACCTTCCATGATTGATCTCGCCCCGTGTACACATTGCTATGGGATTATAAACACAGGTGCCTTTAATGCAGCTCCGTCCAATTTCTTGTCTATGGCTGTAGACAGATACAGACTGCAGATGTTGTGGCTCTGGGAAAGAAAACACACATGGAGGCTTCACTGTCCAATTTTTTTTTTCACTCTGCTTGGGTGTGCATGTTTACAGCATGCTGCGATTTTTCACTGTCAACATTCATGCATTTTCTTTTTTTTTTGGAGATCAAAAAATCTGGCATTTGGGATCTCTCTAATGCTATGATTGCGTGTGGGTACTGCAAGAAATTAATTTTTTTCTATAGCCGATCAATGATTTGTCTGAGACAATGGTACAGTATCTGTGTCTAAGCTTAAAGAAGAATTCCATATAAAAACAAATGTCTGGGAAAAGTCAAAAGAACGACGTAGCTATGCATGTGTCCATTGCAGTAAATCCTCCCTGCCACTAGAGGTTGCCAGTATGCGGAAGTGCAACAGTGTTGTCAGTGCAATTCCCCTGGTTACCACCAGGTGTCACTGTCAGATGGTGTAAGACATCTCTGCCAGTCATTAATATTACAGCAGTGATATCAAAGTCTAGGACTATGTGAAGTACTAGCCTGTTGCCAGGAGAGATGTAACCTACAGTTATAGATGAATGCTTCCCCTCCTGGGGATTTCTCCCTCTGTGGGAGGTAAGACAATGGGCACGCCCCAGGACTTTACGTCAGTAGGCCAAGACACAGGTCTCTCTCAGCGAATACTCTCTATACTCCTTCTTTTGTCTTCCATGCCCCGCACCACAGACCCACACCTCTACCCCATCCTTTGGCTTCCATGCCCCACACCACAAATACACACCTCTACCCCATCCTTTGGCTTCCATGCCCCACACCACAAATCCACACCTCTACCACATCCTTTGGCTTCCATGCCCCACACCACAAATCCACACCTCTACCCCATCCTTTGGCTTCCATGCCCCACACCACAAATCCACACCTCTACCACATCCTTTGGCTTCCATGCCCCACACCACAAATCCACACCTCTACCCCATCCTTTGGCTTCCATGCCCCACACCACAAATCCACACCTCTACCCCATCCTTTGGCTTCCATGCCACACACCACAGAGCCACACCTCTACTCCTTTTTTTGGCTTTCATGTCCCACACCACAGATCCACACCTCTACCCCATCCTTTGGCTTCCATGCCCCACACCACAGATCCACACCTCTACCCCATCCTTTGGCTTCCATGCCCCACACCACAGACCCACACCTCTACCCCATCCTTTGGCTTCCATACCCCACACCACAGACCCACACCTCTACCCCATCCTTTGGCTTCCATGCCCCACACCACAGAGCCACACCTCTACCCCTTCTTTTGGCTTTCATGTCCCACACCACAGAGCCACACCTCTACCCCTTCTTTTGGCTTTCATGCCCCACACTTCTACCCTTTCCTTTGGCTTCCATGCCCCACACCATGGACCCAACAGGGTATCTCCAACCACCCCCCACCCCCGGTGTATTGATTCTCCTGGCATTCCATTTAACACCAGAAGCCAAAGGAGATACCCGGTACTTTGGAGTATGGAGGAGCATTTGGTTAATAGCATATACCAGGCTTTTCTTATTTTCCTGGTGCTAAATGACTTGGGTGCAAAAGGAAAGGGTAGAGGTGTGGGTCCATAGTGTGGGGCATGGAAGCAAAAGGAAGGGGTAGAGGTGTAGGTTTGTGGTGTTGGGCAGGGAAGCCAAAGGATGAGGTAGAGGTATGAGTCCATGGTGTGGGGCATGGAAGCCAAAGGAGTAGGTGTGGGTCCATGATGTGAGGCATAAAAGCCAAAGGAAGGGGTAGAGATGTGTGCCTGTGGTGTGAGGCAATGAAAGCCAAAGGAAGGGGTAGAGGTGTGAGTCAATAGGGGCATGTTCGACTTTTATGTCCCACACCACAGGGACACACCTCTACCCCTTTCTTTGGTTTTCATGCCCCACACCATGGACCAAAAATTCTACTGATTCCTTTGCCTTCCATGCCTCAAAATTCTACCCCTTTCCTTTGGCTTCAATGCCCCAAACCATGGACCAAAACTTATACCTCTTCCTTTGCCTTCCATGCACCACACTTCTACCCCTTCTGTTGGCTTCCATGCCCCACACCATGGACCAAAACTTCTACCTCTTCCTTTGGCTTTCATGCCCCACGCTTCTACCCCTTTCTTTGGTTTCCATGCCCCACACCATGGACCAAAACGTCTACCTCTTCCTCTGCCTTCCATGCCCCACACTTCTACCCCTTCCTTTTACTTCCATGCCCCCCTATTGATTCACACCTCTACCTTGCTTCTATTGCCTCACACCACAGGCCTACACCTCTACCCCTTCCTTTGGCTTCCATTTCCTCACACCACAGGCCCACACCTCTACCCCTTCCTTTGGCTTCCATGCCTCACATTATTGACCCACACGTCTACTCCTTTGGCTTCCATGCCCCACACCATGGACTTACATCTCTACCTCTTCCTTTGGCTTCCATGTCCCACACCATGGACTCACACCTCTACCTCTTCCTTTGGCTTCCAAGCCCTACACCATGGACTCACACTTCTACCTCTTCCTTTGGCTTCCAAGCCCTACACCATTGACTCACACCTCTACCTCTTCCTTTAGCTTCCATGCCCTACACCATGGACTCACACCTCTACCTCTTCCTTTGGCTTCCATGCCCTACACCATGGACTCACACCTCTACCTCTTCCTTTGGCTTCCATGCCATACACCATGGACTCACACCTCTACCTCTTCCTTTAGCTTCCATGCCATACACCATGGACTCACACCTCTACCTCTTCCTTTGGCTTCCACGCCCTACACCATGGACTCACACCTCTACCTTTTCCTTTGGCTTCCATGCCCTACACTATGGACTCACACCTCTACCTCTTCCTTTGGCTTCCATGTCCCACACCATAGACTCACACCTCTACCTCTTCCTTTGGCTTCCATACCCTACACTATGGACTCACACCTCTACCTCTTCCTTTGGCTTCCATGCCCTACACCATGGACTCACACCTCTACCTCTTCCTTTGGCTTCCATGCCATACACCATGGACTCACACCTCTACCTCTTCCTTTGGCTTCCACGCCCTACACCATGGACTCACACCTCTACCTTTTCCTTTGGCTTCCATGCCCTACACTATGGACTCACACCTCTACCTCTTCCTTTGGCTTCCATGTCCCACACCATAGACTCACACCTCTACCTCTTCCTTTGGCTCCCATGCCCCACACCATGGACTCACACCTCTACCTCTTCCTTTGGCTTCCATGTCCCACACCATGGACTCACACCTCTACCTCTTCCTTTGGCTTCCATGTCCCACACCATGGACTCACACCTCTACCTCTTCCTTTGGCTTCCATGCCCCACACCATGGACTCACACCTCTACCTCTTCCTTTGGCTTCCATGTCCCACACTATGGACCCACACCTCTACCTCTTCCTTTGGCTTCCATGCCATACACCATGGACTCACACCTCTACCTCTTCCTTTGGCTTAAATGTCCCACACTATGGACCCACACCTCTACCCTTTCCTTTGGCACCCAAGTCATTTAGCACCAGGAAAATAAGAAAAGCCTGGTATATATATATATATATATCAACCAAATGCTCCTCTATACTCCAAAGTACCAGTTATCTCCTTTGGCTTCTGGTGGGGGGGGGGGGGGAGGGGCAGGTTGGTTGTAGAAAACCTGTTGATTTGCACTGAATGGGGTCAATGTAGTTACTTTTATTTAAAAGAATCAAACAACAAACTTTGACCCATCACCCATCATGCTGATTCTCCTTTCATTGTCAAATCGCGGGCTGGGGGAGGGGTCCAATCGGTAGAGTGACAGAGAGATGAGCTTATTAGTCTTCTGCTTCTCTTTTCCTGTCCAATCAGAGGCTGGGGGAGTGACAAGACCTATACGTGTAACTTAACTGTAGCAGGGAAAAATCAGGCCTCCTGCCCTGCCAGCCGTGCTTTGTGCCAGAACTGTGTCATTTCAGGACTGGATGGACAGAAATTAAAATCCTTTTGGCAAGTAAAACATCTCCTTTATATGTATTTTAGCTGTTTGCTTGGAGTTCAGCTTTTGCTCCGGGGCTGTGGATCAGAACGGTCATATAGATAGCCGCCTCGGACTATAAATACAGAGCCGGCTGCCATACTGGCATGTTATAGTGCCGAAGCCGAGGTCGTAAATTGCAGTTAGAAGGTCACAGGGGGGGATTGTGGGCGACAGAGGCTAGAAGTCATGACTTCCCGGAGGAAATACTGCAAACTGAAGAGATGAAAGTGGAATAGCAATATGTGCACGAAGAGGCCGGCTGGCACCGCGCAGAAACCCATTGGGGCTTAGCTCATAAAAAAAGGAACAATCCCCCGCTCCTAGCGCTCTAACAGGTATTAGAGTTCGTTATTTGATGGAAAAAAAGACGAACGATATAAAGGATGTCTCGGCTGAATAGGGCTCTAATCCCACTTCCATTGCACTGCGGGTTGCAGGCGCCTGCTGCATTATAGTCCAAGATCCCCAGATCCTCTACCCATGGTTTGCATTTCACCCGCCAGCTTTACAGGTAAGTCCCACCCGGACCCAGCTTTTAAATAGGTGGCCCCACTTGTGGCCCCAATTCTTGCGATCAATGCTTTTTTACCGCGCATGTGCAGTACCTCAAATAAAGTAGATGCTGCGATCCCGGGAAACAGAGGGTCAAGATGAAGGACTGTTCTGGGACAGTAGACATGTATGGTATAGGCAGTGGTCTCCAAACTGTGGACTGGGGGGCCAAATGTGGCCATTTGCTTGCTTTTATCTGGCCCCTGGAGCACTATTTAATTAACTGATACCAACAATGGAGTATAAATCCCCTCACTGACACCAATGATGGGGCACAATTCCTCCCAATGACACCAACGATGCGGCACAATTCCTCCCAATGAAACCAATGATAGGACACTATACCTCCCAATGACACCAATGATGGCAACACTATTCCTCCCAATGACACCAGCAGCAGAGAGGCCCAATGATAGGACACAATTCTTCCCAATGACACTAATAATGGGGCCCAATGACTCCATTGATGGGACACAATTCCTCCCAATGACACCAATGGTGGAACACAGTTCCTCCCAATGACACCAATGATGGGGCACAATTTCTCTCAATGAAACCAGCAATGGGACCCAAAGACACCAATGATGGGGCACAATTCCTCCCATGGACACCAATGATGGGGCACAATTCCTCCCAATGACACCAATGATGGGACACTATTCCTCCCAATGACACCAGCAGCAGAGAGGCCCAAAGATGAGACACAATTCTTCCCAATGACACTAATAATGGGACCCAATGACTCCATTGATGGGACACAATTCCTCCCAATGACACCAATAATGGAACACAGTTCCTCCCAATGACACCAATGATGGGGCACAATTTCTCTCAATGAAACCAGCAATGGGACCCAACGGCACCAATGATGGGACACTTTTCCTCCCAATGACACCAGCAGCAGAGAGGCCCAATGATGGGACACAATTCTTCCCAATGACACTAATAACTGGGCACAATTTCTCCCAACGACTCTGATTATGGGGCCCAATGACTCCATTGATGGGACACAATTCCTCCCAATGACACCAATGATGGAACACAGTTATTCCCAATGACACCAATGATGGGGCACAGTTTCTCTCAATGACACCAGCAATGGGACACAATTCCTCCCAATGACACCAATGATGGGGCACAATTTCTCTCACTGACACCATCAATGGGGCCCAACGACACCAATGATGGGGCACAATTCCTCCCACTCACACCAATGTTGGGGCACAATTCCTCCCACTCACACCAATGATGGGGCATTGTTTTTTCCCACTGCCCTCTGGACCTTTTCTACTCTCAATGGCACACAGTCCGGCCCCCTTGAAGGCTGAAGTACAATAAACTGGCCCTTTGTTTAGGACGTTTGGAGATTCCTGGTATAGGGGTATATCTCTATACGTAGTATATAGGGATCATTAGGGAAGGAATTGTATTTGGAATAGTACATATGCATGGCAGTGGCGGCTGGTGCTCAATTTTCTTGGGGGGGACGCGACCACCCTGTCAGCCAGACACCCCCCCGGCGATCACTCGCTGCTCCCCCCATCGCTCAATCGCTGCAACGCTCACCCGCCAGGCCCCCCACCAACCCTGCACTTACCAAATCCAGGTTGCGGCTTTGGCGGCTCCCCCCGTGTCTCCTCCCAATTCCCGATGGTCGCTCCTCCTCCCGGATAATGAGGACTTAGAACTTAGAACCAATTGGGTCTCAGGACCCCCTTCCTGATTGCTGGAAGACATTAGCGAATTTTCATTCGCTAATGTTACACAACTGGGTGGGCACAGGGCGCAGTTCTAGGCACCCAGAGCCCACCCCTTTTTTGAAGCCAATTAGAGCCCCAGGCTCTAATCATGTGCTTCAAAAAAACTAATTGGAATCCATACGTCGGCGCCCTGCATGTAGATTAGGGGCCGGCGTGTGGATTAGGGGGGTGGTGCCCCTGCACCTTGCGGCTGCCACTGATGCACAGTATAGGGATATAGAGTTCCTCTGTATGCGTTATATAGTCTGATGAGTCTGGATTTCAGCTGCGACATTCAGATGGTGGGGTCAGAATTTGGCTCATGGATCCATCCTGCCTTGTATCACCGGTTCAGGCTGGTGGTGGTGGTGTAATGGTGTGGGGGGGGATATTTTCTTGGCACACTTTGGCCCCCTTAGTACCAATTGAGCATGGTTTAAACACTATGGCCTACCTGAGTATTGTTGCTGACCATGTCCATCCGTTTATGACTACAGTGTCCCCATCTTCTGATGGCTCCTTCCAGGAGGATAATGCACCATGTCACAAAGCTCAAATCATCTCACCACTGGACAATGAGGTCACTGTACTCCAATGGTCTCCACACTCACCAGATCTCATGACTCCAATGGCCAATGGCCTCCACACTCACCAGATCTCATGTCCATCCCTTTATGACTACAGTGTCCCCATCTTCTGATGGCTCCTTCCAGCAGGATAATGCACCATGTCACACAGCTCCAATCATCTCACCACTGGACAATGGTAGGGTAATGGTAGGGTCAGAATTTGGCACATGGATCCATCCTGCCTTGTATCACCGCTTCAGGCTGGTGGTGGCGATGTAATGATGTGGGGGGATATTTTCTTGGCACACTTTTGGCCCCTTAGTACCAATTGAGCATGGTTTAAACACTATGGCCTACCTGAGTATTGTTGCTGACCATGTCCATCCCTTTATGACTACAGTGTCCCCATCTTCTGATGGCTCCTTCCAGCAGGATAATGCACCATGTCACAAAGCTCAAATCATCTCACCACTGGACAATGAGGTCACTGAACTCCAATGGTCTCCACACTCACCAGATCTCATGACTCCAATGGCCAATGGCCTCCACACTCACCAGATCTCATGTCCATCCCTTTATGACTACAGTGTCCCCATCTTCTGATGGCTCCTTCCAGCAGGATAATGCACCATGTCACAAAGCTCCAATCATCTCACCACTGGACAACGAGGTCACTGTACTCCAATGGTCTCCACACTCACCAGATCTCATGACTCCAATGGCCAATGGTCTCCACACTCACCAGATCTCATCCAATAGAGCACCTTTCGGATGTGGCGGAAATTGGCATCATGGATGTGCGGCCGATAAATCTGCAGCAACTGTGTGATGCTATCATGTCACTATGGAGGAAAATCTCTGAGGAACGTTTCCAACACCTTGTTGTATCTATTCCACGATGAATGAAGGCAAAAGGGGGTCCAACCCGCTACTAATAAAGTGTGCGGTGAGTGTATGGTGTAGGTGTATATCTCTATATATAGTATATAGGGATCATTAGAGAAGGAATTGTGTCCAATGATGATGTGTGGATATGCTGGAGATACATTATGCAGAACTCCTGTGGCATTCTCCGCAGACAGTCTACAAAAAAAATGCAGAAAGATAAGAAAAGGAGAGAGAGAAAAAAAAAAAGAGATACACACATTGTAAAGTGTCAAAAACTTTGCCTGCCAGCATTTTTCTTTAAACTTTAGTTCCACTTTCATATAACACATCATTAATCATATGCAGACTGCTAATTGCTGTGATATATTCTCATTTCATTGGAACCTCTTTTCTCTGTATTGTATTGTGCGATGCTGTGCCGGCTCCACAGACTCTTCTTCAGTTCTATGCAGAGCTCACAATGGGGACACTTCGGTGTGCATGACATACAATATCACAGGAAAATATCCCTTCATGTGTATCCGGATGGAGAGTTCATATTATAACTACAAATTACAAAGTAATGTTATAGGAAAGTATAAATAAATACTCTTTACTCTATAAATCTTTCTTTCTTTCTCCTCTCTTTCTTTCACTCTCAATCGTTCTTCTTATCTCTCTCAACCTTTCCCTCGCCCCCCTCTCTCTAATTCTCCTTGTTCTCTCTCTCTTTCACCTCTCTCTCTCTCCCCCTCTCTCTAATTCTCCTTGTTCTCTCTCTCTTTCACCTTCTCTCTCTCCCCCGCTCTCTCTTTCTCCTTCTCTCTCTCACAATCTCTTATTCCCTCGCTTTCTTCATTTTCTCTCTCTCTCTCTCTTTCTCCCTCTCTCTCCTTTTTCTCATTCACTCTCTTTATTTCTTTTTTTGCTTTCTTTCTCTCATTTTCTCTCTCTTTATTTTTCTCTCTCTCTATCTTGTTCTGTCCTTCTCTTCATTTCTTCTTCTCTATCCCTTACCCTACTTTCTCTTATGCCACGTACACAACTAGCGTTATTTCCGACAGAAAAAGTCCGATGGGAGCTTTTCATCGTCTATTCCGAACGTGTGTGGGCCTCATCAGACTTTTTTTTTTTTTTTTTTTTTTTTCGAAAATTCTGACGGACCTAGAAATAGATTATGTTTTAAATATTTACGACGGAACCAATTCCTATCGGGAAAACCGCTCGTCTGTATGCTGTCCCGACGGACCAAAAACAACGCATGCTCTGAAGCAAATACGAGACGGAAGCTATTGGCTATTGAACTTCCTTTTTCTAGTCCCGTCGTACGTGTTGTACATCACCGCGTTCTTGACGGTCGGACTTTGGTGTGATCGTGTGTACGCAAGACCAGGGGCGGACTGACCATTCAGCCACACGGGCACTGCCCGAGGGCCCCAGGCTACTAGGGGGCCCCATCAGGGTTGCCAGCCTCAGTAAAACCAGGGACAGTATGTAAAAATCTGTGTTTGTTTTACATCTGTCTCTGAAATGTCCCTTACCGACATCCTTTTGGTCTAAAAATCCTGAGATTATAGCTGCCCCACCTCTCCAGTACCTTCTCAGCCTAAATAAACATGTCTGTGTATACTGTGTGATTGTATACTGTGTATGTGTATACTGTGTGGTAGACATGTGCAATTCGTGCAATTCGTTTCGTTTTTTTTCGTTTTTTTTTTTCGTTTTTTTCGTTTGTTAGTTTTCGTACGAATGAACGAATCGTTCGAATCGAACGAATCCGAATAACTAATCGTTCAAATCGTACGAATCCGATTAACGAATCGTTCGAATAGAACGAATCCGAAAAACAACGAAAATCCGAAAAAAACTAATTAGAAACAACGAATGTATGAATGAAGAAAATCCGAAAAACGAAAACAGGAACAACGAAAATGAACGAAAAAATTCGTACATTCGTAACTTTTTTTTTTTTTGTTGAATTGGTAATTTTCCGTGTCCCTTAGAATGGCGCTGCTTAACGTGCTTCGAATAGATTGAACGAAAAAATTCGTACATTCGTAACTTTTTTTTTCGATTCGTAACTTTTTTTTTCGATTCGTAACTTTTTTTTTTCGATTCATAAATTATTAAAATGTAATAATACCACACATTACATAAAATTATGAATTATGCTCCGATTACGAATCTACGAATAAATACGAATGCTAAACTAACGAAAAAACGAATCAACGAAAAAATAACTCTTACGAATGTTCGAATCGTTACGAATACGAACACCGACGACTTACGAATGTACGAATCGTTACGAATCAATGGAAACGAAAAAAACGAAACGAAAATAAACAAATATTTTTCGTAAACGAAAAAAACGAAACGAAAATAAACAAATTTTTTTGTTGTGCACATGTCTACTGTGTGGCCCCATAATCTCTGATTGCCTGGGGGCCCCATAATCTCCTATTGCCCGGGGGTCCCATGAGTTGTCAGACTCAGCGGAATTCCATCGGAACTCCGTCGGAAAAACCTTCAGAGTTTATTCTGACGGGAAAACCGGTCGTGTGTACAGGGCATAACTCTTTCTC
Organism: Lithobates sylvaticus; assembly: GCA_028564925.1. Taxonomy (NCBI): domain Eukaryota; kingdom Metazoa; phylum Chordata; class Amphibia; order Anura; family Ranidae; genus Lithobates; species Lithobates sylvaticus. The sequence continues at coordinate 12,782,762 of CM053033.1, read as the reverse complement.
TCTCCTTCTCTCTCTGCTTCTCCCTCTTTCATCCTCTCTCTCTTGTTCCCTCCTTCTCTCTATTTCTCTTTATCTCTCTTTCTCCTTCAGTCTCGCTCTCTCTTGCTCCTCTGTTTCCCTCTCTTTCTCCCTCCATATCTCCTTCTCTCTCTCTCTCTCATTCCGTCTCTCTTTCTCATTTTGTTTGTTTTTCTCTTTCTCTCTCTCTTGCTCCTTCGTTCTCTCTTTCTCTCCCTCTGTCTGTCTCCTTCTCTCTCTCCCGCATTCTCTATATTTCACCTTCTCTCTCTCTCTCTCTCTCTCTCTTTCTGCTTCTCTCCGTTTCTCCTTCTCTCTTTCTCTCTCCCCCCTCCCTCGCTCTTTCTCTTTGTCTTTCTCCTTCTCTCTCTGTTTCTCCCTCCTCCTCTCCCTCCTTTTCCCCTTCTCTCTCTGTCTCTTGCTCCGTCCTCTCCATTTCTTCTCTCTCATTCTCTCTTATTCTCTCTCTCCCTCCCCCCTCTCTCCCTTTCGCTCTCTCTCTTTTCCCCTCTCCCCCTCTCTCTCTCCTTCTCTCCCTTTCTCTCTCCCACCTTTCTCCTTCTCTCTCTCTCTCTCTCTCTCTCTGCTTCTCTCTCTTTCTCCTTTTCTCTCTCTCTCTTGCTCACCCCTTTTCTCAGTTTCTCCTTCTATCTTTCTCTGTCTGTGTGTCTCTCACTCTCTCTCCCCCTCTCTCCCCCTCTCTCTCCCCGCTCTCCTTCCCCTCTCCCTTCCCCTGCCTCTCTCCCTCTCTCTCCCCTCTCTCCATCCTCCTCTCTTTCTCATTCTCTCTTTCTCCCTCCATATCTCCCCTCTCTCCCCTCTCTCTCTCTCTCTCTCTCTCTCTGTCTCTGTCTCTGTCTCTCTCTCTCTCTCTCTCTCGCCCTCTCTCTCTCCCCATCTACCCTCTCCCCCCCTCTCTCTCTCTCTCTCCCCCTCCCTTTCCCCTCTCCTCTCTCCTTCCCCTCTCTCTCCCCGCTCTTCCCACCTCTCTCTTCCCCTCCCTCTCTCTCCCCTCTCTCCCTCCCCCTCTCTTTCTCATCCTCTCTCTCTTTCTCCCTCCATATTTCCATTTCTCCTCTCTCTCTCTCTCCCCCCTCTCCTCTCTCTCTCTTCCTCTCCCCCCCTCTCTCTCTCTCCCCTCTCCATTCTCTCTCTCTCTCCCCTCTCCTTTCTTACTCTTTCCTGTAAATCCAGTCCAGCACAGTCTGATTAGACTTTCCATACACCACATGGCTGTGTGTTTCCCATCTATTGTGTGGGAATTGTTTGGTCCCCCTGCTCTCCGCTCGCGGGGACAGCGCAGTCAGCGTACTCCAGAGCAGATAATTGAAACCCAGCACAGACTGTACCTGCTGATTGGTGTTGTCACCTAATACAAAGTGAGTATTGGAATGCTGAACCCGTGTTTGTAGTGCAAGCTCCAGAGAAGAGGGGGAAGCCAAGCAGAGATTTCACAACAGATTGGAGGGGTGAGAGATGGGAGGTGTAAACGCCAGATGGCAAAATATCGCAGTAATCCGCATGAGGGTACAAAATAATGTTCTCACCGCAGTTTGTCAGGGAAAATAATTTTTACTGATAATGTACTTGAAGAAACAACAGGTTTGGCGGGAGTGAAGGTATGAAAAGAGAAGGTGTCAGATTATATATATAAAATGAATGCGCGGCGTTCCGCGTCTCCGGTATATTCCGTATATTTATTTTGTCAGATCTATTGACGCTTGGCTCTGGATGTTGAGCCTGTGAAGTGAAGCTGCCGCTTGGAAAAAGGACACAAATCCATCAAGCTTAACCTTTCTTAAATCTCCTCTATACTTATCAAGAGAAAGGCAGAGGCATTTGTATTCACTTCTTCTCGCCGTATAGAGAAAAGCGCGTTCTTCTAAAGACTCCGTCCTTTCACTGATAAATCGCATTTTTCGCTGGGGAGATAGGAAACTGTACATGTCGTCCTAGGCCAACAATCAACGTTAGCGGATTAAAGCTGAAGTCCAGGAAAAGCAAATATTGTCTTACCCTATGTTCACATCTATGCGGTTGTGGTTGATGGGGTTTTCCGGGCGCGTTTTGCGTTTTAGAACTCGCAAATTTTATGCATTTTTTCATGCAGTTTTCATATGTTTTGCATTTTTTTAGCTTTAACAAACTGTGAATAGCTGGTTGTTAAGAAGCAGGCGGGAAGCCGGCCGCCATGTCTCTGACAACTGAAGAGTCATAAGAAATTGGCATGGGGTCCCCCCAAAATCCATACCACACCCTCATCTGAGCATGCAGCCTTGCAGGTCAGAAAAGGGAGAGGACGAGTGAGGGGCCCCTTTTTAATCTTTAACAAACTGTGAATAGCTGGTTGCTAACCACTTTCAGACCGGACCAATTTGCAGCCAAAGGACCAGGCCCCTTTTTGCGATTCGGCACTGCGTCGCTTTAACTGACAATTGCGCGGTCGTGCGACGTGGCTCCCAAACAAAATTGACGTCCTTTTTTTCCCACAAATAGAGCTTTCTTTTGGTGGTATTTGATCGCCCCTGCGGTTTTTATTTTTTGCGCTATAAACAAAAATAGAGCGTCAATTTTGAAAAAAAATGCATTATTTTTTATTTTTTGCTATAATAAATATCCCCCCAAAAATATATAAAAAAAATTTTTTTTTCCTCAGTTTAGGCCGATACGTATTCTTCTACATATTTTTGGTAAAAAAATCGCAATAAGCGATTATTGATCGGTTTGCGCAGAAGTTATAGCGTTTACAAGATAGGGGATAGTTTTATAGCATTTTTATTAATAATTTTTTTTTATTATTAATGGCGGAGATCTGCGATTTTTTTTGTGACTGCGACATTATGGCGGACACATCGGACATTTTTGACACATTTTTGGGACCATTGTCATTTTTTACAGCAATTAATGCATTTAAATGCATTGATTTCTGTATAATGACACTGGCAGTTTAGGGGTTAACCACAAGGTGGCAGTGTAGGGGTTAAGTATGCCTAGGGGTGTTTTGTTTACTGTGGGGGGGCGTGGCTGTCAGCTAGTGAATGCTGATCTCTGCTCCAATCACAGGGAGCAGAGATCGGCGTCACTAGTTGCTAGGCAGAACGGGGAGATGCTGTTTATCTCGGCATCTCCCCGTTTAGCCGCTCCGTGAGACGATCGCGGGAGTCCCTGCGGCGATCGAGTCCGCGGGGACCGCGGCCGGACTCACGGGGGTCCCGACCGGCGCGGGAGCGCGACGCTCCCGGCACGCTCCCGATGGCACGGACAGGCTAAAGGAGGGACGTATATATACGCCCTCCTGCCTGTACGTGCCATTCTGTCGACGTATATCGTCGTGCGCCGGTCGGCAAGTGGTTAAGAAGCAGGCCGGGTAGACGGCCGCCATGTCCCTAACAACCAAAGAGTCGTCAGCTGTCAGCTGAGTTAAAGCTTTGGGTCTGGTATGGATTTGAAGGGCACCCCACGCCAAAATAAAAGAAAAAAATGGCATGGGTTCCCCCCAAAATCCATACCACACCCTCATCCGAGTATGCAGCCTGGCAGCCCAGGAAAGGGAGAGGACGAGTGAGTGCCTCCCTTGTTTTTATCTTTAACAAACTGTGAATAGCTGGTTGTTAAGAAGCAGCCCGGGAAGATGTCCCTAACAACTGATGACGAGTCATCAGCTGTCAGCGGGGTTCTGACAGCTGACAGCTGAATGTAAAAATAAAAGTTGCCGGCAATAAAAAAATCTGGAAAAAAACAGCTTGGGGTCCCCCCCCAATTTTGAGGAGAACCTCACAGCAAAATAAAAAAAAACATGACGTGGGGTCCCCCCCCCCAAAATCTATACCAGACCCTCATCCGAGCATGCAGACTGGCAGGACAGGAAAGGGAGGGGATGAGTGAGAACCCCCCCCCTTTTTTTCTTTTTAACAAACTGTTAATAGCTAGCTGTTAAGGAGCGGGGTGGGAAGCTGGCTGCCGCATCCTTAACAACCAATGAGTCATCAGCTGTCAGCGGGGTTCCAAAATAAAAGAAAAAATTACATGGGGTCAGAAAATCCATACCAGACCCTTATCCGAGCATGCAGCCTGGCAGGTCAGGAATAGGGAAGGGACGAGTGAGCGCCCCCCTTTTTTTTCTCTTTTAACAAACTGTGAACAGCTGGTTGTTAAGGAGTGGGCCGGGAAGCTGGCCGCCACATCCTTAGCAACCGATGAGTCCTCAGCTGTCAGCGGGTTCCAAAACAAAAATTGCTGGCAATAAAAATCTAGGGAAAAACAGCTTGGGGTCTCCCTCCTCAATCCATACCAGGCCCTTTGGGTCTGGTATGGATTTTGAATGAAACCCCATGCCAAAAAAAAAAAAAAAATGGCACTGGGTCGACTCCAAAATCCATACCAGACCCTTATCAGAGCATGCAGCCCAGCAGGTTAGCAAAGGGAGGGGACAAGCAAGCGCCCCCCCTCCTGAACCATGCCAGGCCACCAGCTCTCAACATGGGGGGGTTCTGTGGGGCAAGGGGGGCTTTTCCCCCCCAAAGCACCTTGTCCCCATGTTGACAAGGACAAGGGCCTCTTCCCCACAACCCTGGCTGGTGGTTGTGAAGGTCTGTGGGCGGGGGAGCTTATCGGAATCTGGAAGCCCTCTTTAACAAGGGGTTCCCCCAGATCCCGGCCCCCCAAGTGAATGAGTAGGGGTAACCCTACTCAGTCACCAAAAACGTCTAGTGTTAAAAATGACAATAGCCACTTTTTGACAAGTCCTTTATTTAAAAAACAAAAATAAACAACAATGTCTCCCTATGTAGATCCATTGTCAATCACGACAATCACCACCACCGACCCAAAAAAAAGAAAAAAAAGGTCCATTCCCACCCCAAGGTTCCTGCCGTCTGACAGTTCTTAAATAACTAAGGGGCGGGGTCATCTGCTGCCTCACCAGGTGACCCTGTCCCTTGTGATGTCATCTGCCCAGCATTGCCCCAGTTGGTGATGTCACAAGGGGGCCTGGTCACCCACTGATGTCATCGGGTGACTTCGCCCCTTAGCTAAATAAAGAAATGTCAAATGGAGGGGCAAGCAGTCCACGGGAAGCGTTCAACGAGGCCGGAGGTTTTTTTTTCTATTTTTTTCTGAGTACGGCAGGCGTCGTGAGATGGATCTACATCGGGGGCATTGTTTTTTTATTTTTTAATAAAGAAATTGTTAAAAACATGTTTACTGTCTTTATTCACTTTTTACACATTTTTGGTGAATGGGTACCCTATACTCATTCACATAGGGGGTGGGTTCTGGGAGCCCCCTTGTTAAAGGGGGCTTCCAGATTCGGATAAGCCCCCTGCCTACAGACCACCACAACCACAGCCCAGGGTTGCGAGGATAATCAACTCTGTGACAAGGTGCTTTGGGGTGGGGAGGGGGGGTCATTTCAGCTGTCAGTGGGGAAGCCCGCTGACAGCTTTTGAGTCATCAGTTGTTAGGGACACGGCAGCCGGCTTCCCAGCCTGCTGCTTAACAACCAACTATTCTTCACGCAGAGTTCGAATCGGTCTGAAAATTAGGAATTAGTTAGACAAAACTAATTTTAACAAATTTCAACAAAACTCATTACTATTCGTTTTTTTCTTTCATTCAGAGATTCCGATACGTCCGATCCTCTGAATAACGAAAAATTTGTCTAAACTTGTATTCAGACGGAAACGAATTACACATGTCTAATAAATACATTAAGCAAGAAAAAAATGCAATTAAGCACCTAAAATATTATTTTTTTCCGTGATTTTACCTGTAATTAATGAAATGACAGGGACTCTTTAGGTTGGACATTTGTATTTTTTAAAGTATATGTACAGGTCAAATGTTTCTTTTTTGTTTTGGATAGAGATTGGTGAAGAGTCAAAACTCCCTTTTGTCAGGTTATTTGTTGCTGTCTATGTCCATCCTGGGAAGATTTCCTTTTATTTCCAGTCTGCAACAGAAAGTAAATGAGGGCGCTTCCTATTTGGTCACCAGGACCTTGGTACCCATTGAAAGGTTCCCCTTCACCATGGGTGTCCGCAGAACTTTTTTCAGGGGGGGGGGGGGGGGGGGCATAATTTTTAGGGTCACCCATGCACCGCCCCTTTTCGACAATGTCATTATCACATTATCATTGTCAGAGACTGCAGACGCAGTACAGTCCCTAGGATAAGTAATGGATAATGGCCAACAGGCCCTCTTACCAGACCCAAGGAAACTACAACAGTGATCCCTCCAGCTGGATGATCGCTCACTCTGGGTTCCCCGGGGGCGACTCTTATCAGTAGTGTAGCATGTCTGTACCCTGGTAGTGGCTCAGTCTTTCTCTCTCTGGTGGTGCTGAGCAGCATGGCTCTCTCTCTGGTGGCACTGGGCAGCGTGGCTATCTCTCTGGTGGCGCTGGGCAGCGTGGCTCTCTCTCTCTGGTGGTACTGGGCAGCGTGGCTCTCTCTGGTGGTGCTGAGCAGTGTGGCTCTCTCTGGCGGCACTGGGCAGCGTGGCTCTCTCTCTGTGGTGGTACTGGGCAGCGTGGCTCTCTCTCTGGCTTCCGCCCAGCACACTCCTCGTTCTTTGTCCTGTAGCGCTCTCTCCCTCAGCTTTTTTCCAGGCTGCAGTCTCTCAATCTCTCTCGATCAGGCTGTAGCCTCCTCCCTGTGGAAAATGGGGCCGCCAATCTTTGGGACTACATGTCCCATGATGCTCTCCTCTCCTAGTCTCCTTTGATTGGCCCTCAGTTATGGCCAATAGGGAAGGAACGGAGTGGTCAGGAAGCTGGGCGGGGACCTGGTGAGAGCCACCGTCTCTTCTCCCTGACAGGAGAAAGGGGGGGGCGAGCTGGGGAAACCTCTGACAGTCCGCAGCTCACCTTTCTCCTGTCACAGCACCCACCGAGTTCTCTGCTGGACTGAGCAGGGAAAAGAGCCAAAGTCACACTACACTGATGGGGGGGGGGCTTGACAGAACCTTGATGGTGTCACCCCACTGGCGGGTGGCACCCGGGTGCAGGCTTACCCGCACCCCAATAGCGACGCAACTGTGCTTAATTTAAGATCCAATCCCTGATTCCAGGGGGGGCACTTGACCCCCCTTGCCCCTACCTGCGGACGCCCATGCCCTTCACCTCTTTCTCTAGTGACAAAATTAAATGGAGGGTATTCCATTACTTTCTGTCTCGGTGACCGTGTCTACCAAAACAAATAGAAGGGGAACCTCTCCACTGGTGACTCAGGCAGCAATAAAGACTTGGATGGATAAAAAATCCATATAGAGCTACATAGCTCTCCATTTCAAGTGTTCGTCTACTAGACTTAGCCAAGTGCTCTTCTGAGGAGTCTATACAGTAAGCTCTATTTCCCTTTGGAGCTTATTGTTCTTGAGGGAACATCCATATCAATGGAATACATCTACTATGGATATAATCACTTCTTCAATCCAGTATTTCAGCTGGATTGGCAGCCCCTCAAACATTAAAAAATTGGTCACATAACAACCTGCAATCCAAATATGTGCTCTTATGATCCACAATTTCTTCCTGTGGAGCACTATGGATGGAGTAGTTGAAGTACATTTCAAGACATTCAGCAATGTGCTTCTATAAATCGTTATTTCCATCTCTATCTTGGTTCCAATTGGATTTTCATGCCTGGAACGCTCCCGTCGCACTCCTAAAAGGCCAATGACAGATCTATGTGCCGGTAGCATGTTTGAACACAAAGGGACGGGGATGATGGCTGATGTCATTGACCAAACATGGCCAACAAGATGTAACAGCCAACACAATACAGGGGTTACAGAAATTATGAGGAATGAAACATTGGGAGAGACTGGGGGAAGTTACCTCCCTCAATGAATTGCTATGTAAGCTATCAAAAAAAAACAAAAAACGGCGAGCTTAAATCGGTGGTCACGTCACTCACTGAGTCACGAGTTATCAGGGCCTAGACTTGAACCTGCAAGCTCTGCTGTGTCTGGTATTATCTCTTCTCACGGAGCCACCAGAGATGCTGGACAGTTCACTTGACAATTACTTGAATGAACCTTGTTTCTCTTGTTCTTTAAAACCTTTGCTCCTCCCACAAACGTCCAGATTGGAGCCATGCCTATTCACTTCCTGTTTGCCAGATTATTGTGCTCTCTCTAGCCAATATAATACAATATCTCACTCTTGTCACTCCTCTTGCCTTCTGTATCTTTGCTGCCACTCGTCGTTACCGACCTTTGGCTTGTTCCTCAGCTTGCTGTCTACCTGCAACCAATCTTTATCGACCTCAGGCTTGTTCCTCAACCATTCTCCCCCTTGATCCCAACCTGCAACCATTCATTACCAACCTTTGCCTTGTTCGTCCACTATGCTTCTGCTTGATCCCAACCGGCAACTGCCTATTACCGACCTTTGGCTTGTTTACTGACTACGCTTCTGCTTTTTGTCAGAGAAATACTAGAAACCTCAGTTGTTGTTATCTGCATTTTTCCACGTGCATGCACAGTAGAATGGCGCTTTTGCGCATTTGGGTGCGTGACGGAATGGGGCGGCACGGGCGCATGCGCGGTGGAGCGCGTATAGCGTGAATCCCTCTTTTTCTGGCCTATAAAAGGCTGCTCATTTCCATGCTAAATTGCTGGATTGTCTTTCAGCTCCCTGCGTTCCTGCTTCTGCATCCTGTTATCAAGTGTTTACCTGTTGTGACTTGGATTGACCCTGTCCTGCTCTGATCTCTTTCCTGTACTTTGACCTCGGCTTGCTTTAAGGACTCTGCCTACCCTGCCTGCTCCCTGCATTTGAGCCTGGCTTGTACTAAGGACTTTCCACTGCCTCATCTGCATGATCACATGTGTATGTCCCTGGCTAGTAATAAGTCTTTGCTCCTGCCTCACTTACCTGATTACCTGTGCTTGACTTGCCCGGCTCTCTCCACAGACTCCTCTACAGCAATCACCTGCCTGATCACCCGGGTCAGAGCCTCAGCTGGGCTTCTTGCTCAAACTTGTTATAAGCCTAAACATCGGACAGAGTTACAGCTCTCTCAGGACTTATCTCCTTCAAGTGGTTTCCCAGTGATCATCACTCAAGTCCTGCTTAAACCTGCTGGTCTTTAATGGTGTATGACAGGGATATGCAATTAACTGAGAACTTCAGCTGTTGCAAAAATAAAAGGCCCATCATGCTTCTTCCTCTGGGCTTGTGGCTGTCAGAGACTTGCTATGCCTCATGGGACTTGTAGTTCTGCAACTGCTGGAGTTCCGTTAATTGCATATCCCTGGTGTAGGAGGTTGGGTTTGCCTATGCCTAGAGATGGACTTTAATGGTGTAGGAGGTTGGGTTTGTGTATGCCCAATGATAGGCTTTAATGGTGTAGGCGGTTCACATTGTGTATGCCCATGTATCATGAATTGTAAATATAGTCATTTTTAGCAGGGGTTCGCTAAGACAGAAAAATTATTTCAAGGGTTCCTCTGTGTTAAGGTTGGGAAAGGCTGGTGTAGGAGGTTAGGTTAGTGTATGCCCAGAGATGGGCTTTAATGGTGTAGGAGTTTGGGTTTGTGTATGCCCAGAGATGGGATTAAATGGTGTAGGAAGTTGGGTTTGTGTATGCCCAAAGATGGGCTTTAATGATTTAGGAGTTTGGATTTGTGTATGCCCAATGATGGGCTATAATGGTGTAAGCAGTTAGGTTTGTGTATGCCCAGAGATGGGCTTTAATGGTGTAGGAGTTTGGATTTGTGCATGCTCAATGATGGGCTTTAATGGTGTAGGCGGTTGGGTTTGTGTATGGCCAATGATGGGCTTTAATGGTGTAGGCGGTTGGGTTTGTGTATGACCAAAGATGGGCTTTAATGGTGTCGGAGGTTGGGTTTGTGTATGCCCAATGATGGGCTTTAATGATGTAGGCGGTTCGCATTGTGTATGCCCATGTATCATGACTTGTAAATATAGTAATTTTTAGCAGGGGTTCGCTAAGACCGAAAAATTATTTCAAGGGTTCCTCTGTGTTAAGGTTGGGAAAGGCTGGTGTAGGAGGTTAGGTTAGTGTATGCCCAGAGATGGGCCTTAATGGTGTAGGAGGTTAGGTTAGTGTATGCCCAGAGATGGGCTTTAATGGTGTAGGAGGTTGGGTTTGTGTATGCCCAGAGATGGGTTTTAATGGGGTAAGAGGTTGGGTTTGCATATGCCTAGAGATGGGCTTTAATGGTGTAGGAGGTTGGCTTTGCGTATGCCTAGAGATGGACTTTAATGGTGTAGGAGGTTGGCTTTGCGTATGACTAGAGATGGGCTTTAATGGTGTAGGCCAGTGATGGCGAACCTTTTTGAGCCTGAGTGCCCAAACTGAAATAAATACATTGGTTTTGTGTTGCAAAGTGCCAACACGGCAATTCGCGAGAGAGGGGTTGTGTGAGAGAGAGGGGGGTGTGAGAGAGAGAGAGGGGTGTGTGAGAGAGAGAGGGAGAGAGAGAGAGAGGGGACAGCAAGAGTGAGGGGTATGAGAGAGATGCCTAGAGGGAGGGGGGCTGAGAGAGAGGGGGGGCAGACAGAGAGGGGTGTGAGAGATATGCTGAAAGAGAGAGGGAACAGAGAGAGGGAGGGGGGCTGAGAGAGAGGGAGGGGGGCTGAGAGGGAGGGAGAGAGGCTGAGAGAGAGGGAGAGGGGACAGAGAGAGAGGGGTGTGAGATATGCTGAGAGAGAGGGGCAACAGAGAGAGGGAGAGGGGTGTGAGAGAAATGCTGAGAGAGAGGTGAGCTGAGAGAGAGGGGGGAACAGATAGAGGGAGGGGGGATAGAGAGAGAGAGAGAGATGGGGGACAGAGAGAGAGGGGTGTGAGAGAGGGGGAACAGAGAAATGGAAGGGGGACAGAGAGATAGTAGAGGGACAGAGAGAGAGGGGTGCGAGAGAGATGTTGAGAGAGGGGTGAGCTGAGAGAGAGGGGGAACAGAGAGAGGGACACAAAGGGGGGGATGGAAAAAGAGGGGGGCTGAAAGAGAGGGAGGGGGCTGAGAGGAGAGAGAGACCTCTAGCTCTGTCCTGGACCCTCTCGTGTGCCCACAGAGATGGCTCTGTGTACCAGCTGTGGCACGCGTGCCATAGGTTTGCCATCACTGGTGTAGGCGGTTGGGTTTGTGTATGCCCATTAATGGTGTCGGAGGTTGGGTTTGAGTATGCCCAGAGATGAGCTTTAATTGTGTTGGACAGGGTTTCTCAACCAGAGTTCCATGGAACCCTAAGCTTCCTCCAGAGGTTGCTAGGGCTTCCTTGAGCAATGAGCAATTTCTGCCTCTCAGATAACTTCCCAATGACATCATTGATCTTTTTAGCTATCTATAAGGGGTAATTCTTCCCAAGGACAACACGTGTAAGGAGCATTCTTCCCACTGACCATCACATTAATGTATCATAAATTGTAGATATACTCATTTTTAGCAGGGGTTCCCTGAGACCGGAACGTTATTTCTAGGAAAAGGTTGAGAAAAGCTGGTGTAGTAGGTTGGATATGTGTATACCCAGATATGGGCTTTAATGGTGTAGGAGGCTGGGTTTGTGTACGTCCAGAGATGGGCTTTAATGGTGTAGGAGGCTGGGTTTGTGTACGTCCAGAGATGGGCTTTAATGGTGTAGGAGGCTGGGTTTGTGTATGTCCAGAGATGGGCTTTAATGGTGTAGGAGGCTGGTTGTGTATGTCCAGAGATGGGATTTAATGGTGTAGGAGGCTGGGTTTGTGTATGTCCAGAGATGGGCTTTAATGGTGTAGGAGGCTGGGTTAGTGTATGTCCAGAGATGGGCTTTAATGGTTTAGGAGGCTGGGTTTGTGTATGTCCAGAGATGGGCTTTAATGGTGTAGGAGGATGGTTGGGTATGTCCAGAGATGGGCTTTAATGGTGTAAAAGGCTGGTTGGGTATGTCCAGAGATGGGCTTTAATGGTGTAGGAGGCTGGGTTTGTGTATGTGCAAAGATGGGCTTTAATGGTGTAGGAGGCTGGGTTTGTGTATGTCCAGAGATGGGCTTTAATGGTGTAGGAGGCTGGTTGGGTATGTCCAGAGATGGGCTTTAATGGTGTAGGAGGCTGGTTGGGTATGTCCAGAGATGGGCTTTAATGGTGTAGGAGGCTGGGGTTGTGTATGTCCAGAGATGGGCTTTAATGGTGTAGGAGGCTGGGTTTGTGTATGTCCAGAGATGGGCTTTAATGGTGTAGGAGGTTGGGTTTGTCCAGAGATGGGCTTTAATGGTTTAGGAGGCTGGTTGGGTATGTCCAGAGATGGGTTTTAATGGTGTAGGAGGCTGGGGTTGTATATGTCCAGACATGGGCTTTAATGGTGTAGGAGGCTGGTTGGGTATGTCCAGAGATGGGCTTTAATGGTGTAGGAGGCTGGTTGGGTATGTCCAGAGATGGGCTTTAATGGTGTAGGAGGCTGGGTTTGTGTATGTCCAGAGATGGGCTTTAATGGTGTAGGAGGCTGGGTTTGTGTATGTCCAGAGATGGGATTTAATGGTGTAGGAGGCTGGGTTTGTGTATGTCCAGAGATGGGCTTTAATGGTGTAGGAGGCTGGGTTAGTGTATGTCCAGAGATGGGCTTTAATGGTTTAGGAGGCTGGGTTTGTGTATGTCCAGAGGTGGGCTTTAATGGTGTAGGAGGCTGGTTGGGTATGTCCAGAGATGGGCTTTAATGGTGTAAAAGGCTGGTTGGGTATGTCCAGAGATGGGCTTTAATGGTGTAGGAGGCTGGGTTTGTGTATGTGCAAAGATGGGCTTTAATGGTGTAGGAGGCTGGGTTTGTGTATGTCCAGAGATGGGCTTTAATGGTGTAGGAGGCTGGTTGGGTATGTCCAGAGATGGGCTTTAATGGTGTAGGAGGCTGGTTGGGTATGTCCAGAGGTGGGCTTTAATGGTGTAGGAGGCTGGGGTTGTGTATGTCCAGAGATGGGCTTTAATGGTGTAGGAGGCTGGGGTTGTGTATGTCCAGAGATGGGCTTTAATGGTGTAGGAGGCTGGTTGGGTATGTCCAGGGATGGGCTTTAATGGTTTAGGAGGCTGGTTGGGTATGTCCAGAGATGGGCTTTAATGGTTTAGGAGGCTGGGTGGGTATGTCCAGAGAGGGGCTTTAATGGTGTAGGAGGCTGGTTGGGTATGTCCAGAGATGGGCTTTAGTGGTGTAGGAGGCTGGGTTTGTGTATGTCCAGAGATGGGCTTTAATGGTGTAGGAGGCTGGTTGGGTATGTCCAGAGATGGGCTTTAGTGGTGTAGGAGGCTGGGTTTGTGTATGTCCAGAGATGGGCTTTAATGGTTTAGGAGGCTGGGTGGGTATGTCCAGAGATGGGCTTTAATGGTGTAGGAGGCTGGTTGGGTATGTCCAGAGATGGGCTTTAATGGTGTAGGAGGCTGGGGTTGTGTATGTCCAGAGATGGGCTTTAATGGTGTAGGAGGCTGGTTGGGTATGTCCAGAGATGGGATTTAATGGTGTAGGAGGCTGGGGTTGTATATGTCCAGAGATGGGCTTTAATGGTGTAGGAGGCTGGGGTTGTATATGTCCAGAGATGGGCTTTAATGGTGTAGGAGGCTGGTTGGGTATGTCCAGAGATGGGCTTTAATGGTGTAGGAGGCTGGCTGGGTATGTCCAGAGATGGGCTTTAATGGTGTAAAAAAGATCCAGGAGGGCTTTTTTTCCAATATGAAGCTGAGATCAAGAACATGGAGCAGGACCTCCAACCAACAGATGGAGAGTTTGAGAGGAGATTAATGAAAGTATTAGTAGAGGAGGCTTAGAACAGACTTCCAGCATAGTTAGTGTGTCAGTTATCAGTAAATGAAGGTGCATGTGAAGGATGATCACAAAAAAAAAGACTTGATGGACCAGTTGATCTCTATATGGTGCCAACATTCAATGTTTCTAAATATGTAAAAAAAAAAAAAAGTCCGATCTCAAAACAGCTGACATTGTGAATTTCATGGTTCTATTTTTCTTGCTGACACACTGCCCCGATGTAATTTACCATTGTGTGAAATCTCAGGACGCTGTTGCTTTTTTGTTGCATTGTTTACTTCCCCGAGAGACCTCATATAATGCGTTTAGTTCTTAATGTTGAACATTAAAGCAATCATATTGATAAAGATAACGATGTGTACTCTCTGGTCCCCAAGGTCAGCCATTGCAAAGCACATACATGATGAAGAACCAAAGCAGAATTAATTAAGTGGTACGATGCCACCCGCATAGTAATAAGTGCAAGTATACAAACTCTATGATTCCTGCTGGAGCCATGGAGAAAGATACCTCTAATGTTTGCTTGATATGAAATAATATAGCTAAAACAGTTTGCTGTCTTTCTTATTATAGGCTGATGCAAAATATTGAATAAAAAAATATATATATTTTAGCAAATGTAATAACTTTTGATTTTAATACTGTCAACCTTTTTGACAATTACAGTGTTAAACAAAGGCACACTGCCATCTTTAGGCAGCAGTGGCAACTGCAGGCCGAGAGCTTTTTTTTTTTTGTGAATGACGCTTAGATTGTAAGATCTTTTGAGGGCAGGGACTAATGTGAATAGTTGTCAAACATTGTCTGCACTGTATAAAAACCTCTAATATAATAAGAAAGGAAATCCGTTAGAACTACAGCCCCCCCATCTTTATAATAGAGGGGAGGTGTTCTCTAGTCTACAGAGAGATATTATAAGACTGCTGATAACAGCGCAGCACAGGCACAGGACATTGTCAGCTCACATGATTTCTGGCAGGATCAGAAAGTATTATTTGCACTTAATTGACTTAACGCTTTCAATTGTATATTTGACAGACCAAATGGGAGCAAAAAAGAGAAGTTCATTGGTAAGGTTTACATACCCTTTAAAGAGTAGCTCCACGTTTGCTGAGAAGAGTGATCCATGTACATTGCAAGGATTTGAGCAAACACTGAAGCAGATTCCTACTTTTTTCTGCTCTGAAGAAACAGCTGTTTGTTTAACCATGTCCTGGACTGATTCTGAATGGGAAGGTCTGGTTCATTACAACCACCTGGTGCACTCTCAGTGTTCAGATGTGAAAAGCTACAGGGTCTGCATCCCTTTAGAAGCATTTAACCCTTGGGATTATCTCACCGAAACTGAAATTCCTATTGCAGAGGATGCCTAAAATCTGACTTGTATCTTAGTGCAGACTGATTTTGAATGGGAGGGTCTGGTTCATCATAATCGCCTAGTGCTCTCTCAGTGTTCTAATGAGGAAAGTTGCAGGGTTGGCTTTCAGTGAGCAGTAATTAACCCTTGGGAAGTATCTCGCCAAAACTGAAATTCTTATTGCAGAGGATGCTCAAATTCAGACCTGTATCTTAGTGGAGACTGATTCTGAATGGGGGGGGGGGGGGTCTGGTTCATTATAATCACCTGGTGAGCTTTCCGTGTTCTAATAGGGAAGTTGCAGGGTCTGCATCCCTTTAGAATTATTTAACCCTTGGGGAGAATCTCACCAAAACTGAAATTCCTATTGCAGAGGATGCCTAAAATCTGACTTAGATCTTGGCGCAGACTGATTGTGAATGGGAGGGTCTGGTTCATCCTAATCACCTGGTGCGCTCTCAGTGTTCTAGTGAGGAAAGTTGCAGGGTCTGCATCCCTTTAGAAGAATTTAACCCTATGGGGAGTATCTCACCGAAACTGAAATTGATATTGCAGGGGATGCCCAAAATCGGACTTGTATCTTAGTGTAGACTTCTGGGAAAATCAAAGAGCCAATCACACGAGCAGGAAATGACATTTCTGGGGGCATTCTATATGCCAGCAGTGTACAGAGCACCTCCAGATTGTCATATTGCATTGAATTTGATGGAAAAGTATGGATTGAAAAGCAAATGTCTCTTTTAGTAACATTAAATTACAATATGCCTTGTTTATTATTTGTTTATTATTTATAGTATTGTTGTTATTATTTATTTTTAGTGTTATTATTGTTTAATATAATATATTATTTGATTATTATTAATAATATGCCATATATATATATATATATATATATATATATATATATATATATATATATATATATATATATACATACATTTATTTATATTTATTTTATATTATTATACTTGCGTGGAAATGGACAAAAAATAGCAAATTTAAATATAATTAATAAAAAACTATTAAAATTATTAAAATAATAATATACAAATAATATACAATACAAATACTAACACACACATACACACATACAGTATGTATATATATAAAAAAAATTGTGTTTAATAATAATAATAATAATAATAAATAATAACAATAATAACAATAATAATATAAAAAATATAAATAATACACAATATATATATATATACATATATAGATATATATATATATATATATATATATATATATATATATATAGATAGATAGATATATCTATATCTATCTATATATCTATATATATATCTTTCTATCTCTCTATCTCTCTATCTCTCTCTCTATCTCTCTATCTATATATATATCTATATATATATACACAGTATATACATATAGAGTTACATAGTTGGTCTGGTTATATATATTTATATAAATATATATTTTGTGTATTATTTGTGTTTTGTATATTATTATTAGTGTTACTATTATTATTGTTATTATTATTTATGTTTTTTTATATATACATATGTGTGTATACAAAAAAAAATATATCTAGATAGATATATCTATATATATATATATAAATATATATATATATATATATATAGATATATCTATATATATATATATATATATATATATATATATATATATATATATATATACATATATATTGTGTATTTTTTGTATATTATTATTATTATTGTTATTAATTATTATTATAATTATTATTAACACTTTTTTTATATTATTTTTATATATATATACATATGTGTGTATGTGTGTGTTTGTATATTTGTTGTATATTATTTGTATATTATTATTTTTATAATTTTAATATTTTTTTTTTTTTTAATAATTTTTTTATTTGCTATTTTTTTTCCCACGCAAGTGGGGCTGCCCTTTAATTACATTTCCTATACAGATGGCCACTAGAGGGAGCAGTTACAAGTTTTGTTATTAAATATACATTAGGAAGCGCACATATATAAAGATTTAAAACTGTCTTTTTATGTAAACGTTGGAATAATAAACTGACAACGTCTCCATCCCAGGAACATATTTCAGTATTCCTTTAAGTTGCCCAGAAATCCCGCCTCGGTCTAAGACTTTATCCGACTTGGCGTTCTGCGGCCGGCGCTCGCCTCCTGCGGGAAATGCATCATTTATGAGCCGCTGACCTCCGTGCCCCGCAACAAATATTCCAGTCCGGTTCCTCCATACTCATCCCATCTCACACACTCAAATGTTCTAATGGATTGTCACAAAGAGAAATGCCAATGGCTTTCGCCTGCATTCGATTCGGCGCGTTGCGATTAATAGAGATTAATGCAATCTTTCTCCTGGACTCATTAGCGGGAAATCCATAAAGCAACGCATTTTATTTTTTTATTTGCCCCCCCGTCTAATTTATTGGTTTGCGTTCCGGAGAGCGAACGGTTAATAGTGGGGGAGCGTTTGGTGAACAATGAGTTCTGTGCAGTGTATTGATCGGTGCCTTTTCACATTCAGCGCGGCGGTATGGATTTTTGTTGAGCGCGCCTTTAACTCTTCTGCTTCCGGTGACCCAAAAAAGAAGAAGCCAGCTAAAAGGGAAAATAAGCATTGCACTTGCTTTATTTTACAAAAAAAAAAAAAAAGGCAAACAGCTAAATACACAGATGATATGGGAGCTGTATTTCTGTCCATCCTGACTTGAGATTTACACAGCTCTGCCACACAGTGCAGCCTTTGTCCAGAAGGTCAAAAAAACGTACATGCGTTCTTTGCAAATAGGGGCAAAATCAAATGTTATTAGGCTATTTTCTCTCTAGGTCAAATGTTATTCATTCATAAAGAATAGAGTGAATAAGGAAAATAATGCATTATGGCCACTAGATGGAGCCTAACTAAATTGTGCTATAGAAACTGTTTAATTCCATAGATGAGATTTAATGTAGACCTCCAGCCGAAAAATATCAAGATGAAAAGGAATAAACTGTAAACGATAAAATAATAAAACCAGCTTTTGCTGCAATTTTTAGCATCAATCTAGAGATTTTTCCAGCAGTACTTTTCTTCTGCCACTAGATATACTCAATCTGATAGCCGGTATCATTCAACCCACTTCCTTCTAGCCAACACTAGCCCCCAACCTCATCCCGGACCAGCCCCCAACCTCATTCCAGACTCGCCCTCAACTTCATCCCGGACCAGCCCCCAACCTCATCTTGGACTAGCCCCCAACCTCATCCCGAACTAGCCCCCAGCCTCATCCCAGACTAGCCCCCAACCTCATCCCGAACTAGCCCCCAGCCTCATCCCAGACTAGCCCCCAACCTCATCCCGAACTAGCCCCCAGCCTCATCCCAGACTAGCCCCCAGCCTCATCCCTGACTAACCCCCTACCTCATCCTGGACTAGCCCCCAACCTCATCCCAGACTAGCCCCCAACCTCATCCAAGACTAGCCCTCAACCTTATCCCAGACTGGCCCTCAACTTAATCCAAGACTAGCCCCCAACCTCATCCCTGACTAGCCCCCAACCTCATCCAAGACTAGCCCCCAACCTCATCCTGGACTAGCCCCCAACCTCATCCAAGACTAGCCCCCAACCTCATCCAAGACTAGCCCCCAACCTCATCCCAGATAGCCCAACCTCATCCAAGACTAGCCCTCAACCTCATCCAGACTGGCCCTCAACCTCATCCAAGACTAGCCCTCAACCTCATCCCAGGCTAGCCCCCAACCTCATCCCAGACCAGCCCCCAACCTCATCCCAGACTGGCCCTCAACCTCATCCAAGACTAGCTCAAAACTTCATCCAAGACTAGCCCCCAATCTCATCCAAGACTAGCCCACAACTTCATCCAAGACTAGCCCCAACCTCATCCTGGACTAGCTCACAACTTCATCCTGGACGAGCCCCCAACCTCATCCCAGACTAGCCCCTAACCTCATCCCAGACTAGCCCCCAACCTCATCCTGGACTAGCCCCCAACCTCATCCCAGACTAGCCCAACCTCATCCAAGACTAGCCCTCAACCTCATCCCAGACTAGCCCCCAACCTCATCTTGGACTAGCCCACAATTTCATCCAAGACTAGCCCCCCAACCTCATCCTGGACTAGCCCAGAACTTCATCCCGGACTAGCCTCCAACCTCATCCCAGACTAGCCCCCATCCTCATCCTGGACTAGCCCCCAACCTCATCCCAGACTAGCCCAACCTCATCCAAGACTAGCCCTCAACTTCATCCCAGACTGGCCCTCAACTTAATCCAAGACTAGCCCCCAACCTCATCCCGGACTAGCCCCCAACCTCATCCAAGACTAGCCCCCAACCTCATCCTGGACTAGCCCCCAACCTCATCCAAGACTAGCCCCCAACCTCATCCAAGACTAGCCCCCAACCTCATCCCAGATAGCCCAACCTCATCCAAGACTAGCCCTCAACCTCATCCAGACTGGCCCTCAACCTCATCCAAGACTAGCCCTCAACCTCATCCCAGGCTAGCCCCCAACCTCATCCCAGACCAGCCCCCAACCTCATCCCAGACTGGCCCTCAACCTCATCCAAGACTAGCTCAAAACTTCATCCAAGACTAGCCCCCAATCTCATCCAAGACTAGCCCACAACTTCATCCAAGACTAGCCCCAACCTCATCCTGGACTAGCTCACAACTTCATCCTGGACGAGCCCCCAACCTCATCCCAGACTAGCCCCTAACCTCATCCCAGACTAGCCCCCAGCCTCATCCTGGACTAGCCCCCAACCTCATCCCAGACTAGCCCAACCTCATCCAAGACTAGCCCTCAACCTCATCCCAGACTAGCCCCCAACCTCATCTTGGACTAGCCCACAATTTCATCCAAGACTAGCCCCCCAACCTCATCCTGGACTAGCCCACAACTTCATCCCGGACTAGCCTCCAACCTCATCCCAGACTAGCCCCCATCCTCATCCCGGACTAGCCCCCAACCTCATCCCAGACTAGCCCAACCTCATCCACGACTTGCCCTCAACCTCATCCCAGACTAGCCCAACCTCATCCAAGACTTGCCCTCAACCTCATCCCAGACTAGCCCCAAACTTCATCCAAGACTAGCCCCAAACTTCATCCAAGACTAGCCCCCCAACCTCATCCCTGACTAGCCCCAATCTCATCCCAGACTAGCCCAACCTCATCCAAGACTTGCCCTCAACCTCATCCCAGACTAGCCCCAAACTTCATCCAAGACTAGCCCCAAACTTCATCCCAGACTAGCCCCCAACCTCATCCCAGACTAGCCCCAAACTTCATCCAAGACTAGCCCCAATCTCATCATAGACTAGCCCCAAACCTCATCCCGGACCAGTCCCCAACCTCATCCTGGACTAGCCTACAACCTCATCCTGGACTAGCCCCCAACCTCACCCCGGAATACCCTCCAACCTCATCCAAGACTAGCCCTCAACCTTATCCCAGACTAACCCCAAACCTCATCCAAATCCAGCCCCCAACCTCATCCCGGACTAGCACCAATCTCGTCCCAGACTACCGCCAAACCTCATCCCGAACCAGCCCCCAACCTCATCCTGGACTATCCCCCAACCTTATCCCGAACAACCCTTATCCCTTATCTCAGACTAACCCCAAACCTCATCCAAAACCAGCCCCCAACCTCATCCCGGACTAGCCCCCAACCTCACCCCAGACTAGCCCCCAACCTCACCCCGGAATAACCCCCAACCTCATCCAAGACTAGCCCCCAACCTCACCCCAGACAAGCCCCCAACCTCACCCTGGAATAACCCCCAACCTCATCCAAGACTAGCCCCCAACCTCACCCCGGAATAACCCCCAACCTCATCCAAGACTAGCCCCCAACCTCATCCCGGAGTAGCCCCAATCTCGCCCCAGACTAGCCTCCAACCTCATCTTGGACTAGCCCCCAACCTCATCCCGAACTAGCCCCCAGCATCATCCCAGACTAGCCCCCCAGCCTCATCCCAGACTAGCCCACAACCTCATCCCAGACTAGCCCCCAACCTCATCCCGGACTAGCCCCCAACCTCATCCCGGACCAGCCCCCAACCTCATGCCGGAATAGCCCCAACCTTATCCCAAACAAGCCCCCAATGCTCATCGATTTGCCACTCTGCTCTCTCCGCCTATCAGCACATGAACTGATTGGCTCCCTGTGCTGCATCTTCCACTCACACTCCAGCCCTACTATACAGGGACTGCAAGAGGCTCATACCAGTTCAAATTCACATATGTATGCTGCATGCATTTAATATCAAGATGAAAATGAATAATCCATTAAAGATAAAATAATAAAACCAGCTTTTGCTGCAATTTTCAGCATCAACCTAGAGACTTTCCCAGCAGTACTTTTCTTCTACCACTAGATATCCTCATTCTGATAGCTGACTTCATTCAACCCACTTCCTTTTAGCTCACGTCATCCCGGACCAGCCCCCAACCTCATCCTGGACTAGCCTACAACCTCATCCTGGACTAGCCCCCAACCTCACCCCGGAATACCCTCCAACCTCATCCAAGACTAGCCCTCAACCTTATCCCAGACTAACCCCAAACCTCATCCAAATCCAGCCCCCAACCTCATCCCGGACTAGCACCAATCTCGTCCCAGACTACCGCCAAACCTCATCCCGAACCAGCCCCCAACCTCATCCTGGACTATCCCCCAACCTTATCCCGAACAACCCTTATCCCTTATCTCAGACTAACCCCAAACCTCATCCAAAACCAGCCCCCAACCTCATCCCGGACTAGCCCCCAACCTCACCCCAGACTAGCCCCCAACCTCACCCCGGAATAACCCCCAACCTCATCCAAGACTAGCCCCCAACCTCACCCCAGACTAGCCCCCAACCTCACCCTGGAATAACCCCCAACCTCATCCAAGACTAGCCCCCAACCTCACCCCGGAATAACCCCCAACCTCATCCAAGACTAGCCCCCAACCTCATCCCGGAGTAGCCCCAATCTCGCCCCAGACTAGCCTCCAACCTCATCTTGGACTAGCCCCCAACCTCATCCCGAACTAGCCCCCAGCATCATCCCAGACTAGCCCCCCAGCCTCATCCCAGACTAGCCCCCCAGCCTCATCCCAGACCAGCCCCCAACCTCATCCCGGACTAGCCCCCAACCTCATCCCGGACCAGCCCCCAACCTCATGCCGGAATAGCCCCAACCTTATCCCAAACAAGCCCCCAATGCTCATCGATTTGCCACTCTGCTCTCTCCGCCTATCAGCACATGAACTGATTGGCTCCCTGTGCTGCATCTTCCACTCACACTCCAGCCCTACTATACAGGGACTGCAAGAGGCTCATACCAGTTCAAATTCACATATGTATGCTGCATGCATTTAATATCAAGATGAAAATGAATAATCCATTAAAGATAAATAATAAAACCAGCTTTTGCTGCAATTTTCAGCATCAACCTAGAGACTTTCCCAGCAGTACTTTTCTTCTACCACTAGATATCCTCATTCTGATAGCTGACTTCATTCAACCCACTTCCTTTTAGCTCACGTCATCCCGGACCAGCCCCCAACTTCATCCCGGACCAGCCCCCAACCTCATCCCAGACCAGCCCCCAATCTCACCTGGGACCAGCCCCCAACCTCATCCCGGACCAGCCCCCAACTTCATCCCGGACCAGCCCCAACCTCATCCCAGACCAGCCCCCAACCTCATCCCAGACCAACCCCCAACCTCATCCCAGACCAGCCCCCAACCTCATCCAAGATCAGCCCCAATCTCATCCCGGACCAGCCCCCAACCTCATCCCAGACCAGCCCCCAACCTCATCCTGAACCAGTTCCCAACCTCATCCCAGAGCAGCCCCCAACCTCATCCCGGGCCAGCCCCCAACCTCATCCCGGACCGGCCTCAACCTCATCCCGGACCAGCCCCCAACCTCATCCTGAACCAGTTCCCAACCTCATCCCAGAACAGCCCCCAACCTCATCCCAGACCAGCCCCCAACCTCATCCCGGACCGGTCTCAACCTCATCCCAGACCAGCCCCCAACCTCATCCTGAACCAGTTCCCAACCTCATCCCAGACCAGCCCCAACCTCATCCCAGAGCAGTTCCCAACCTCATCCCAGACCAGAGCAGCCCCCAACCTCATCCCAGACCAGCCCCCAACCTCATCCCGGACCAACCCCCAACCTCATCCCGGACCAACCCCCAACCTCATCCTGGACCAGCCCCCAACCTCATCCCAGACCAGCCCCCAACCTCATCCTGGACCAGTTCCCAACCTCATCCCAGAGCAGCCCCCAACCTCATCCCGGAGGTCCCAACCTCATCCCGGACCAGCCCCCAACCTCATCCCGGACCAGCCTCCAACCTCATCCCGGACCAGCCCCCAACCTCATTCAAACAAGCCCTCAAAACTCTTCGCTTTGTCACTCTGGTCTCCTCCTATCAGCACATGAAATGATTGGCTCCCTGTGCTGCATCTTCTACTCACACTCCAGCCCTACTATACAGGGACTGCAAGAGGCTGATACCAGGTCAAAACTGCATGCACTTAAATACAATGTATACATTTATATATTTATCAATTCAAAAAGATAACTCATAAAAAAAACTCCAACAACCAGTCCACTTGACTATTAGTTGAAGGATTACTTTTGCATAATCGCGGCTATCAAGCAACGCTTTATTTTTAACGTCAAAATAACTGTCAACAGCTGGTAGTTTATATGAAAGTCGACCTTTCATTTCTAATGAGCGTGCTGCAATAATCTAGTGCAGTGAACCAGGTACATTGAATAATTAATTACAGAGAAAGAAGAGAGGCGCGAGAGAGAAGGATGATAATTGTATACAAGGTTAACAGCTGGGGAGGTCTGCTATAAGATGTATATATAGCACTGCATGAATAATCGTGCAGGTAATTACGTGGCTGGTCTGCCAGGCTGGGAGACGCATGATAGAAGGTGTGAAATAACCATAATACCTGCACTAAAAAAACTAATTTTTTTCAACAATTATTTTCCCATTACCAGGAAAAATGTTAATTAACATTTTTTAACCACTTCCCCTCTGAAACAATCTTTTTTATTTTTCTCATTTATGGTAAAATCAGCAATTTTTGGTTGGAAATTTACCTAAAAGCCTCTGAATATTATATATTTTTTGAATGCAAATTTAAATAAAGGCAGCAGTTGCAATTTTTCTTTATGTTGCAATATTTACACAGCTGTTTTTTCACATCTATATTTTCAGTATAAAAATACACAAAAAAAAAAAATATAGTGTACGCAAACACAATTTAATCCCCAATTTTTTTAAAAATTAGGTGGTGTCGAGTAAATAGATACCAAACATGTCCAGCCTTTAAAACTGCATGTGCCATAATAATGGTGAAAAATTACAGTACCCAAAATGATCAATTAGCAACAATTTTAATGCCTTTACAGCTCATCAAATTAGAATTATTGCTGTTATGCCGGCATGCACGGCATGACAGCTGTGATTTTTAGGCCTGGGAAAGCAGGGAGGAGCCATTGGCCAGTGGGGGCAGGGGGGTTGGGGTGGTCAAGAATCCTGCAAAAATTATAACGTTGCTGTACAGCCAGGAGGCAGCAACACAAAACAAAATCCCCTGAACTCTGGACGTACCAGAAACGTCAGAGACATAATTTCCCTGAAATTCCAATGAAAATCAGGAGATTTCGACACAATTGAACTATTTCGGGGCATTAGAGTAAGTGAGGAAGGTGAAATTAAGGTATAAACCCAAAACTTTTTGAGCATGTTTGGCATCATGCAAAGCTCCTTATCTGTAAATCCTGCCGTGGTATGGTGGAAGGAGCTTTGTGTGGTCTTCAGAGGAGGAAACTTCATAGAGCAACACCTCAATGCTCCTTATCTAGATATCCTGACAGTAAATGCACTTCCTGTTTCAGGCTTGTAGTGCCCCTTTAGAGTGAGTCCCACCTCTCGGTTGCTGTGAACTGCTAATACCACTCAAACTCCTTTAGTTGGCAGGGTATAAGTATTGTGGAAGGAGCTTTGTGTGGTCTTCAGAGAAGAAAATCTGATAGAGGAACACCTCCAATCTCCCTATCTGGATATCTTGCCATGGTATGATGGGAGGAGTCTTGTGTGGTCTTCAACAGAAGAAATCTGGTAGAGCACATCTCAAAGCTCCTTATCTAGATATCCGGCCATGGTATGGTGGAAGGAGCTTTGTGTGGTCTTCAGAGAAGGAAATCTGGTAGAGGAACACCTCAAAGCTCCTTATCTGGATATCTTGCCATGGTATGATGGAAGGAACTTTATGTGGTCTTGTAGGGTTTGTAGGGCCCCAGTTTGTAGGTTTGTAGGGCCCCCTCAAGATAGGTCCCACCTCTCAGTTGCTGTGAACCGATAATGCCACTTAAATCCCTTTAGTTGGTAGGGTATAAAAATAGTGGAAGGAGCTTTGTGTGTTCTTCAGTGAAGGAATTATGGTAGAGCAACACCTAAAAATTCCTTCTGGATTTCTTGCCAGTAAAGGCTCTTCCTGTTTCAGGGTTGTAGGGCCCTCTTAAAGTAGGTCCCACCCCTTTAGTTGCAGTGAACTGGTAATGAGGAAATCTGGTAGAGCATTACCTGAAAGCTCCTTATTTGGATATCTTGCCAGTAAAGGCCCTTCCTGTTTCAGGCTTGTAGGGCCCCCTTAGGGTATGTCCCACCCCTCAGTTGCTGTGAATGCAGTATAGACACTCAAACCCCTTTGGTTGGCAGGGTATAAGTATGGTGGAATGAGATTTGTGTGGTCTTCACTTCAGACTGAGGTGGAAATATGGTAGAAAACAACACCTCAAAACTCCTTATCGGGATATCCTGCCATAGAAAGCTGGAAGGAACTTTGTGTGGTCTTTAGAGGAGGAAATCTGGTAGAGCAACACCTGGAAGCTCGTCTGGATATCTTGTGCCAGTAAAGGCATTTCCTGTTACAGGTTTGTAACCCCCCCTTAGGGTAGGTCCCACCTCTCAGTTGCTGTGAACTGCTAATACCACTCAAACTCCTTTAGTTGGCAGGGTATAAATATGGTGGAACGAGCTTTGTGTGGTCTTCAGAGAAGAAAATCTGATAGAGGAACACCTCCAATCTCCCTATCTGGATATCTTGCCATGGTATGATGGGAGGAGTCTTGTGTGGTCTTCAGCAGAAGAAATCTGGTAGAGCAACATCTCAAAGCTCCTTATCTAGATATCTGGCCATGGTATGGTGGAAGGAGCTTTGTGTGGTCTTCAGAGAAGGAAATCTGGTAGAGGAACACCTCAAAGCTTCTTATCTGGATATCTTGCCATGGTATGGTGGAAGGAACTTTATGTGGTCTTGTAGGGTTTGTAGGGCCCCCATTTGTAGGTTTGTAGGGCCCCCTTAGGATAGGTCCCACCTCTCAGTTGCTGTGAACTAGTAATGCCACTCAAACCTCTTTAGTTGGTAGGGTATAAAAATTGTGGAATCAGCTTTGTGTGTTCTTCAGAGGAGGAAATCTGGTAGAGCAACACCTGAAAGCTCCTTATCTGGATATATTGCCAGTAAAGGCACTTCCTGGTTCAGGCTTGTAGGCCCCCCTTAGGGTAGGTCCCACCCCCAGTTGCTGTAAATGCAGTAGTGCCACTCAAACCCCTTTAGTTGGCAGGGTATAAGTATGGTGGAAGGAGCTTTGTGTGGTCTTCACTTCAGAGGTGGAAATCTGGTAGAAAACAACACCTCAAAACTCCTTATCTGGATATCCTGCTATAGTAAGGTGGAAGGAACTTTGTGTGGTCTTTAGAGGAGGAAATCTGGTAGAGCAAAACCTGAATGCTCATCTGGATATCTTGTGCCAGTAAAGGCATTTCCTGTTACAGGTTTGTAACCCCCCCTTAGGGTAGGTCCCACCTCTCAGTTGCTGTGAACTGCTAATACCACTCAAACTCCTTTAGTTGGCAGGGTATAAATATGGTGGAACGAGCTTTGTGTGGTCTTCAGAGAAGAAAATCTGATAGAGGAACACCTCCAATCTCCCTATCTGGATATCTTGCCATGGTATGATGGGAGGAGTCTTGTGTGGTCTTCAGCAGAAGAAATCTAGTAGAGCAACATCTCAAATCTCCTTATCTAGATATCCGGCCATGGTATGGTGGAAGGAGCTTTGTGTGGTCTTCAGAGAAGGAAGTCTGGTAGAGGAACACCTCAAAGCTCCTTATCTGGATATCTTGCCATGGTATGGTGGAAGGAACTTTATGTGGTCTTGTAGGGTTTGTAGGGCCCCCTTTGTAGGTTTGTAAGGCCCCCTTAGGATAGGTCCCACCTCTCAGTTGCTGTGAACTAGTAATGCCACTCAAACCACTTTAGTTGGTATGGTATAAAAATTGTGGAAGGAGCTTTGTGTGTTCTTCAGAGGGGGAAATCTGGTAGAGCAACACCTGAAAGCTCCTTATCTGGATGTATTGCCAGTAAAGGCACTTCTTGTTTCAGGCTTGTAGGCCCCCCTTAGGGTAGGTCCCACCCCCAGTTGCTGTAAATGCAGTAGTGCCACTCAAACCCCTTTAGTTGGCAGGGTATAAGTATGGTGGAAGGAGCTTTGTGTGGTCTTCACTTCAGAGGTGGAAATCTGGTAGAAAACAACACCTCAAAACTCCTTATCTGGATATCCTGCTATAGTAAGGTGGAAGGAACTTTGTGTGGTCTTTAGAGGAGGAAATCTGGTAGAGCAAAACCTGAATGCTCATCTGGATATCTTGTGCCAGTAAAGGCATTTCCTGTTACAGGTTTGTAACCCCCCCTTAGGGTAGGTCCCACCTCTCAGTTGCTGTGAACTGCTAATACCACTCAAACTCCTTTAGTTGGCAGGGTATAAATATGGTGGAACGAGCTTTGTGTGGTCTTCAGAGAAGAAAATCTGATAGAGGAACACCTCCAATCTCCCTATCTGGATATCTTGCCATGGTATGATGGGAGGAGTCTTGTGTGGTCTTCAGCAGAAGAAATCTAGTAGAGCAACATCTCAAATCTCCTTATCTAGATATCCGGCCATGGTATGGTGGAAGGAGCTTTGTGTGGTCTTCAGAGAAGGAAGTCTGGTAGAGGAACACCTCAAAGCTCCTTATCTGGATATCTTGCCATGGTATGGTGGAAGGAACTTTATGTGGTCTTGTAGGGTTTGTAGGGCCCCCTTTGTAGGTTTGTAAGGCCCCCTTAGGATAGGTCCCACCTCTCAGTTGCTGTGAACTAGTAATGCCACTCAAACCACTTTAGTTGGTATGGTATAAAAATTGTGGAAGGAGCTTTGTGTGTTCTTCAGAGGGGGAAATCTGGTAGAGCAACACCTGAAAGCTCCTTATCTGGATGTATTGCCAGTAAAGGCACTTCTTGTTTCAGGCTTGTAGGCCCCCCTTAGGGTAGGTCCCACCCTCAGTTGCTGTGAATGCAGTAGTGCCACTCAGACCCCTTTAGTTGGCAGGGTATAAGTATGGTGGAAGGAGCTTTGTGTGGTCCTCACTTCAGAGGTGGAAATCTGGTAGAAAACAACACCTCAAAACTCCTTATTTGGATATCCTGCTATAGTAAGGTGGAAGGAACTTTGTGTGGTCTTTAGAGGAGGAAATCTGGTAGAGCAACACCCGAAAGCTCCTTGTCTGGATATCTTGTGCCAGTAAAGGCATTTCCTGTTTCAGTTTTGTAGCCCCCCTTAGGGTAGGTCCCACCTCTCAGTTGCTGTGAACTGCTAATACCACTCAAACTCCTTTAGTTGGCAGGGTATAAGTATGGTGGAAGGAGCTTTGTGTGGTCTTCAGAGAAGAAAGTCTGATAGAGGAACACCTCCAAGCTCCCTATCTGGATATATTGTCATGGTATGATGGGAGGAGTCTTGTGTGGTCTTCAGCAGAAGAAATCTGGTAGAGAAACATCTCAAATCTCCTTATCTAGATATCCGGCCATGGTATGGTGGAAGGAGCTTTGTGTGGTCTTCAGAGAAGGATATCTGGTAGAGGAACACCTCAAAGCTTCTTATCTGGATATCTTGCCAGTAAAGGCACTTCCTGGTTCTTGCTTGTAGGGTCCCCTTAGGGTAGGTCCCACCCCTCAGTTGCTGTGAATGCAGTAGTGCCACTCAAAACCCCTTTAGTTGGCAGGGTATACGTATGGTGGAAGGAGCTTTGTGTGGTCTTCAGAGAAGGAAATCTGGTAGAGCAACATCTCAAAGCACCTTGTTTATATATCCTGCCATGGTATGGTGGACAAAGCCTTGTGTGGTCTTTGGGGAGGTAACCTAGTAGAGCAACACCTAGGGGGGCTGGGGAACGTACCTGTTTGTAGGAGCTATTTGAGTAGCTTGGAACTTTTCTTCCCCCCAAGGGGGAAGGGGAGTGGAATATTTTCCCTTTGGGGAACCTTAGCGGAGAGCTGGGATTTATTCCGGTAGTCAGAAGGATGGTGGTTTCCTGATACTATGGGTAATGGTTTCATTTCAGAAGACTGGAGAACTAAGTTGAACAGTTATGTTGGGAAATTATATGTTGAGGTCAATGGTGTTCTATTGGAGATCTCTGTTTGCTTTGCCGAATGGTCGCCACTACTGCCACGCTGAGCATATAGGTTTCCTTACTCCTGAAGTGAACCATATGAACTTTTGACTTCTTGATGACCCTGATGTCACAGTAGGGGTCCTAGAGCAGTGGCCTAAAGCTACCTGAAAGGGGAGGCCTGCTGTGAAGACGGAAGCCTAGAGTTATGGCTTTTGGATCTTTGACCCCCTCATAACTGGAGCACAAGCAGGAGTGCCTCATGAGTTGTACCTCCCTGATGAACCTGCTAGAAGGGGCAGGTTGACAACACTAAGCCATTGCCTCTCTATTAGCAGCACCGTTGTCAGGTTTCCTCCGGTTGGAATGCCTCCTGCAGTCCTGATTGGCAACCCAATGGTCAACTAAAAGAGCCTGCATGGCAGACTGGCAACACTGCTGCTAATTGCCATGCTGTCAGCCTGCCATGCAGACATCTTCATTGGGTTGCCGTTCAGGCCTGCAGGAGGCACGCACAGGCATGGCTTTAAGGGAAAGTATAATGGTTTTTGGTTAATATGTACGTACCTGTAATGAATAAATAATATTGATATAATCATAAGAAGAAAAATGTGCTCCTCAGCACCCTCTAGTGGCTATAATGTTGTATTTTCTGCATGTATATACTGTATTCCAATTGCAAAGACTATAACCTGAGAGCCTGAGAACATTTGATCTTGCCCCATTCGCCCTCAACAGATTTACATGCTGTTTCGATGGAAGAACAGCTATGCTAATTTTTTTTTTATAAATACAAGCCAATAAAAAAATAGGGTGTTTTCTATCATTTTCACCTAGTGGACAAAATGCAGTACAGTTTCAGAAACTATACAAGATTTTGCCCACTAGATGGAGCCGGTGGAAAAATAGAGCTAATGATCACAGGGAAAAAGTGTGCTCCTCAGCCCCCTCTAGTGGCCATAATGCTGTATTTTCTGCATTCATATATTCCAATGGCAGAGACTATAGCCTGAGAACATTCGATGTCACCCTATTCCCACTCAACAAATGAACATGCAGTTTCCATGAGTAAACATTTATGTTTATGTTCTTCTTCTTATTATTATCATTCTTCTTCTTTTTAATATTATTATTATTATTATTATTATTATTATTATTATTATTATTATTATTTCTTCTTCTTATTATTATTATTTTAATATTATTATTATTATTATTATTATCATTCTTCTTCTTCTTATTATTACTTTAATATTGTTATTATCATTCTTCTTCTTCTTCTTTTTAATATTATTATTATTATAATATTATTATTATTATTATTATTATTATTATCATTCTTCTTCTTCTTATTCTTATTCTTATTTTAATATTATTATTATCATTCTTCTTCTTCTTATTATTATTCTTCTTCTTATTATTATTATTATTTTATTATTATTATTATTATTATTATTATTATCATTCTTCTTCTTCTTCTTCTTATTCTTCTTCTTCTTCTTATTATTATTATTATTATTATTATCATTCTTCTTCTTATATTATTATTATTATTATAATCATTCTATTTCTTCTTCTTAATATTATTATATTATTATTATCATTCTTCTTCTCCTTTTTATTATTATTAGTTTAATATTATTACCATTCTTCTTCTTCTTCTTCTTATTATCATTCTTCTTATTATTCTTCATAATATTATTATATTATTATTATTATCATTCTTCTTCTTATTATTATTATTCGTTTAATATTATTATCATTCTTCTTCTTCTTCTTATTTTTTTTTTATCATTCTTCTTCTTTTTCTTCTTCTTCTTATTATTTTAATATTATTATTATCATCATCATTCTTCTTCTAATTCTTCTTCTTCTTTTTGTTCTTCTTCTTATTACTATATTATTATTATTATTGTTATTTTCATGATTATTATTTCTTTCATATTGCAGGATTTATATAGCACCAACAGTTTTGCGCAGCTCTTTACAAGATGTCTAGACCTTTATGTACATCCTTGTCTTTTCAATCTTTAAATAGCTTTTTATTAAACTACTAATTCATAGTTAGGCTTTGATTGTATTTGTGTACTAATAGGCTTGATTTGTATGTGCGTACTTTACTCCCAGATCTTCTGTTTTTCTATTAAAGAAAAAAAAAGGTCTACAAGGAAATCTAAAAATATATTGAGGCCGTTTAGCTGTGGCTTCAACTAATACGAATTTAAAAATAAATTCACCACCAGGGAGCACTGTTGTTCTATGAAAAAAAAAAAATCTCCATGTTTTTATTTCGCCTTATTATGAAAATAAAAGAAACTAATAGCTGTTGAAATAGAGTTCTTGCTTCGCTTACAGACAATAAAAAAAAAAGAAAAATACTATTATTAATTTTATATCTAATATTAATCTATTATTAATATTATATCTAATATTAATATTATTATTAGGCCTTTTAGCTGTGGCTTCAACTAATACAAATTAAAAAAAAAAAGTCACAACCAGGGAGCACTGTTGTTCTATGAAAAAAAAAGAAATCTCCATCTTTGTAATGTATTTATTTCGCCTTATTATGAAAATAAAAGAAACTAATAGCTGTTGAAATAGAGTTCTTGCTTCGCTTACAGACAAATAAAAAAAAAAAAAAAGTACTATTATTAATATTATATCTAATATTAATATTATATCTAATATTAATATTATATCTAATATTAATATTATATCTAATATTAATCTATTATTAATATTATATAATATTATCTATTATTAATATTATATCTATTATATCTAATATTAATCTATTATTAATATTATATTTAATATCAATATTATTATTAGGCCGTTTAGCTGCAGCTTCAACTAATACGAATTAAAAAAAAAAATTCACCACCAGGGAGCACTGTTGTTCTATGAAAAAAAATAAAAATCTCCATTTTTGTAATGTATTTATGTCGCCTTATTATGAAAATAAAAGAAACTAATAGCTGTTGAAATAGAGTTCTTGCCTCGCTTACAGACAATAAAAAAAAAAAAATAGAGGAAAATAATACACCTAAAAAATAAAATTAGGCAGAGTGTTTGCCAGTCTTGCTCGCAAGACCTTTAACGGGCAGGACGGCGTTGATAAAAGTGGTTAAACCTGCCCCAAAAAAAAGGCGAAAAAAAAATAAAAAATTGCTGTTCGTTTCAATCTTCTCCGCGCCGTAGCGCAATAAGTCAGCTTACAAAGAAATAACCTTCACCTTACCTTCACTTGGGGGTAGTATAAGACTCATGATGCTCCACTGAAATAAACAAGAGAAAACGCCATCCAAGCATCATAAAAAAAAAAAAAGAAATTAATAATAATAAATAAAATGTCCCCTAGGTGTCACTGTTGCCCTTCGGAGCCCTGCAGATGGCGCCGGTGATATATTAACGCCACAAAATACAGCTAAATAGCTAAATTGCCTTAAAAACAAAGATTTAAAAGGAACATTGGGTACATGTCAAGATGCGAACGTATATCGGGGAATACAATCAGTAATGTTGACTGGGACCTCTAAGCTAAAGAGGTAGACGCTAATTTGGCATGAATACATAATAAGGATGATCGGAGTCTAACGCACGGAGCCCGGGCCGCACTTTACACGTGTGTCTGACATGCATACATAGTATTTGAAGCCTTGAAAAAAAAAAAAAAAAAAACAACCGCTGTAGCCATGCGAAAACCAATTCAGAAAAAAATATATAAAAATACAATCGAAAAGCGCGTTCGTATAAAAAAAAAAAAAAAAAGGAAGCGTGGTAGAAATTTATAAGCAGATTAAGTTTCACCTTTAAAACTACAATAAATAAAAAAATAAAATAAAAAAAAGAATTTCCATTCTCACGATCCTGTAATTAAAATGATACATAATGTATCATTTTAATTACAGGATCGCGAGAATGGAAATTCTTTTTTTTTATTTTATTTTTAATTTTTTTATTTATTGTAGTTTTAAAGGTGAAACTTAATCTGCTTATAATTTTCTAACCCCCCTCCTCATCAACTGGGACTCGGTGCTTCTCTATGCAATGCAGGCAGATCACGGTTGGTGGGAATGGACGACAAATTTTCCGTTTACAGACAGTGAAAAAAATAAAAATAAAGAAGCAAAACAAAAAAAAGTAAAAAATATACTTGCGCACAAAGATCACCCAATTATATATTAGTTATAAAACAGATTTAATTTTTGAAAATATTTTCTCTTTGACATAACAAACAAAACGACTCAAAAAAAAAAAAAATGGATGACAAATTTTCCATTTACAGACAGTGAAAAAAATAATATAATAATAATAAAAATAATAAAAATAATAATATAAATAAAAAAACAATTTTAAAAATATACTCGCGCACAAAGATCACTCAATTACAATGAAAAAAAAAACAGATTTAATTTTTGAAAATGTTTTTCCTTTGACATAATGTTTGTTATTTGTTGTTTGGTCAAACGACCAAAAAACAAATGCATGACAAATTTTTACAGACAGTAAAAAAAAAAAAAAAAGCAAAACAAAAAAAAAAAGTCAAAAATATACTCCCACACAAAGATCACCCAATTATTATTTTTTTAAAATCTGATTTCATTTTTGAAAATGTTTTTCCTTTGACATAAACAAACAAAACGACCAAAAAAAAAAAATTGGATGACAAATTTTCCGTTTACAGACAGTAAAAAAAAAAACAAAAATAAAAGTCAAAAATATACTCGCGCACAAAGATCACCCAATTATAATTTTCTTTAAAATCAGATTTCATTTTTGAAAATGTTTTTCCTTTGACATAACAAACAAAACGAGCAAATAAAAAATTGAATCGAAAAGTGCGTTCATATAAAAAAAAAAAAAGGAAGCGTGGTAATTATGTATAATTTTAATTACAGACAGTAAAAAAAAAAAAAAAGCTAAAAATATACTCGCGCACAAAGATCACCCAATTATTATTTTTTTTAAATCAGATTAAAATTTTTGAAAATGTATTTCCTTTGACATAACAAACAAAACGACCAAAAAAAAATAAAAAAAAAACGTAAATAAATAATCTAAAGTACCCTTAACACACCTCCAATGTCCTCTCTTTAAAAAAAAAAAAAAAAACGAATTGTAGACAGTTAGGGGACTCGGTGCTTTTCTATGCAATGCAGGCAGATCACGGTTTGTGGTAATGTATGACAAATTTGCCCGTTTACAGACAGTGAAAAAAAAAAAGGAAATAATATACTCGCGCACAAAGATCACCCAATTATTATTTTTTTTAAATCATATTTAATTTTTTAAAATGTTTTTCCTTTGACATAACAAACAAAACAAGCAAAAAAATAAAAATACAATCGAAAAGCGCATTCAGATAAAAAAAAAATAGGAAAGCGTGGTAAATATGTATCATTTTAATTACAGACAGTGAAAAAAAAAAAAGCAAAACAAAAAAAAAGTTAATAATATACTCGCGCACAAAGATCACCCAATTCTATATATTTTTTTTAATCAGATTTAATTTTTGAAAATGTTTTTCCTTTGACATAACAAACAAAACGACCAAAAAAATTAAAAATGGATGACAAATTTTCGGTTTACAGACAGTGAAAAAAACAAAAAAACGAAAAAAAGTTAAAAATATACTCAAACAAAACGACCAAAAAAAAAAAAAACTTCATTAAATAATCTAAAGTCCCCTTAACACACCTCCAACGTCATCTCTTTAAATAAAGAAAAATAAATTGTAGACAGTTAGGGAAACATTGGTGGAAGCCGAGCGAAAGTTCACTGGTTGTTCTCTATTAGATAAAGTCATGTATCATTAGCTCCATCTAGTGGACAAAATGCAATATATTTTACCACTGAGTCTTTTCAGAGAATTGGACCACATTTTGGCCACTAAATGGCGCTGATGATACAGTGATGTCATGTCCCCTAGGTGTCACTGTTGCCCTGATGATACAGTGATGTCAGCATTGGGTCTCCGCCCCTTCTCTAGGCAGTGCAGGTAGCTCATGGCTGGTGGGAGGAGCCAGCAGGGGGCTGTACAGAGCTTCCTGAAAACATCACAGCACCGCTACTCTTCTCAGGAGCCCTCAGGCCTGATGCAAGCCGTGGGCCGGCTCTTGGGAGGAGTTATGCAAATATCACAATGCCGGGATGGGTGGGTGGCTCAAAAACTATGGCTTGCGGGCAAAATCTGGCCCGGTGGTCGAGTTTTTGGGTCACACCGGTCTTCAGGTCGGCCGATAGGGACCTTGATAAAAGGAGGACGCTGGTAAAAGGTCTCTGATGTAATGGGAAATCTGATAGGGACTCTGATAAAAGAAGGGACCTTGACGTACAGGGGACTCTGGTTTAAGAGGGACTCTGACAGTGACCCTGATGTACGGGGGGGAGATCAGATAGGGACTCTGACGTATGGGGGAACTCTGGTTTAATGGGGATTCTGATAGGGACCTTGATGTAAGGAGGACTCTGATGTAAGGTGGGACTCTGATGATGACCCTGACATAATAGCCCCTAGTGGGGGCTCTGGTGTAAAGGGGAGCTCTGAAGGTGACCCTGATGTACAGGGGGGATCCGATAGGGGCTCTGGTGTAAGAGGGGACTCTGATGTATGGGGGACTCTGGTTTAAGGGGGAGACTTTGTGGTAAGGAGGACTCTGATAGGGACTCTGTTGTATGGGAGACTCTGGTGGACAGGGGACCCTGATGGGGCTTTGGTGTAAGAAGGAGCTCTGATGATGACCCTGATGTATGGGGGGGGGGGGATCTAATAGGGACTCTGGTGTAAGAGGGGACTCAGATGTACAGTTAAGGGGGATTCTGATAGGGACCTTGATGTAAGGAGGACTCCGGTGTAAGAGGGGACTCTGATGTATGGGGGACTCTGGTTTAAGGGGGAGACTGTGTGGTAAGGAGGACTCTGATAGGGACTCTGTTGTATGGGAGACTCTGGGGGACAGGGGACCCTGATGGGGCTTTGGTGTAAAGAGGAGCTCTGATGATGACCCTGATGTATGGGGGGGGGGGGTCTAATAGGGACTCTGGTGTAAGAGGGGACTCAGATGTATGGGGGGACTCTGGTTCAAGGCGGATTCTGATAGAAACCTTGATGTAAGGAGGTCTCTTATATACAAGGGACTCTGATAATGACCCTGATGTAAAGGGGGACTACTGATGCATAGGGAAACTATGATGTAAAAGGTACTCTGATGTACAGGAGGCTCTGGCGTAAGGGGGGCTCTGATAAGGACTCTGATGTAATGGGGAATCTGATAGGGACCCTAATAAAAGGAGGGACCTTGATGTACAGGGGGGGGGGGGGGATCTAATAGGTTCTCTGATGTATGGGGGATTCTGGTTGAAGGCGGATTCTGATAGGGACCTTGATATAAGGAGGACTCTGGTGTAAGGTGGGACTCTGATGTACGGGGGGACTCTGATATAAGGGGGGGGGCTCTGATATGAAGGGGGGCTTCTGATAGGAGGTTAATCCTTGGAGTGTGTTAATTTCATTTATAAAACTGATACATTGTAGTAAAATATAGAAACAAGCGTACAGAAAAATAACAATATAAATATCAATGCTGGGGATACACTCACTAATTCCTTTCATTGCCATCCATTGTGTACAATTGTGTTGCTGGCTGTGATTGGTCACAGTGATCACATGGTACAGACAGGGCCAATCACAGTCGATCTGTACCGTGGGTTTAGCTGTGGCCAATCACAGCTGATCACAACAATGAATGAATCAATTTCATTCATAAAAAAGCTTATAGCAAAGAAATTCACTTCTATAAGGAAACATAAGGTTAAAAAAAAAAGAAAAAAAAATCCTGATCACTTCCTCAGAGTAGTACGGTGTTACTATGGTAACATTATATCACTCTGGTCACAGTGTGTTAAAATAAAAATCGTAAAAAAAAATATATATGTAATAGAAAGAATGTAGTAAGAGATAATAAAATATTTACAAAAATGTGAGGGGTGTACTCAATTTTGTGAGATACTGTATATATATATATATATATATATATATATATATATATATACAGTATCTCACAAAAGTAAGTACACCCCTCACATTTCTGTAACTCTTTTCTTCTATCTTTTCATGTGACAACACTGAAGAAATGACACTTGTCTACAATGTAAAGTAGTGAGTGTACAGCTTGTATAACAGTGTAAATTTGCTGTCCCCTCAAAATAACTCAACACACAGCCATTAATGTCTAAACCGCTGGCAACAAAAGTCAGTACACCCCTAAGGGAAAATGTCCAAATTGGGACCAATTAGCCATTTTCCCTCCCCGGTGTCATGTGACTCGTTAGTGTTACAAGGTCTCAGGTGTGAATGGGGAGCAGGTGTGTTAAATTTGGTGTTATCGCTCTCACTCTCTCATACTGGTCACTGGAGGTTCAACATGGCACCTCATGGCAAAGAACTCTCTGAGGATCTGAAAAAAAAAGAATTGTTGCTCTACATAAAGATGGCCGAGGCTATAAGAAGATTGCCAAGACCCTGAAACGGAGGTGCAGCACGGTGGCCAAGACCATACAGCGGTATAACAGGACAGGTTCCACTCAGAACAGGCCTCGCCATGGTCCACCAAAGAAGTTGAGGTCACATGCTCAGCGTCGTATCCAGAGGTTGTCTTTGGGAAATAGACGTATGAGTGCTGCCAGCATTGCTGCAGAGGTTGTAGGGAGGGGGTCAGCCTGTCAGTGCTCAGACCATACGCCGCACACTGCATCAAATTGGTCTGCATGACTGTCATCCCAGAAGGAAGCCTCTTCTAAAGATGACGCACAAGAAAGCCCACAAACAGTTTGCTGAAGACAAGCAGACTAAGGACATGGATTACTGGAACCATGTCCTGTGGTCTGATGAGACCAAGATAAACTTATTTGGTGTCAGATGGTGACAAGCGTGTGTGGGGGCAACCAGGTGAGGAGGACAAAGACAAGTGTGTCTTGCCTACAGTGAAGCATGGTGGTGGGAGTGTCATGGTCTGGGGCTGCATGAGTGCTGCCGGCACTGGGGAGCTACAGATCATTGAGGGAACCATGAATGCCAACATGTACTGTGACATACTGAAGCAGAGCATGATCCCCTCCCTTCAGAGACTGGACCGCAGGGCAGTATTCCAACATGATAACCACCCCAAACACACCTCCAAGACCACCACTGCCTTGCTAAAGAAGCTGAGGGTAAAGGTGATGGACTGGCCAAGCATGTCTCCAGACCTAAACCCTATTGATCATCTGTGGGACATCCTCAAACGGAAGGTGGAGGGGCGCAAGGTCTCCAACATCCACCAGCTCCGTGATGTCATCATGGAGGAGGGGAAGAGGACTCCAGTAGTGACCTGTGAAGCTCTGGTGACCTCCATGGCCAAGAGGGTTAAGGCAGTGCTGGAAAATAATGGGGGCCGCACAAAATATTGACACTTTGGGGCCCAATTTGGACACTGAATCGGTTAATGCCACTTACAATTTTCCAGCATGCGGCAAGTGAAGTCCGGTGGATATAAAGCTCTGTATACGTCATTCTGGGTCAGCTGGGCTGGAATCAAATTTTGCGTCGCGAAAAACAAAGCCGCGTTTTCTCAGGTTTCTAACACACGTTGCGTTGCGACATACGTGGATTTTTGTGCCTTTTTACGTTTTCCCCGCATGACTTTGTAACATTTTCTCACCTAAAAAAAAAAATCAATTGAAAAATCACAAGACGTTCTGCGTTAGACCCCTTTCACACCACACCGCCCATAGCGTCGGCGGCAAAACTATTTTTAGCAGCGTTTTACTGTCGGATTTGCAGTGCATTTCGGCCACTAGCGGTGCGCTTTTACCCCCCACTAGCGGCCGAGAAAGGGTTAAAACCCCTGGCAAAATGCTGCAATAGCTGCGTTTTGTGGGCGCTATTACAGCGCTGCCCCATTGATTTCAATGGGGAGCAGCAGTTGAGGAGCAGTGGAGGAATGGTGGAGGATCGGTGGAGGAGCGGTGGAGCAGCGGTGGAGGAGCGGGGGAGGAGCGGTGGAGGAGCTGTGGAGCAGCGGTGGAGGAGCGGTGGAGGAGCGGTGGAGCAGCGGTGGAGCAGCGGTGGAGGAGCGGTGGAGCAGCGGTGGAGGAGCGGTGGAGCAGCGGTGGGGGAGCGGTGGAGGAGCGGTGGAGGAACGGTGGAGGAGCGGTGGAGGAGCGGTGGAGCAGCGGTGGAGGAGCGGTGGAGCAGCGGTGGAGCAGCGGTGGAGGATCGGTGGAGGAGCGGTGGAGCAGCGGTGGAGGAGCGGTGGAGGAGCGGTGGAGCAACGGTGGAGGAGCGGTGGAGGAGCGGTGGAGCAGCGGTGGAGGATCGGTGGAGGAGCGGTGGAGCAGCGGTGGAGCAGCGGTGGAGGAGCGGTGGAGGAGCAGTGGAGCTGGTAGAGGAGCGGTGGAGCTGGTAGAGAAGCGGTGGAGGAGCGGTGGAGCAGCGGTGGAGCAACGGTGGAGGAGCGGTGGAGGAGCAATGGAGGAGCGGTGGAGCAGCGGTGGAGCAGCGGTGGAGGAACGGTGGAGGAGCGGTGGAGCAGCGGTGGAGGAGCGGTGGAGGAGCGGTGGAGAAGCGGTGGAGGAGCGGTGGAGGAGCGGTGGAGCAGCGGTGGAGCAACGGTGGAGGAGCGGTGGAGGAGCAATGGAGGAGCAGTGGAGCAGCGGTGGAGCAGCGGTGGAGGAACGGTGGAGGAGCGGTGGAGCAGCGGTGGAGGAGCGGTGGAGGAGCGGTGGAGCAGCGGTGGAGGAGCGGTGGAGGAGCGGTGGAGCAGCGGTGGAGGAGCGGTGGAGGAGCTGTGGAGGAGATGTGAGTTCACAGCTCCTTCACAGCTCCAAAGAAGCTGCTGGCAGGACTTTTTGTGACGTCCTGCCAGCGCACCGCTGCAGTGTGGAAGCCCTCGGGCTCTCACACTGCAGACAATGGAGCAGCAGTTTGAGGGCGGATTGCAGGCGCTATTTCTAACGCTATATCGCCTGCAAAATGCCCTCGGTGTGAAAGGGCTCTTAAAATGTAAAAAAAAAAAAAAACCCCTCCAGATTCCGCTGTTCCCGTAGTGTACTTCATTCCCATAGGACCCCCAAAATGTGCGATAAAATTTCAGGCAGGCGGCGTATCCCATAATGCATTGCAGCGCAGAGAATGGACCAGACTGATAATTCCGTTTCGGGCTGCAGTCTCCCCGCGGTAAGCTGACTGTGAAAGTGCTGAAGGCGATGGACCGTGACGGCACGGCAGGCGAGCAGCGCTCTCAGCTGTCGATTTGCTTTTTTTTTGTTTTCTTTAAAGAGGACCCGTCACCACCTGCTACTTCTGTATTACAGGATCCCCGCCTGCTGCGGTGATAGGACTCCATTCAGAAAAAATACACTATATTGTCAAAAGTATTGGGACACCTGCCTTTACACGCACATGAACTTTATTGGCATCCCAGTCTTAGTCCGTAGGATTCAATATTGAGTTGGCCCACAAACTCGCTCATCGATGTCTTTATGGACCTTGCTTTGTGTACTGGCCCAAATCATTTGGTGGAGGGGGGATTATGGTGTTGGGGTTGTTTTTCAGGTGTTGGACTTGGCCCCTTAGTTCCAGTGAAGGGAACACTTAAGGAGTCACATGAACTTTAATGGCCTCCCAGTCTTAGTCCGTAGGGTTTAATATTGAGTTGGCCCTCCCTTTGCAGCCATAACAGCTTCAACTCTTCTGGGAAGGCCGTCCACAAGGTTTAGGAGTGTCTATGGCAGTGATGGCGAACCTTGGCACCCCAGATGTTTTGGAACTACATTTCCCATGATGCTCATGCACTTTGCAGTGTAGTTGAGCATCATGGGAAATGTAGTTCCAAAACATCTGGGGTGCCAAGGTTCGCCATCACTGGTCTATGGGAATGTCTTTATGGACCTTGCTTTGTGCACTGGTGTGCAGTCATGGTGGAACAGGAAGGGGCCGTCCCCAAACTGTTCCCACAAAGTTGGGAGCATGAAATTGTCCAAAATGTCTTGGTATGCTGATGCCTTAAGAGTTCCCTTCACCGGAACTAAGAGGCCAAACCCAACCCCTGAAAAACAACCCCCACACCATAATCCCCCCTC
Source organism: Lithobates sylvaticus (assembly GCA_028564925.1). NCBI lineage: Eukaryota > Metazoa > Chordata > Amphibia > Anura > Ranidae > Lithobates > Lithobates sylvaticus. Next base: position 12,740,995 of record CM053033.1, on the reverse strand, counting down.
CACCACACCTATCTATCTATCTATCTCTATCTTTTTCTTTTCTTATCTCCCCCCCCCCCTTTCTTTTTCCCTCATTCTATTTCTCCTTTTCTTCTCTCTCTCTCTTCCTCTGCTTCTCTGTCTCTTTTTCCCCCTTCACTCTCATTGTGTATCTCCTTCTCTCTCTCTTTCTCCTTCTCTATAACTCCCTCTCACTCTCTCTCATTCTCTTTCTCTATCCCTCTCTTTTTCTCACTCTCTCTCTTTCACTTCCTCTCTTTCTTTTTCACCTTGCATTTTTCCTTCTCCTTCTTACTCTCTTCTTCTCTCTCTCAGTCCCCCCCCCCCTTTTTTTGCTTTTCGCTCTCCCTCTTTGTTTTTCTCTCTCTCACTTTCTTCTTCCCCTTTTCTTGTCTCCTTCTCTCTCCCTCTCTTTATGCTTCTCTCTCTCCCACAACCCCTCTATCCCTCTCTTTCATCTGCTTTTCTTTCCTTTCCCTTTCTTTCGTTCTCTCTTTGTTCCTTCTTTCCTTCTTTCTTTCTCTCTCTTTCTTTCTCTTTTCCTCTCTCTTTTTCTTTTGACATTGCTTCTATCTGTCTCTCTCTCTCTCTCTCTCTCTCTCTCTTGCTTTCTCTTTTTTCTTTTTCTTTCTTTCTTTCTTTCTTTCTTTCTTTCTTCTTTCTTCTCTCTCTCTCTTTCTCTTTCTTTCTTTCTTTTTTTTTTTCTCTTTTTCTTTCTTTCTTTCTTTCTTTCTCCTTTTCTTTTTTCTTTCTTTTTCTCTCTCTTTCTCTGTTTGTTCTTTGTTTCCTTTTATCTCTCTCTCCCCCTCTCTCTCTTTCTCTCTCTTTTTCTTTCTTTCTTTCTTTCTTTCTTTCTTTCTTTCTTTCTTTTTCTTTTCTTTCTCTCTCTTTTTTCTCTCTCTCTCTTTTTCTATTTTCCTGCCTTTCTTTCTCTCTCTTTTTCTTTCTTTCTTTCCTTTTTTTCTCTCTCTCTCACTGTCTCCTTTTTTCTCTCTCTTTCTTTCTCTCTCTTTCTTCTTTCTTTCTCTCTCTCTCTTTATATCTTTCTTTCTTTCTCTTTTAATCTCTCTCTTTTTTTCTTTTCCTCTCTCTCTCTCCTTCATCATTCCTTCTTTGCTCTCTGCCTTTCTTTCTTTATCTCTCTTTTCTCTCTCCCTCTCCCCCTCTCTCCCTCCCCCTCTCTCTCTCCCCCTCTCTCTCTCTCCCTCCCCCCTCTCCCCCCTCTCTCTCCCCCCCTCTCTCTCTCCCTCCCTCTCTCCCTCCCCCTCTCTCTCTCCCCCTCTCTCCCCCCCCCTCTCTCTCTCTCTCTCCCCCCTTTCTCTTTCCCTTTCTCTCTCTCTCTCTTTCTTTCCCTTCCCCCCCTTCTCTCTTCTCTCTCTCTCTCTCTCTCTCTCTCTCTCTCTCCTCTCTCTCTCTCCCCCTCCCTCTCTCCCCCCTCTTCCCTCCCCCCCCCCCCCCCCCCCCTCTCTTCTCTCTCTCTCTTCCCTTTCTCTTTCTCTTTCTCTCTCTCTCTCTCTCTCTCTCTCTCTCTCTCTCTCTCTCTCTCTCTCTCTCTCTCTCTCTCTCTCTCTTTCCCTTCCCCTTTCTCTTTCCCTTTCTCTCTCTCTCTCTCTCTCTCTCTCTCTCTCTCTCTCTCCCCTCTCTCTCTCTCTCTTTCTCTTTTTCTTTATTTCCTTTTCTCTCTCTCTCTCTTTCTTTTTTCTTTCTTTCTCTCTGTCTTTATTTCTTTCTCTTTTCCTCTCTCTTTTTCCTTCATCATTCCCTTTTTCTTCTCTGCTTTTCTTTCTTGCTCTCTCTCTTTCTTTCTTACTCTATTTTCTCTGTTTCATTCACCCTTTTTCTTTCTTCCTTCCCTTCCTTTCCTTTCCTTTTCTCCCTCCCCCACCCCTCCTCTCTCTCTATATCACCCAGTATTAGTTATTCTAGTGATATAAGAACACGGAATGTTCCGTCTCTCATGTTATTATGGGACACCTCTGTGTGATGGGGTTGCGTCCTCCTTTGTGCTCTCACACTGACTCTCTCATTGTTCCCATGACAACTACACAGGTATGTACAAAGCCATCCCTTATGTCTCTGTCATTTTCCTCGGGGCTCTTTTGCGGAGATTGGCGGCTGGGAAAGGTTAGCGCCATCATCAGGGGTCAGCGCTTATTTACACTTCCATTAGGCATCGATCTGGCGGTGCGGTAATGACCTCTGTTAGATGAATTGGTGGGTGGATTGGCGGCGCACCGAGCTGCTCTCTAATAAAGAGCGTGAATGTGGCGGGCCGTCTCTTTCACCTTGACATTGTATCTTTCTTCATTTAAGTCCTTGTTCTTCTAATCGAAGCCAGTCCTTGTCCTCGGCAACTCACTTCACTCCGACGCTTGTTATTCCGTCTCACTTCTGGAAAAACAACGACTCCGGCTTGTCCGCTCGCCTCGTTTTATGTGCACAACCAGCGAGACGCCGACGTGTGCGCTGCATGCCAATGTCCGGGAGCGTCCCCTCCATTCCGCAGTGTGGACTGGACCTTCTCCCCGGGTTTATGGATGGTGGAGATTAGGTCGGCCGCGTCCAAACTCATTACCATTCCTCTTATATTAGCCGAATGCTTAATATTCTGAGACCTTGGGGCGACCGACGCCTGGGAGGAAGGACTGGCGAGATAAAGACAGCGAGCAAAAGATTTCCTTCCTCGTGTCGCAGTGTTCATTATGGAGCGCTTATTTCTCAAGAGCGTTCTGTGCTGGGGGGGTCATCCCTACAGAGACATAGAAATCCCAACACTTCCCAGACCAGAAATGGGGGGTGGGGGGGGGTCATAGATAGGCATAGGGCTGATTTACTAAAGGCCAATAGGCTGTTCATTTTGCAAGGGAATTTGCACTTTACAAAGGGAATGTTCCCCAAAGCTTAGGGAATGTGGGGAAATATTACTGTGCAACGAAGACCCTCTGTGGTGTCCCTCCTTACATCAGGTGTCCCTTAGCGGAGTCCCTCCTTACATCAGGTGTACCCCAGTGGAGCCCCTCTTACATCAGGTGTCCTCCAGTGGAGCCCCCCTTACATCAGGTGTCCCTCAGCGGTGTCCCTCTTATATCAGGTGCCCCCCAATGGAGCCCCCCTTTACATCAGATGTCCCCCAGTTGAGCCCTCCCTTACATCAGGTGTCCCCCAGTTGAGCCCTCCCTTACATCAGGTGTCCCCCAGTTGAGCCCTCCCTTACATCAGGTGTCCCCCAGTTGAGCCCTCCCTTACATCAGGTGTCCCCCAGTTGAGCCATCCCTTACATCAGGTGTCCCCCAGTCGAGCCTTCCCTTACATCAGGTGCCCCCCAGTGGAGCCCCCCTTTACATCAGGTGTCCCCCAGTTGAGCCCTCCCTTACATCAGGTGTCCCCCAGTGGAGCCCTCCCTTACATCAGGTGTTCCCTACTTGAGCCCTCCCTTACATCAGGTGTCCCCCAGTTAAGCCTTGTCTTACATCAGGTGTCCCCCAGTTGAGCCCCCCCTTACATCAGGTGTCCCCCAGTTGAGCCCCCCTTACATCAGGTGTCCCCCAGTGGAGCCCTCCCTTACATCAGGTGTCCCCCAATGGAGCCCTCCCTTACATCAGGTGTCCACCAGTGGAGCCCTCCCTTACATCAGGTGTCCCCCAGTCGAGCCTTCCCTTACATCAGGTGTCCCCCAGTGGAGCCCTCCCTTACATCAGATGTCCCCAAATAGAGCCCTCCCTTACATCAGGTGTTCCCCAGTCGAGCCTTCCCTTACATCAGGTGTCCCCCAGTTGAGCCCTCCCTTACATCAGGTGTCCCCCAGTTGAGCCCTCTCTTACATCAGGTGTCCCCCAGTTAAGCCCTCTCTTACATCAGGTGTCCCCAGTTAAGCCCTCTCTTACATCAGGTGTCCCCCAGTTGAGCCCCCCTTACATCAGCTGTCCCCCAGTGGAGCCCTCCCTTACATCAGGTGTCCCCCAGTGGAGCCCTCCCTTACATCAGCTGTCCCCCAGTGGAGCCCTCCCTTACATCAGGTGTCCCCCAGTGGAGCCCTCCCTTACATCAGGTGTCCGCCGGTGGAGCCCTCTCTTACATCAGGTGTCCCCCAGTTGAGCCACCCCTTACATCAGCTGTCCCCCAGTGGAGCCCTCCCTTACATCAGGTGTCCCCCAGTTGAGCCACCCCTTACATCAGGTGTCCCCCAGTTGAGCCCTCCCTTACATCAGGTGTCCCCCAGTGGAGCCCTCCCTTACATCAGGTGTCCGCCGGTGGAGCCCTCCCTTACATCAGGTGACCCAGCAGTGGAGTCTCCACCGCCATTACAGTAAACCAGCCTCCCGGGAAATTCGGGACAGTTGGCAACTATGGTCTATGTCATAGGCTCTTTACCGTGATCGGCAGGGCCGGGACAAGGGGGTGGGCAGAAGGGCCAGCTGCCCTGGGCACTGTGGTATAATGTGAGGTGGGGGGGCACCGCAAGGAGATTGGGGGGAGGGGAATTGTGTTGGAAAGGGGAATTTGGGGGGCTGCAGGGGGTAAGTATTGCTCTAGGAGACAACATTTTTGGGGGGGGGGATGCTAAGAGTGGTGATTTAGGGGGGTTTGTGTTGGGGGAGGGAAGAAGATTTGTACTAGGTGGGGGGGATTTGGGGGGAATTTCAAGTGGGGGGAGAAGATGTGTACTAGGAGGGGGTAACTTTTTAGGGGGGGGGGGGCATTTGAGCTGGGGGGACTTGGGGGATGGGGAAGCAAAGACTTGTACTGAGATGGGGAATTTCAGCAGGGAGGCATATTTGTACTGAGAGGAGGGGGGATTTATACTTAGGGGGTAAGCATGCAGAGTAGTGCTCAGTGTTTTTGTGGGGAGATTTAATACTCATACATCTTGGGGGAGGGGGGGCACAGTTTGGCATGTTCGCCCTGGGCTCTAAATGATCTTCCACTTACATCAGGGTCCCCAGAGAGAGGGTGGACAGTGAGAGATGATGTAATCTCTCTGCTGCCCACGGCTGCACAGTGAGGGTGGAACAGCGGTGATGCATGGCGGGAGCGGTGAGAGATAATGTCATCTCTCTGCTCTCTTGCCCGCCCGGCTCTCCTGTGCTGCCTGCCCGCTCTCCGGCTCTTTCGTGCTGCAGAGAGGCCATGGCCCAGTAGTGGGCTGTGGCCCTGTGGTTGGGGGCCCCTGGGACTCGGGGCTATGGGCCCCAGATTCGGGGCTATAGCCCCAAAAGCCACCCCCTAGCGACACCACTGCCTATGCCTATCTATCTATGCCCCTCCCCCTTTCTGGTCTGGGAAGTGTTGGGATTTCTATGTCTTCATTCTGTTTCATAGACCAGCCAGCTATTTCTTCACACAGAATTCGAATCGTTCTGAAAAGTTGGAATTAATAAATGAAACGAAGAGGGACATCTTTTTAGTGAAAGAAAGAAAGAAATCTATTTTTTTTCTTGTTGGTGAGTTGTTGGGTGGGTGATTGTTGATAGATATACGAGGAACTCGTTTTGGAGGTTTATATTTTTTTAATAAAGGATTTTTCAAACATTTGGGTGTCTTTATTTCTAGGCTACTATGTACCTCATACTCATTCATGCATCAAGGGCATACCCTTATTATTAAAGGGGGCTTCCAGATTCTGATAAGTCCCCCACCTGCAGATGCCCACAATCACCAGGCAGGGGTTGTGGGGGACAGGCCCTTATCCTCATTAACACAGGGGCAAGGTGCTTTGTCAGGGAAGTACCCCCCCACTTGCCAGCATTGAGGGCATATGGTCCGGTATGATTCAGGAGGGGGAAGGGGTCTCCTGTCTACAACTCCTATAGCATGTCCCAAGTCTCCAACAACTTCTATAGCATGTCCCCAGTCTCCAACAACTTCTATAGCATGTCCCCAGTCTCCAACAACTCCTATAGCATGTCCCAAGTCTCCAACAACTTCTATAGCATGTCCCCAGTCTCCAACAACTCCTATAGCATGTCCCAAGTCTCCAACAACTTCTATAGCATGTCCCCAGTCTCCAACAACTTCTATAGCATGTTCCAAGTATCCAACAACTCCTATAGCATGTCCCCAGTCTCCAACAATTCCTATAGCATGTCCCCAGTCTCCAACAACCCCTATATAATGTCCCCAGGCTCCAACAACTTCTATAGCATGTCCCCAGTCTCCAACAATTCCTATAGCATGTCCCCAGGCTCCAACAACTTCTATAACATGTCCACAGTCTCCAACAATTCTTATAGCATGTCCCCAGTCTCCAACAAGATCTATAGCATGTCCCCAATCTCCAACAACTCCTATAGCATGACCCCAGGCTCCAACAACTTCTATAGCATGTTCCAAGTCTCCAACAACTCCTATAACATGTCCCCAGTCTCCAACAATTCCTATAGCATGTCCCCAGGCGCCAACAACTTCTATAACATATCCCCAATCTCCAAGAACTCTTATAGCATGTCCCCAATCTCCAACAACTCCTTTAGTATGTCTCCAGTCTCCATCAACTCTTATAGCATGTCCCCAGTTTCCAACAACTCTTATATCATGTCCCCAGTCTCCAACAATTCCTATAGCATGTCCCCAGGCTCCAACAACTTCTATAACATGTCCCCAATCTCCAACAACTTCTATAACATGTCCCCAGTCTCCAACAACTCCTATATCATGTCCCCAGTCTCCAACAACTCCTATAGCATGTCCCCAATCTCCAACAACTCCTTAAAGCCCCATACACACGGTCGGATTTTCGCATGGATTCTGTCCGATCGGACAATGTTGTTGAAAAATCAGACCGTGTGTATGCACCATCGGACAGTGTACGTCGGATTGTCCGACGGACAAAGTCCTATCTCCTGCTGGATAGATTTTCCGACAACACGGTCCGATCACACCAAATCCGATCGTGTGTACCGTTGTCCGACGGACAAAGTGCTACGCATGCTCAGATCACATTACAAAACCAAAGCTATTGGCTACTAGCCTCTACGTAGTCCCGTCGTAGGCAACAAACGTCATCACGTTCAGAATGATCGGATTTTCCGACAACTTTGTCCGACCGTGTGTACGCAAAACCAACATCGGACAAAGTACGACGGACATGATCCGACGAACCTGGTCCTCGGATAATCCGAGCGTGTGTATGGGGCTTTAGTGTGTCCCCAGTCTCTGTCAACTCTTATAGTATGTCCCCAGTCTCCACCAACTCCAAAAGCATTTCCCTAGTCTCCATCAACTCCTAAAGCACGTCTCCAGTCTCCAACAACTCCTATAGCATTTTCTCAGTCTCCAACAATTCCTATAGCATGTCCCCAAACTCCAACAATTCCTATAGCATGTCCCCAAACTCCAACAACTCCTATAGCATGTCCCCAGTCTCCAACAACTCCTAAAGAATGTTCCCAGTCTTTAACAACCCCTATAGCATGGCCCCAGTTTCCAACAACACCTATAACATGTCCCCAGTCTCCAACAATACCTATAGCATGCCCCCAGTCTTCAACAACTAATTTAGCATGTCCCCAGTCTCCAACAACTTTTATAGCATGTCCCCATTCTCTAACAACTTCTATAGTATGTCCCCAGTCTACAACAACACCTATAGCATGTCCCCAATCTCCAACAATTCCTTTAATATGTCCCCAGTCTCCATCAACTCTTATAGCATGTCCCCAGTGTCCATCAACTCCTAAAGCATGTCCCCAGTCTCCAACAACTCCTATATCATGTCCCCAATCTCCAACAACTCCTTTAGTGTGTCCCCAGTCTCTGTCAACTCTTATAGTATGTCCCCAGTCTCCACCAACTCCAAAAGCATTTCCCTAGTCTCCATCAACTCCTAAAGCACGTCTCCAGTCTCCAACAACTCCTATAGCATTTTCTCAGTCTCCAACAATTCCTATAGCATGTCCCCAAACTCCAACAACTCCTATAGCATGTCCCCAATCTCCAACAACTCCTATAGCATGTCCCCAATCTCCAACAACTCCTAAAGCATGTCCCCAGTCTCCAACAACTCCTAAAGAATGTTACCAGTCTTTAACAACCCCTATAGCATGTCCCCAGTTTCCAGCAACACCTATAACATGTCCCCAGTCTTCAACAACTAATTTAGCATGTCCCCAGTCTCCAACAACTTTTATAGCATGTCCCCATTCTCTAACAACTTCTATAGTATGTCCCCAGTCTACAACAACACCTATAGCATGTCCCCAATCTCCAACAATTCCTTTAATATGTCCCCAGTCTCCATCAACTCTTATAGCATGTCCCCAGTGTCCATCAACTCCTAAAGCATGCCCCTAGTCTCCAACAACTTCTATAGCATTTCCTCAGTCTCCAACAACTCCTATAGCATGTCCCCAGTCTCCAACAATTATAATAGCATGACCCAAGTCTCTGACAACTCCTATAGCATGTCCTAAGTCTCCAACAACTCCTATAGCATGTCCTAAGTCTCCAACAACTCCTATAGCATGTCCCCAGGCTCCAACAACTCCTTTAGTATGTCCCCAGTCTCTATCAACTCTTATAGCATGTCCCCAGTCTCCATCAAATCCTAAAGCATGTCCCTAGTCTCCAACAACCCTTATAGCATTTCCCTAGTCTCCAACAACCCCTATAGCATGGCCCCAGTTTCCGACAACACCTATAACATGTCCCCAGTCTCCAACAATTATAATAGCATGGCCCTATTATCCGACAACTCCTATAGCATGTCCCTAATCTCCAACAACTCCTATAGCATGTCCCTAATCTCCAACAACTCCTATAGCATGTCCCTAATCTCCAACAACTCCTATAGCATGTCCCTAATCTCCAACAACTTTTTTAGTATGTCCCCAATATCCAACACCTCTTTTAGTATGTCCCCAGTCTCCAACAACCCCTATAGCATGTCCCCAGTCTCCAACAACTCCTATAGCATGTCCCCAGTCTCCAACAACCCCTATAGCATGTCCCCAGTCTCCAACAACCCCTATAGCATGTCCCCAGTCTCCAACAACTCCTATAGAATGTCCCCAGTCTCCAACACTTCCTATAATATGCCTCCAGTCTCTACAGTCCTGGACCAGGGCTGTCTTTAATATTGATTGGACCCTGGGCAAAACTTTTCTTGGCCCCCCCCCATGTAGTTTTGCTCTCCACCTGCTCTGAGACACAATAAATAGCAGCAAGACTCAAAATCAGTTTACTGAATCAGATCAGGCAGCTATTGCGATTGGTTGCCAGAGGTTACAGTGTATCATTACCGCTCACTGGTTAGTTGCTAGAGGTTACAGCGCATAATTTCTGCTTGTTGATTGGTTGCTAGAGATTACTGTGGACATGACCTCAGGGGGGCACGATATAATGCCGGTAATTTACATGTAAACAAAGGGTCTGCAGGTGAGTCATCTGTACACAACAATAGGGCAGAGCTGGGCAGCATTAGTACCAGCACTTCACACTGAGATATTGGGACACAGCACAGGACTAAAACCTCAAGGGGCAAGGGAATTTAAACCAGGATAGTTGGCAAGTATGAGCCAGCTGCTTTGGGCCCCACAACAATAACAGGGCCCAGGGCAGCTGCCCCTTTTGCCCTGCCTTAAAAACAGCCCTGTCCTGGACCATCGCCTGTAGAATGTCTGCAATCTCTAATGCCTCGTACACAGGAGCGGAATTTCCATAGGAAAAATCTTGGATTTTTTTTTCCAACGGAATTCCGCTCAAGCTTGGCTTGCATACACACGGTCACACAAAACGAAATTTCGACCGTCAAGAACACGGTGACGTACAACACTACAACGAGCCAGAGAAAATGAGCATGCGTCAAATTGTTCCTGAGCATGCGTAGCAATTTTGCGCGTCGGAATTGCTACAGACGAACGCATTTTCGGATAAGAACTTTTTCCGACCGAAAAATAGAGAACCTGCTCTCAATCTTTTGCTGGCAGAAATGCCGCCAACAAAAGTCCGATGGAGCATACACACGGTCGCATTTTTCGACAAAAAAAGCTCACAACCGGTCTTTTGCTGGCGGCATTTCCGATCGCGTGTAGAGTTTTTTCCAGAAGCGTCACATTTACTGAATATAATATGTGGCCCTTTGTTAATGTCGAAGGGCACATAATAACCAGTGATTACCATTAAGGGGAAGATATGTTCGAGCCTATGATGGAGATGCCAGGATCCTCTTTTGTTACAGAATGGACTGCTGCTTCGTGAATCTCTGTAATCAGTGTACATGTACTTGTGCTTTGCTTAAATCATCTCTCCCATATGCTAGATAATGACTTGTCATAGAATCACAAAAGAAAATTGGAAACATGCAATTGAATACATCTCTAGTTTTACATAATGATTACAATGATTATTACAATGCCAGTCAATAGCTCTTGTTGCTGTTGCAATTTCACGTTTTTTATGATATAGCCGAGTAACAGATCCCGGAGGATTTATTCTCTCTGTGTTTTTTCCTCCTTTTGATGTTTTAATTGAAAATGAACTCTTTGCTCGTAGAGTATCAATGTAAAAGTAAGTAGGTTTTGTGTTTTCCAGATATAAACCATTCATAGCAACCGATATAAAATCAGGTTTCGTTAGATGGATTAAATTCAGCTACTGCAAGCTGAATTCTGACTGCGATGGATCATTCGTAATTTGCTTGATGTCTTATAAATTTAACATATACCTGAGAGCGATTGGCTGTCACATTGGTCACATGCTGAGGGCCCATCACTCCTGAGACTAGACATGTGCACAATAGAAAAATTTGTTTATTTTCGTTTTGTTTTTGTTCGTTTCCGTTGATTCGTAACGATTCGTAATTTCGTAAGTCGTCGGTGTTCGTATTCGTAACAATTCGTATTTTTCGTAAGAGTTATTTTTTCGTTGATTCGTTTTTCCGTTAGTTTAATTTTCGTTTTCGAAATTCGGACGCATTCGTATTTTCGTAGATTTAGTTACATTCGTACTTTCGTAAGATTGATTTATTCGTACTTTCGTAACATTGTTTTCGTAGATTCGTAATCGGAGCATAATTCATAATTTTATGTAATGTGTATGCTATTATTACATTTTAAGAGACACGGAAAATTACGAATCGAAAAAAAAGTTACGAATGTCCGAATTTTTTCGTTCAATCCATTCGAAGCACGTTAAGCAGCGCCATTGTAAGAGACACGGAAAATTACCAAATCGAAAAAAAAATAAAAGTTACGAATGTACGAATTTTTTCGTTCAATCCATTCGAAGCACGTTAAGCAGCCCCTTTGTAAGAGACACGGAAAATTACCAAATCGAAAAAAAAAAAAAAAGTTACGAATGTACGAATTTTTTCGTTCAATCCATTCGAAGCACGTTAAGCAGCGCCATTGTAAGGGACACGGAAAATTACCAATTCAACAACAACAAAAAAAAAAGTTACGAATGTACGAATTTTTTCGTTCATTTTGATTTTCGTTGTTCCTGTTTTTGTTTTTCTACCTGTCTATGACAGCTCGATCACTCGGTCACTGTACTGGGAGGGCATGCTCATGTCATGAATACCTTGGTTGTCCATGGATTTGTGGTGGGAAGGGGTGTTAAAGCCCACCTTTTATGCTGCCATACATACACTACTGGGCCCAAATGATAATTGGCATGTGCGTATGTATTCACCCCCCTTTGTTATGAAGCCCATAAAAAGCTCTGGTGGAACCAATTACCTTCAGAAGTCACATAATTAGTGAAATGATGTCCACCTGTGTGCAATCTAAGTGTCTCATGATCTGTCATTACATAGACACACCTTTTTGAAAGGCCCCAGAGGCTGCAACACCTAAGCAAGAGGCACCACTAACCAAACATTGCCATGAAGACCGAGGAACTCTCCAAACAAGGAAGGGGCAATGTTGTTGAGAAGTACAAGTCAGGGTTAGGTTATAAAAAAATATCCAAATCTTTGATGATCCTGAGGAGCACCATCAAATCTATCATAACCAAATGGAAAGAACATGGCACAACAGCAAACCTGCCAAGAGACGGCCGCACACCAAAACTCACGGGCTGGGCAAGGAGGGCATTAATCAGGGAGGCAGCACAGAGACCTAAGGTAACCCTGGAGGAGCTGCAGAGTTCCACAGCAGAGACTGGAGTATCTGTACATAGGACCACAATAAGCCGTACGCTCCATAGAGTTGGGCTTTATGGCAGAGTGGCCAGAAGAAAGACATTACTTTCAGCAAAAAACAAAAATGGCACATTTTGAGTTTGGGAAAAGGCATGTGGGAGACTCCCAAAATGTATGGAGGAAGGTGCTCTGGTCTGATGGATGGAGGAAGGTGCTCTGGTCTGATGGATGGAGGAAGGTGCTCTGGTCTGATGGATGGAGGAAGGTGCTCTGGTCTGATGGATGGAGGAAGGTGCTCTGGTCTGATGGATGGAGGAAGGTGCTCTGCTCTGATGGATGGAGGAAGGTGCTCTGCTCTGATGGATGGAGGAAGGGGCTCTGGTCTGATGGATGGAGGAAGGGGCTCTGGTCTGATGGATGGAGGAAGGTGCTCTGGTCTGATGTATGGAGGAAGGTGCTCTGCTCTGATGTATGGAGGAAGGTGCTCTGGTCTGATGGATGGAGGAAGGTGCTCTGGTCTGATGGATGGAGGAAGGTGCTCTGGTCTGATGTATGGAGGAAGGTGCTCTGCTCTGATGTATGGAGGAAGGTGCTCTGGTCTGATGGATGGAGGAAGGTGCTCTGGTCTGATGGGACAAAAATTTTACTTTTTGGCCATCAAAGAAAACGCTATGTCTGGCGCAAACCCAACACATGACATCACCCAAAGAACACCATACCCACCGTGAAACATGGTGGTGGCAGCATCATGCTGTGGGGATGTTTTTCAGCAGTCTGGACTGGGAAACTAGTCAGAGTTGAGGGACAGATGGATGGTGCTAAATACAGGGATATTCTTGAGCAAAACCTGTACCACTCTGTGTGTGATTTGAGGCTAGGACCGAGGTTCACCTTCCAGAAATGACCCCAAACACACTACTAAAGCAACACTTGAGTGGTTTAAGGAATGGCCTAGTCAAAGCCCAGACCTCAATCCAATAGAAAATCTGTGGTCAGACTTAAAGATTGCTGTTCACAAGCGCAAAAAACATCCAACTTGAAGGAGCTGGAGCTGGTAAGATGTGACAAGCTCATAGAGACTTATCCAAAGCGACTTTGATAGCCGCAAAAGGTGGCTCTACAAAGTATTGACTTTAGGGGGGTGAATAGTTTTGCACATTGACTTTTTCTGCTATTTTGTTTTATTTGTTTGCTTCACAATTAAAAAAAAAAAAAAAAAATCATCTTCAAAGTTGTGGGCATGTTCTGTAAATTAAATGCTCAAACAATCCATGTTAATTCCAGGTTGTGAGGCAACAAAACACGAAAAATGCCAAGGGGGGTGAATACTTTTCCAAGAAGAGTGTAATAGCCTCAAAGGGGACCAACTATCTATTAATGCCCATGGTTACTTAGAAGGATGTCCAACAAGCTCAGGGCTCTGCTCAGAACCCTGACCTTAACGCTACTGTACACCTTTGGGATGAACTGGAATAGCCATTGTGAGCCAGGTCTTCTCATCCAACATCAGTGCCTGACCTCACAAATGCTGTGTTGGCTAAATGAGCAAAAGATTCCCACAGAGACATTCCAAATGTTGTTAAAAGCCTTCTCAGAAGAGTGGAGAATATTATATTATCAAAGGGGACCAACTACATATGAATGTCCGTCATTATGGAATGGGATCTCCAACAAGCTCAAGGCTCTGCACAGAACCCCTACCTTAACCTTAGCAAACACCTTTGGGTTGAAGTGGAATGGTCACTGTGAGCCAGGTCTTGTCAGCCAACATCAGTACCTGACCTCACAATTGATATTTTTGGCTAAAAGGGCACAAATTCCCATTGACACACTACAAGTGCTGTGGAAAGCCTTCTAAGAGAAATGGAGGCTGTTCCAGCCTTAAAGGGGACCAAGTATTTATTAATGCCCATGGTTATAGAATTGGATGTCCAACAAGCTAAAAGCTCTGCACAGAACCATGACTTAACCTTACCAAACACCTTTGGGTTGAATTGGAATGGCCACTGTGAGCCAGGTCTTGTCAGCCAACATCAGTACCTGACCTCACAAATGCTCTTTTGGCCAGATGGGCAAGGATTCCCACAGAGACACTCCAAATGTTGTTGAAAGCCTTCTCAGAACAGCGGAGGATGTTAAAGCATCAAAGGAGACCAACTACATATTAATGCTCATGGTTATGGAATGAGATGTCCAACAAGCTCAAGGCTCTGCACAGAACCCCTACTTTAACCTTACCAAACACCTTTGGGTTGAATTGGAACGGCCATTGTGAGTGAGGTCTTGTCATTCAAAATCAGTACTTGGCGTCACAATTGATATTTCTGACCAACCGGGCACAGATTACCAAAGAGACACTCCAAATGTTGTTGAAAGCCTCCTCAGATGAGTGGAGGAGGTTATAGTATCAAAGGAGATCAACTATGTTGTAATGCTCATGGTTATGGAATGGGATGTCCAACAAGCTCAAGGCTCTGCACAGAACCCTGACCTTAACCTTACTGAACACCTCCGGGATGAAACGAAACGTGGATTGTGAGCCAGGTCTCCTCATCCAACATCAGTATCTGACCTTACACATGCTGTTTTTGGATGAATAGTCACAAAGTCCCACAGACACACTCGGAAATATTTTGGAAAGCCTTTCTAGAAAGGGGGAGGTTGTTACAGCTACAAAGAAGTGGTCAACTCCATATTGACGGGCAATGATGGAATACGTCCAACAAGCTAGTGTATTTTTTAGACATTTTATTTATGTGCTTTTTAAAACGCTTGACAAATACTTGATTCTTGTCCTTCAGCATTTAAATATATTATAGCCGGGATAAATATTTAAAATAAACAGACTTTCATTTTTCAGTGTGGGCCTACTTTAAAAGAAATTCCCGACGCAGATATTGACACCAATGATCTGAAAGATGAAGAGACACCACCAGTTGATTCCACAGAACCATCTTTGGTTTGAGCGAGTCCCTAATCCTATCCTTCACATCTCCGCTTCACATCTAGGCTCTTTTCATATTTTAGATACAAAAAAAAAAAAAAAGAACAAACTCCCCAATGCATTTCATGCTGGCCTTAAAATAAATGACAGTCTTTTTTGTTCTATCTCGTTGACCTTCAGCATTTCAATAGCGTGTGCAGAAAAAGACTTATCAGCCTCAATGCTACATGCATCAGTAATAATAATAATAATAGCTGTATATATACTTTAGAACACAGAATGTTGAATGTGTTTGTGATTTTAAAATGTGTAAGTTTTCATATTTAATTGATATTAACGTGTAAACAGAAAAAAAAGTGGGCTAATATTCCCTGAAGCCAAGTATAATCAATTAAAAAGAGTCTATTTTATATCATTTACATTTTTAAGCAGCTAATATGTTAATGTGATAATTTGAGAACGGTATTTATTTGCCATAATTGGGGCAAAAATAAATAAATAAATAAAAATAATAATTAAGAAAAAAAAAAAAATAATATATGCACTGTATATATATATATATATATATATATATATATATATATATATATATTTTCTTAATTATTATTTTTATTATTTATATTATATATATATATATATATATATATATATATATATATATATATATATATATATATATATATTTTTTTTTAATGTAATTACAGATAACTATGAGCCATAATGCATCAAGCCCCTTTCGCAGGCTCTCAGTTTGCTTCTTTGTTGTAAACATTCTGTTTTTTCAAGATCAAATTAAAATGAAGTGGAAAAAAAAAACAGCAGTGACTAGTCTCTTTTTAAATGGTTCAGTCCAAAATTTTAATTAGACAAAGCTTGCTGTCACTTTGACTAACCCATAATCCTTTGGGAATCCTTTATCATCTATTACATTTTTACTTTTAAAAATGTATCAGCAGTGACTAGTCGCTTGTTGAATGGCCATACACATTCCTGTCCCATTAAAAGAGAATTTATGTTTTTTTTTTATTGAATAATAACATCTGGTTGGCTGCTACGTGTTGTTATATTCTACATAGCATCCAACAGTCTTTGACTAACCCATAATCCTCTGGGAATCCTTTATCATGCATTACAATGTTGCCACATATAGCAACCAATTAGGTGTTACTTCTGCATCTATGCCCACAATGGACAAGTGACAACTGAAAGCAGAACTAGCATCAGCAGTGACTAACCTCTTGTTGAATGGTTCAGTACAAAATTTTAATTAGACAAAGCTTGCTGTCACTTTGACTAACCCATATTTCTCTGGGAATTCTTTATCATCTATTACATTTTTACTAAAAAAAATGTATCAGCGATGACTAATCTCTTGTTGAATGGCCATACCATTCTTGTCCCATTAAAAGGGAATTTATGTTTTTTTTAATTGAATAATAACATCTGGTTGGCTGCTACGTGTTGTTATATTCTACATAGCAACCAACAGTCTTTGACTAACCCATAATCCTCTGGGAATCCTTTATCATGCATTACAATGTTGCCACATATAGTAACCAATTAGGTGTTACTTCTGCATCTATACCAACAATGGACAAGTGACAACTGAAAGCAGAACTAGCATCAGCAGTGACTAACCTCTTGCTGAATGGTTCAGTCCAAAATTTTAATCAGACAAAGCTTGCTGTCTCTTTGTCTAACCCATAATCCTCTGGGAATCCTTTATCGTCTATTACATTTTTACTTTTAAAAATGTATCAGCAGTGACTAGTCTCTTGTTGAATGGCCATACCATTCCTGTCCCATTAAAAGGCAATTTATGTTTTTTTATTGAATAATAACATCCGATTGGCTGCTACGTGTTGTTATATTCTACATAGCAACCAACCAGATGTTACTTCTGCATCTATACCCACAATGGACAAGTGACAACTCAAAGCAGAACTAGCATCAGCAGTGACTAACCTCTTGTTCAATGGCTCAGTCGTAAATTTAATTAGAAAAAGCTTGCTGTCTCTTTGGCTAACTCATAATGCTCTGGGAATCCTTTATTAAATATTACATTTTTACTTATAAAAATGTATCAGCAGTGACTAGTCTCTTGTTGAATGGCCATACCATTCCAGTCCCATTAAAAGGGAATTTATGTTTTTTTTATTGAATAATAACATCAGGTTGGCTGCTACGTGTTGTTATATTCTACATATCAACCAACCAGATGTTACTTCTTCATCTATACCCACAATGGACAAGTGACAACTCAAAGCAGAACTAGAATCAGCAGTGACTAACCTCTTGTTCAATGGCTCAGTCCTAAATTTAATTAGACAAAGCTTGCTGTCTCTTTGGCTAACTCATAATGCTCTGGGAATCCTTTATTAAATATAAAATTTTTACTTATAAAAATTCATCAGCAGTGACTAGTTTCTTGTTGAAAGGCCATACCATTCCAGTCCCATTAAAAGGGAATTTATGTTTTTTTATTGAATAATAACATCAGGTTGGCTGCTACGTGTTGTTATATTCTACATAGCAACCAACCAGATGTTACTTCTGCATCTATACCCACAATGGACAAGTGACAACTCAAAGCAGAACTAGCATCAGCAGCGACTAACCTCTTGTTGAATGGCTCAGTCCTAAATTTAATTAGGTAAAGCTTGCTGTCTCTTTGGCTAACTCATAATGCTCTGGGAATCCTTTATTAACTATTACATTTTTACTTATAAAAATGTATCGGAGGTGACTAGTCTGTTGTTGAATGGCCATACCATTCCGATCTCATTACAAGGGAATGTACGTATTCTATTGAATAATAACATCTGGTTGGTTGTTACATGTTGGTACATATGACACCCAACCAGATGCTCCTTCTGCATCTATACCCACAATGGACAAGTGACAACTCAAAGTGGAAGTAGTATCATCAGTAACTAACCTCCAGTTAGTTGGCTCAGCCTAAAATTTCATTAGACAATGCTGTCTCTTTGGCTAACCCATAATACTTTGGGAATCCTTTATCATGTATTACATATGTCGGTATATACAGCAACCAACCAGATGTTCCTTCAGCATCTTAACCCACAATGGAAAAGTGACAACTCAAAATGGAACTAGCATCAGCAGTGACTTACCTCTCGTTGAATAGCTCAGCCCAAAATATAGTTAGACAAAACTTGTTGTCTGGAACCAACTTATTAGAATGATGGAATCCTACTAAACTACCCCTCAGGGCACCACCCCATCCATCTAAGCATTGCAGTATACTACCCCCTCTCCTCATGTAAAAGGGTAAAAAGGGAGAGTCAAAAGCTTTTGACTCCCCTCTTTTTTCACCTTTTACATGAGGAGAGAGAGGGTAGTACATTGCAAGCTTGTTGTCTTTTTGGCTAACCCATAATCCTCTAGGAAAACTTTATCATGTATAACATTTTTGCTTATAAAATGTGTTAGCAGTGACCAATCTCTTGTTGAATCGCCATGCCATTCCTGTCCCATTACACTGGGGGGTTATGCTTTCTATTGAATAATAACATCTGGTTGGTTGCTACATGTTGGTACATAGAGCAGCCAATCAGATGTTCCTTCAGCATCTTAACTCACAATGGACAAGTGATAACTCAAAGTGGAATTAGCATCAGCAGTGACTTACCTCTCGTTGAATAGCTCAGTCCAAAATTTTAATTAGACAAAACTTGCTGTCTCTTTGACTAACCCATACTCCTCTGGGAATCATTTATCATGCATTACAATGTTGCTACACATAGCAACCAATTAGGTGTTACTTTAGCATCTTAACCCACAATGGACAAGTTTCAGCTCAAAGTAGAAGTAGTATAAGCAGTGACTAACCTCTCGTTGAATAGCTCAGTCCAAAATGTAATTAGACAAAGCTTGCTGTCTCTTTGACTAACCCATAATCCTCTGGGAATCCTTTATGATGCATTACATTTTTACTTATAAAAATGTATCAGCAATGACTAATCTCTTGTTGAATGGCCATACCATTTCTGTCCTACTAAAAGGGCATTTATGCTTTCTATTGAATAATAACATCTGGTTGGTTGCTACTGGTACATATAGTAGCCAACCAGATGTTATGTCAGCATCTTAACCCACAATGGACAAGTTTCAGCTCAAAGCAGAAGTAGTATCCGCACTGACTAACCTCTCGTTGAATGTCTCAGTCCAAAATGTAAGTAGACAAAGCTTGCTGTCTCTTTGACTAACCCATAATCCTCTGGGAATCCTTTATGATGCATTATATTTTTACTTATAAAAATGTGTCAGCAATGACTAATTTCTTGTTGAATGGCCATACCATTCCTGTCCTACTAAAAGAGCATTTATGCTTTCTATTGAATAATAACATCTGGTTGGTTGCTACTGGTACATATAGTAGCCAACCAGATGTTATGTCAGCATCTTAACCCACAATGGACAAGTTTCAGCTCAAAGCAGATGTAGTTTCAGCAGTGACTAACCTCTCATTGAATGACTCATTCCAAAATGTAAGTAGACAAAGCTTGCTGTCTCTTTGACTAACCCATAATCCTCTGGGAATCCTTTATCATGCATTACAGTGTTGCTACATATAGAAACCAATTAGATGTTACTTTAGCATCTTAACCCACAATGGACAAGTTTCAGCTCAAAGCAGAAGTAGTATCAGCAGTGACTAACCTCTCGTTGAATGGCTCAGTCCAAAATGTAAGTAGACAAAGCTTGCTGTCTATTTGACTAACCCATAATCCTCTGGGAATCCTTCATCATGCATTCCGTTTTTACTGTGTATGTGCAGCATGTGAGCATCAAAGCCCACGCTCTTTGTGTCCGCACATATGCATTACATGGAAGGCAAGAGGTTGATGCAACTTTGTATAATGTTCATTCATTTTATTACCATAAATATTAACATTGTCATATTGTTTTAGGGCAGCTGGGCCCACCCAGGAAGCCTGGCTGAAAAACTCCCAGTTAGCAATCCCCACACCCGGCCTTGTTGTTCAGATGTGCAAAACCATTGTTTTTCACCCCTGTAATGATGGGAATGAGCACCAACCATTCCCATCCTAGCAACAAGGCAGGAAGTTGGGATTACTAACTGGGAGTTTTAAATGCAGCCTTCCAGGAGGGCCCAAATGGCCTTTAGATACGACAATATATTTTTTTACAAAGCTGCACAATTTTTTTTTATATCCACCACTCCCCCTTGACCGCATAGGCTATTGTCTGAAAAAGGTGAACTCAACCTTTAAATGTTCAGAGCAACCGCTGTGGTCGTGTTGGGATTTTTTTTTTTTCTTACCGCAAGGTCGCTGAGAACTATGGAGCGTCTGTTCCACGTTTGACGTCTATTTTGTGTTGCAAAAATCAATATTTAATATACCTTACATGTTTTGTGTCTTCCAAGTCGCCGAAGTGGTTTCTAGTTCTGCATAAAAAAGCAGAAGCTGACCTTTCACGCTGATATTTGGGGCTGCAAGAAAATGCCGACTCAAAGGGTACATTATGTGCAAACTGCGTCCTGCTCATGTTGTCAGGAAATTCCTGCTGGTGAAGGTGCCTTAGTTCCATTTATGTGGTTCATTGGATGAAGAAACTTTCATCACCCCTAATAAATAATTCAGAATTTAATCTTCTTCACTAGTAACAAATCTAAAGTTCTGGTCACTAAAGTCGCCACATCTGAGGCAGGACTAGAGAAGCAGACTGGAGAATCTATAGAACAACATGGGAATAATGGTGATAATATAACCATATAGCACTGAATTCCAGGCAATCACCTGACCATTTTATCCCCCGAGGAACCCTTCCAGGCCTTGGGCTACCCTACATAAAGCCAAGTCATTGGGGGTAAATGGGAAATAAAGGCTCCTTACATTGGTGATCAGTGGGAAGAATGTTCCTTACATTGGTGATCAGTGGGAAGAATGCTCCTTACATTGGTGGTCAGTGGGAAGAATTTTCCTTACATTGGTGATCAGTGGGAAGAATGTTCCTTACATTGGTGATCAGTGGGAAGAATGTTTCTTACATTGGTGATCAGTGGGAAGAATGTTCCTTACATTGGTGATCAGTGGGAAGAATGTTCCTTACATTGGTGATCAGTGGGAAGAATGTTTCTTACATTGGTGATCAGTGGGAAGAATGTTCCTTACATTGGTGATCAGTGGGAAGAATGTCCCTTACATTGGTGATCAGTGGGAAGAATGTTCCTTACATTGGTGATCAGTGGGAAGAATGTTCCTTACATTGGTGATCAGTGGGAAGAATGTTCCTTACATTGGTGGTCAGTGAGAAGAATGTTCCTTACATTGGTGATCAGTAAGAAGAATGTTCCTTACATTGGTGGTCAGTGGGAAGAATGTTCCTTACATTGGTGATCAGTGGGAAGAATGTTCCTTACATTGGTGATCAGTGAGAAGAATGTTCCTTACATTGGTGATCAGTGGGAAGAATGTTCCTTACATTGGTGATCAGTGGGAAGAATGTTCCTTACATTGGTGATCAGTGAGAAGAATGTTCCTTACATTGGTGATCAGTGAGAAGAATGTCCCTTACATTGGTGATCAGTGGGAAGAATGTTCCTTACATTGGTGATCAGTAAGAAGAATGTTCCTTACATTGGTGGTCAGTGGTAAGAATGTTCCTTACATTGGTGATCAGTGGGAAGAATGTTCCTTACATTGGTGATCAGTGGGAAGAATGTTCCTTACATTGGTGGTCAGTGAGAAGAATGTTCCTTACATTGGTGATCAGTGAGAAGAATGTTCCTTACATTGGTGATCAGTGAGAAGAATGTTCCTTACATTGGTGATCAGTGAGAAGAATGTTCCTTACATTGGTGATCAGTGGAAAAAATGTTCCTTACATTGGTGATCAGTGAGAAGAATGTTCCTTACATTGGTGATCAGTGAGAAGAATGTTCCTTACATTGGTGATCAGTGGGAAGAATGTTCCTTACATTGGTGATCAGTGAGAAGAATGTTCCTTACATTGGTGATCAGTGAGAAGAATGTTCCTTACATTGGTGATCAGTGGGAAGAATGTCCCTTACATAGGTGATCAGTGGGAAGAATGTTCCTTACATTGGTGATCAGTGAGAAGAATGTTCCTTACATTGGAGGTCAGTGAGAAGAATGTTCCTTACATTGGTGATCGGTGGGAAGAATGTTCCTTACATTGGTGATCAGTGAGAAGAATGTTCCTTACATTGGTGGTCAGTGAGAAGAATGTTCCTTACATTGGTGATCAGTGGGAAGAATGTTCCTTACATTGGTGATCAGTGGGAAGAATGTTCCTTACATTGGTGATCAGTGAGAAGAATGTTCCTTACATTGGTGGTCAGTGGGAAGAATGTTCCTTACATTGGTGATCAGTGGGAAGAATGTTCCTTACATTGGTGATCAGTGGGAAGAATGTTCCTTACATTGGTGATCAGTGGGAAGAATGTTCCTTACATTGGTGATCAGTGGGAAGAATGTTCCTTACATTGGTGATCAGTGGGAAGAATGTTCCTTACATTGGTGATCAGTGGGAAGAATGTTCCTTACATTGGTGATCAGTGGGAAGAATGTTCCTTACATTGGTGATCAGTGGGAAGAATGCTCCTTTAACTCAAAAGAACGTTATTTGCTGGTTCTATTATGTCATCAGATTTTTTTCTCCACTTTAAAATGTGTCGCTTTTTACCGTTTTTTATTGGAATTATAAGAGTAGCCATACTGGCAGTGATGTAACACATGCCGGAAGCTTGCTCAGAAAATGCGTTTATTTCCTTTTAGTAGATATAAACTTTGTATTTCATTTAGAACAGTCGGGGGAGAAGATTTTTGTCGGCTTTCTTAGAAGAATGACATCAACGATGCGCAGCGGCGAGGGCCGCCGAGAAGCCAGCTGTGCTTAGGCCGGATCTTTGGATGATCCTGCTTGGAGTTCCTCCCGAGATACAACCAGCTGTTATACAAAAATGCTAAACAATGAATTTAGAATATGAGAATAGATGGAGCATGAAAAACATCCTCTTACGGTTCTATCTATCGTATTTGAAATCACTTGAGCCCCCCGGCCAATTCCAATTCTTCTCACATGTATGTAAAAAAAAAAATATATATATATATAATAATATAAAATACATTGTGACATAAAAAAAATTGCAACACCCACCATTTTATTCTCTAGGGCCTCTGCTTAAAAATATACAGTGGTGTGAAAAAGTGTTTGCCCCCTTCCTCATTTCCTGTTCCTTTGCATGTTTGTCACACTTAAGTGTTTCGGAACATCAAACCAATTTAAACAATAGTCAAGGACAACACAAGTAAACACAAAATGCAATTTGTAAATGAAGGTGTTTATTATTAAAGGTGAAAAAAAATCCAAACCATCATGGCCCTGTGTGAAAAAGTGATTGCCCCCTAACCCTAATAAATGGTTGGGCCACCCTTAGCAGCAACAACTGCAACCAAGCGTTTGCGATAACGTGCAATGAGGCTTTTACAGCGTCCTGGAGGAATTTTGGCCCACTCATCTTTGCAGAATTGTCCTAATTCAGTTACATTAGAGGGTTTTCGAGCATGAACGGCCTTTTTAAGGTCATACCACAACATCTCAATAGGATTCAGGTCAGGACTTTGGCTAGGCCACTCCAAAGTCTTCATTTTGTTTTTCTTCAGCCATTCGGTGGTGGACTTGCTGGTGTGTTTAGGATCATTGTCCTGCTGCAGAACCCAAGTTCGTTTCAGCTTGAGTACACGAACAGATGGTCGGACATTCTCCTTCAGGATCTCTTGGTAGACAGCAGAATTCATAGTTCCTTTTATCACGGCAAGTCTTCCAGGTCCTGAAGCAGCAAAACAGCCCCAGACCATCACACTACCACCACCATATTTTACTGTTGGTATAATGTTCTTTTTCTGAAATGCAGTGTTCCTTCTACGCCAGATATACTTGGACACACACCTTCCAAAGAGTTCCACTTTTGTCTCATCGGTCCACAGAATGTTGTCCCAAAAGTCTTGGGGATCATCAAGATGTGTTGTGGAGAAATTGAGACGAGCTTTGATGTTCTTTTTGCTCAGCAGTGGTTTTCTCCTTGGAACTCTGCCATGCAGGCCATTTTTGCCCAGTCTTTTCCTGATGGTGGAGGCATGAACGCTGACCTTAACTGAGGCAAGTGAGGCCTGCAGTTCCTTGGACGTTGTTGTGGGGTCTTTTGTGACCTCTTGGATGAGTCGTCGCTGCGCTCTTGGGGTAATTTTGGGCGGCCGGCCACTCCTGGGAAGGTTCACCACTGTTCCATGTCTTCGCCATTTGTGGATAATGGCTCTCACTGTGGTTCGCTGGATTCCCAAAGCTTTGGAAATGGCTTTATAACCCTTTCCAGACTGATAGATCTCAATTACTTTCTTTCTCAATTGTTCCTGAATTTCTTTGGGTCTCGGCATGATGTGTAGCTTTTAAGGATCTTCTGGTGGACCTTACTGTGTCAAGCAGCTCCTATTTAAGTGATGCCTTGATTGTGAACAGGTGTGGCAATAATCAGGCCTGGGTGTGGCTAGAGAAATTGAACTCAGGTGTGGACAACCACAGTTATAGTATGTTTTAACAAGGGGGGCAATCACTTTTTCACACAGGGCCATGATGGTTTGGATTCTTTTTCACCTTTAATAATAAACACCTTCATTTACAAATTGCATTTTGTGTTTACTTGTGTTGTCCTTGACTATTGTTTAAATTGGTTTGATGTTCCGAAACACTTAAGTGTGACAAACATGCAAAGGAACAGGAAATGAGGAAGGGGGCAAACACTTTTTCACACCACTGTATATCATGTTTGGGGGTTCCAAGTAATTTTCTAGCAAAAAAAATAAAAATAAATTATATATGTATATAAAATATATATATATATATATATATATATATATAAAACTACTTGGAACCCCCCCAAACATGATATATATATATATATATATATATATATATATATATATATATATATATATATATATATATATATATATATATATATATATATATCTCTATCTGCTTAAAAATATATATCATGTTTGGGGGTTCCAAGTAATTTTCTAGCAAAAAAAAATAAAAATAAATTATATATATATATAGACAGATATATAGACATGATATATATTTTTAAGCAGGGGCCATAGAGAATAAAATGGTGGGTGTTGCAATTTATTTTTTTTTGCTAGAAAATTACTTGGAACCCCCATGGGTTACAAATGATTTTCTAGCAAAAAAAAATAAAAAAAAATTATATATATATATATATATATATATATATATATATATATATATATTTACATATAATTTTTTTGCTAGAAAATAAATTTTTATTTTATTTGCTAGAAAATTACTTGGAACCCCCAAACATGATATATACTTTTAAGCAGAGGCCCTAGAGAAAAAAATGGTGGGTTTTGCAATTTTTTTTTATGTCACATTGTATTTTACGCATATTTTGGGGGGAAAAAAACATGAATTTCAGTGCACACAAACAAAATATAAAACCCATTTTTTTTTGTAGAATAAAAAAAAAGATGACATTACTCCGAATAAATAGATGCCAAACATGCCACGCTTAAAAAAAATTGGAACGGCGACAAGCTACAGTACATTGTTACCACTTTAAATTTACACAGAAGGACCGGTGTTGGATTTATTGCTCTCATTCTGAGGTTCGTGGCGATACCTGACATGTATGGTGCAGTCGCTGTTCACGTATGTGTGTCGTCGTACGTTCATCTTTGCGTGTGAGCACAGGTGGATGGGGTGCTCTAAATTATAATTTTTTTTTTTCATTTAATTACATATATTATTTTTTTTTTATATATTTACACTCTTTTTTTCTGTTTATCCCTTGTAATAGAAAAAAAAATAGATAAAAAAAAAAAAGAGGCAATGTGAATATAAAAAATGTAATCGAATAAATAATAATAATAAAAAAGAAAAATGTAAAACGCATCAGATCACACCAAGATTTAATTGTAATTTATATTTAATTTAATTTTAATACAAGATTTGCTTTAATTTGATGCCTTCACAGGCCATTACTGACATTACTGTAATGGCCTGCTTACATTAGACCGAAACCGAAAGTGACAAAATACTCATCGCTTCCTGTAAAGGACATTTGTTAGTTCTGTATATAATTGTATTCTATTTTGTATGTATTGCACACTATGCAGGTCGGGACCCTTCGGGGTAAGACCGCGCTATATTAAGATTCCACTCAACTCAACTCAACACGGCCCTCACTGTGCACACGGCACTAATAATGTTTTCATTATATGTTTGCATTCTTTCGAGTCCTGATTAGAATTAGCCTGCCTATGTTACGCCCCTTGCTACCATAAACGTACAATTGTAATATTAACGTGATACCTACGTAATCATGTGTAAAAAATCCTTCAATTGCAGCATAATACAGCAGAACAGTTATTTGGAAAGATGCGGAGTGTATCTTTTGTGTCTGTTCCATACTGCAGTAGATATGGGCGCCGTCAAAAAATTTGTTTCGATTCGTTTCGTATTAAAAAAAAATTGTATACGAATTTCGTACGAATCGTAAATTTAAAAGTTTCTGTTAATTTGGATCGGAAATTCGTAAACGAAATTTCGTATTTCGTAAACGAACTTTCGTATTTCGTACAGAATTATTATGCATTATTAACACCAGTCACGTTTCTGATACTTTCTGTTAATTTGGAACGGAAATTCATTCACGAATTTTCGTATTTCGTAAATGAATTTTCGTATTTCGGAAACGAAATTTCGTATTTTGTACGGAATTCGTATGCAAAAAAATTCGTATTTCGGATTCGTACGGATCCATGCTGCAGTAGACATGGGCGCCGTCAAAAAATTTGTTTTGTTTCGTTCCGTTCCGTTTCGTATTCAAAAAAATTTGTATTTCGTAATTCGTGTATGAAATTTTAATTCGGATTCGTACGAAATACGAATTTCGTACGAATCGTAAATTTAAACGTTTCTGTTAATTTGGATCGGAAATTCGTAAACAAAATTTCGTACAGAATTCTTTTGCATAAACACCAGCCACGTTTCTGTTAATTTGGATCGGAAATTCGTAAACGAAATTTCGTATTTCGTACGGAATTCGTATGCATAAAAATTCGTATTTCGGATTCGTACGAATTTCGTACGAATTTCGTACGAATTTCGTACGAATTTCGTACGAATTTCGAAAAATTCGTACGAATTTCCGATACGTACGAAACTAATCGCACATGTCTACACTGCAGTAGTTGTTAATTTGGAACCACTGATCAATATGAGGATAGGAGTTGTCTATCTATAAAATGTCCAGTTAAAGCGGAGCTACACTGCCCCTGGCGTTTTTTTTTTTAATGGGGATTGATTAATAAAATGATTTGTAAAGCATTAGCTCACCTGTCCTGTCTGTCTGACTTTGGCCGTTCGGATTTTATGTCTAAAAAAACACTTTATATACATTTCCGGGTTCATCCCCATCTTGTATGTGGGCATGTGAATACTCCAGGGCATTGTCTTCCTGGATTTCATTCACGCCTCTCTTTATAATCTTGCGCATGCGCAGTACAACGTTCATAGGAGCGCCGTCAGCAGCGTTGTGATGGCGTCACGTTCGGTTCGAAGTCTCGCGCGATCTCGGGCCTGGCAGCCGCTCTGACTCCTGGGAGCTATGACACAAGCTCCCAGGAGACAGTGCGGGCTAGGGGATATTACGTAATAGCCGTGATATCCCCGCCCTTATCCGAGGGACCAAGAACCAGGAAGCGATGGATGCAAAGAAGAAGAACAACTAAAGGTAAGTAAAAATAAAAAAAAAACCTGCCGTTTCGGATCAAGGAAGGTGAGTATTTT
The DNA here is from genome assembly GCA_028564925.1 of Lithobates sylvaticus. NCBI lineage: Eukaryota > Metazoa > Chordata > Amphibia > Anura > Ranidae > Lithobates > Lithobates sylvaticus. The sequence goes on along the minus strand of CM053033.1, from coordinate 12,713,087 downwards.
TTTTTATTATAGGTTTTAAAAACGGGTGTTGCTCCGCTTTAACTTCCAGTTTTAGACCATAGAGTTGATTGGGAACATCCTCAGTCATCTCTATGGTCAGCCTGCGGAACCGCCAGGTGGGACCCCTTTCAGTATTTGTAGCTGCTGACTTTAAAAAAAAAAACATTTTTTAGAGGCTGGAACTCCGCGTTAAGTCCTGCGCTGGCATCTTCTTTGCTTATGTCATCACTGATCCAGCAGCCTCCTGGGATATCTAAATCAGATATCTCAGGAGGCATCGACTTCAACCCAGGATAAAATCCCTCCCCCAGCTGCTGGGTGGAAGCTGATGCCTCCTTGGATATCTATGCCACATATCTCAGCAGGAACCGGCTTCCAACCAGCAGCTGTGGGGAGCTCCTCGTGGGTGGAAGATGAGGCCTCCTGAGATAACTGATGTAGGTATCCCAAACTGGCGTCTGTTCTTTGCTTATGTTATCACTTATCCAGTGGGGGTGGGGGGGGGGGGTGGGGTATCCTGGGTGGAAGTCAAGGCCTCCGGAGATACAGTATCTGATTTATTTATCCAAGGTGTCTACTGGATAAGTGATAACATAAGCAAATAAGAGGCCAGTTTGGAATACTTACATCAGTTATCTCAGGAGGCCTCATCTTCCACCCACAAGGAACTCCCCACCAGCTGCTGGATGGAAGCCGATGCCTCCTGAGATACTGTATGTGGCATATATTTTCAAGGAGGCTGCTGAAGCAGGACTGATGCCATTCTAGACTAGATAAAAATGGAGGCAGTAAGGTTTTTTTTTATTTTAACAAAGTAAATTTTTTGCTGTGAAGGTCCACTTTATGATTACATTGAATTGGAAAAATAAGTATTGGAGGGTCTATTATCACTGGCGACCCAGTTGTACTCTAAAGCCCCATACACACGGTCGGAAAATCCGACCACCAAATCCATCGGATTTGGTCCGACGGATTTAGTCCGACACTGGTGTTGCATACACACGGTCGGACAAAGTTGTCGGAAAATCCGATCATTCTGAACGTGGTGACGTTTGTTGCCTACGACGGGACTACGTAGAGGCTAGTAGCCAATAGCTTTGGTCTTGTAATGTGATCTGAGCATGCGTGGCACTTTGTCCGTCGGAATTCGCTACACACGATCGGAATTGGTGTGATCGGACTTTGTTGTCGGAATATTTATAGAGCAGGAGATAGAACTTTGTCCGTCGGACAATCCGATGGAAACTATCCGATGGTGCCTACACACGGTCGGAATTTCCGACAACATTGTCCGATAGGACAGAATCCATCGGAAAATCCGACCGTGTGTATGGGGCTTTATAGTGAAGTCAAGTGGTTTGGCCCGCCACTCCAAATACAACACATGTAACACACAAGGAGTAGAACAAACAACCAACTAGACATGTGTACAATAGAAAAATTTGTTTAGTTTAGTTTCGTTTCTGTTCGTTTCCGTTGATTCGTAACGATTCGTAATTTCGTAAGTCGTCGGTGTTCGTATTCGGACTCGTTCGTATTTTCGTAAGTCGTCGGTGTTCGTATTCGGACTCGTTAGTATTTTCGTAAGAGTTATTTTTTCATTGAGGGAGGGCCCAATTCGTCTAATTTTCGTTTATTCGAAAATTCGTATTTTCCTTATATTTCGTATTCGGACGCATTCGTATTTTCGGAAGAGCTATATTATCGTTGATTTGAAATGATTCGTATTTCCGTTAATCTAATTTTCGTTGATTCGAAATTCGTATTTTCGTATATTTAGTTACATTTGTACTTTCGTGAGATTGATTTATTCGTACTTTCGTAACATTGTTTTCGTAGATTCGTAATCGGAGCATAATTCATAATTTTACGTAATGTGTATGCTATTTATATGTTTAAGAAACAAAGAATTTCTCTCTCACAAGTCAGAACTTAACTCAAAAATCCACCAAAACACACAGTGCCTCCGACCCAACCAGACCCTATGTGGACTCTGGATGGAATATTTCAGAATCAGAACTAACATTCGTTCTTTAGAATTCTCGATCAGCAGAATTTTAGTTATTTCGTATTTTCGTTGTTTTGATTTTCCTTTTTTCCGAATATTCGTAATTTAGATTTTTCGTTCATTTTGATTTTCGTTTTTTTTTAAATCTTTGTTCGGTATTTTCGTTGTTTCTGTTTTAGTTTTATCGGATTTTCATTCTTTCGTAGTTTCGTTGTTTTTAATTTAATTATTTCGTTGTTTTTCATATTCGTTCTTTTCGATAGTTCGTTTTTGTTTTTTTTTAGTTTTTTTTTAGTAAACCATACGTTCATTCATACGATTACGAATGAACGAATATAACGAATTTGAACGGAAAACAAATTCGTAACTAAACGAATTGCACATGTCTACAACCAACCACTGCCCCCCTTTACAACCTACATGATTGTCTCATGAAGAGATTTCACTGAGGATCTGGTCTGGAGAGTTCACTGGAGAAATTTCTGGCTGATTATTGGAAGGAGGCATCCAAGTATCCAAGGAGGACATTGTGAGTACAGACCTGAGTGTAGGATCCTAGTGACTGTGCGCCGCTGCCATCCCTTGTGCATCAGTATTAGAGCCAGGGCTTTTTGTTCCACAGGGAATAGGTGCAGGAACCTACCTCCGATCTCCGTTCCTTGGTTCCACCTCCTACCCACATCTCAGTATTAGACATGTGCAATTCGTTTTTTTTTTTTTTTTTTTTCGTTTTTCGTTAAAATTCGTTATATTCGTTCATTCGTTATCGTACGAATGAACGAACGATTCGCTAAAAATTTTAACGAATAACGAATGTTCGAATCGAACGAATCCGAAAAACAACGAAAAACAACGAAAATCCGAAATAACCAAATTAGAAACAACGAAACTACGAAAGAAGAAAATCCGAAAAAACGGGAACAACGAAAATCAAAATGAACGAAAAAATTTGTACATTCGTAACTTTTATTTTTTAGTTGAATTGGTCATTTTCCGTGTCCCTTACAATGGCGCTGCTTAACGTGCTTCGAATGGATTGAATGAAAAAATTCGAACATTCGTAACTTTTTTTTTCGATTCGTAATTTTCCGTGTCCCTTACAATGGCGCTGCTTAACTTGCTTCGAATGGATTGAACGAAAAAATTCGTACATTCGGAACTTTTTTTTTTTGTTGAATTGGTAATTTTCCGTGTCTCTTACAATGGCGCTGCTTAACGTGCTTCGAATGGATTGAACGAAAAAATTCGTACATTCGTAACTTTTTTTTTCGATTCGTAATTTTCCGTGTCTCTTAAAATGTAATAATAGCATACACATTACATAAAATTATGAATTATGCTCCGATTACGAATCTACGAAAACAATGTTACGAAAGTACGAATAAATCAATCTTACGAAAGTACGAATGTAACTAAATCTATGAAAATACGAATGCGTATGAATTTCGAATAAACGAAAATTAAACTAACGGAAAAACGAATCAACGAAAAAATAACTCTTACGAAAATACGAATCGTTATGAATACGAACACCAACGACTTACAAAATTACGAATCGTTATGAATCAACGGAAACGAAAGAAACGAAACGAAAATAAACACATTTTTCTATTGTGCACATGTCTGCTCAGTATCGCCCCAGAGCCTAGTATTATTTTGTGGTGCTCAGTAGTTTCTATGGAATGTGTTAATGATCCCCTGCAGCCAGCAGCAATAGACCCTCCCCCCCAGCAACAATAGATCCCTCCCATCAACAATTCACCCCAAGCAACAATACATCCCCCCCCAGCAACAATAGACCTCGCCAGCAAAAATAGACCACCTCACACAAATAGATCTCCTCCACCAACAATAGATCCCCCAGTAGCCAGAATCAATAGACCTTTCAGTACACCCCAACACCCTTTGCCATTGCATACATTTAATGCTGGAGGTGCCGGGACAGTGTTCCCCCATCTGTTCCCGCAAAAAAAAAGCCTTGGCTAGAGCTTACTCGATTTGGGACAATTCTTATGGTGCTGCTCCATCTCGTAATTGCTAATAGAGTGATTGTACTAAGCCTTGCGAAATTGAAGAGTGTCCTCTTGTTACTGCACTGTGTTACTGGAGTGTCCCACAGCTCTGTGCACCCTATCCAAGTTCAACTGGCAATAAAGCATCAAAAAGATACCCCTAGACCAGGGGTGTCAAACTCAATTTCACCCCTGACCGCATCAGCATTATGGTTGCCCTCAAAGGACCAGTTGTATCTGTAAGACTAAATGTTCAGAGCACCCCTTACTTCAGATGTCAAGAGCTCCCCGACCATCAGAAGTCAAGAGTCCCCCCACCCTCCTTTACATCACAGTCAAGGCCACTGATAAGGCAGTACAACCAGCCCTCCTGTACTGGGCCTGAGCCCCATCAGTTTAAAAGGGGGGGGGGCCTGGTCACCTGCTGAGCAGGAGGGCCAGCTGTACTGTCTTACTGCAGACACTGATCCTCTTCTGCCTCCCCCTGCAGCACTGCCAGCTTCTCCTCCAGCACTGCAGGGGGATTGGTTCTAGCAAATGCGCCCCTTCCATCTGCTGCCAGGGCCCCCCTGTGTATCCCTTCCCCCCCCCCAGCACTGCCAGATTCCCTCCTCTCCTGCTGGCACACCTTGAGATGTTTCAGAATGGAGAGCGGGGGGGGGGGCTGTAAATATGTAATTTTCTGGCCCCTTCCTTTCCTGAATGAACACAGTGAGCGATCGATAACAATCATCTCTGTGTCCATTCATCACGGAAGCATGGTAAACGGTGTTCACAATGCTTCAGTTTGTGAATGAGCAGGAAGCCTCGGAGCATTTCCTATTCATTCATCTGTGCAGCTGAGGCTGTAAAGAAAGGGACTGATAAATCTATGTCCTCAGTCACTTTTGGCCGGGGGGGGGGGGGCTCTGTCAGGTAGGTTGTATAGGGACATATTTACCGGCCCCTTCCCCCACTCCCCATCCTGAAATACCCCCTGTGTGCCTGCAGCAGTGGCCAGTGGCACAGGAAAGAAGGGAAGCCGCCAGCGCTGTGGGGGGAAAAGGGGCACACGGGGGTGACGTAGGGTGCTGCAGCTGCAGGAGAGGTGCAAAGGCAACAGGAAATCTTCTGGAAATGTTCTGGAGGGCCCAATTCGGCCCACGAGCCTTGCGTTTGACTTATGTGCCCTAGACTGTTCAGTGAGCATGAAAGAGAGACGGTTATGCCCTGTACACACGATCGGACATTGATCGGACATTCCGACAACAAAATCCATGTTTTTCTTTCCGACGGATGTTGGCTCAAACTTGTCTTGCATACACACGGTCGCACAAATCTTGTCGGAAATTTCTGAACGTCAAGAACGCGGCGACGTGCAACGCGTACGACGCGCCGAGAAAAATTAAGTTCAATAGGCAGTGCAGCTCTTCTGCTTGATTCCGAGAATGCGTGGAACTTTGTCCATCGATATTGCGTACACGCGATCGAAATTTACGACAACGGATTCGGTTGGCGGAAAATTTGAGATCCAGATCTCAGATTTTGTGTGGCGGAAATTCCGATGGAAACTGTCCGATGGAGCCTACACCCGGTCGGAATTTCGAACAACAAGCTCCCATCGAACATTTTCCATCGGTGGATCGGACCGTGTGTACGGGGCATTACTTTATGCCTGGTTGTTGCTGCACTAGCTTGGGGAAAGAACCTGGGACAACATTGGGGTGAGCATTACAATTCATTGCAAGTTTCTACTTAAAAGTAATTGTGAACCCCCCACCAAAAAAAAAAAAATATATATATATATATAAAAAAAATAAAAATTACCATATTTATCGGTGTATAACACGCACCTTTTCCCCCTTAAAATCGGGGGAAAGTCGTGGGTGCGTGTTACACGCCGATACCCCCCAAAAAATGTAACAAAAATAGCGAGCAGCGCCGAAAAATAGCGAGCGCCGCCGAAAAAGACCGAAGCGCCGCTGGAAAAAACCGAGCCGACTTTTCGGCTCCGCTCGTAGTCCCGCCTCCCTGCGCTCGCTCCCGAAACAGCAGGGAGGCGGGACCGCGAGCGGAGCCGAACAGTCGGCACGGTCTTTTCCGGCGGCGCTTCGGTCTTTTCTGGCGGCGATTCGGTCTTTTCCGGCGACGATTCAGTCTTTTCCGGCGGCGCGCGCGGTCTGTCTCGGCGGCGGGAAATTTAAACGTGGGCAAGGATGCAAACGACGCTGGCAAGCTGCAAATGACACTGGGCAAGCTGCAAATGACGCTGGGCAAGCTGCAAATGACACTGGGCAGGCTGCAAATGACGCTGGGCAAGCTGCAAATGACGCTGGGCAAGCTGCAAATGATGCTGGGCAAGGCTGCAAATGACGCTTAAATGTTAAAAAAAAAATTTTTTTCCCCAAACTTCCCTCCTAAAACTTTTTTTCCTTAAAATGCCCTCCTAAACTTGGGGTGCGTGTTATACGCCGGTGCGTGTTATACGCCGATAAATACGGGTATATTAAAAAAGGGCAAAATAATGAATTTGTTCCACAGACCACCGATACAATGGAGGATTCTTTCTACTGGCCACCAGAGAGACCAGCAGAGAGACTAGGTTTCAAAGGGTGGACATTGTTATGCCCTGTACACGGTCGGAAATTCCGACCACAAAATCCGTCGGATTTTTTCCGACGGATTTTGTCCGACACTGGTGTTGCATACACACGGTCGGACAAAGTTGTCGGAAAATCCGATCATTCTGAACGTGGTGACGTTCGTTGCGTACGACGGAACTACGTAGAGGCTAGTAGCCAATAGCTTTGGTCTTGTAATTTGATCTAAGCATGCGTGGCACTTTGTCCGTCGGAATTCGCTACACACGATCGGAAAAAGTCCGATCGGACTTTGTCGGAAAATTTGAGAGCAGGATCTCAAATTTTTTCCGACTGAAAAAGTCCGATGGCGCCCACACACGGTCGGATTTTCCGACAACATGGTCCGATAGGACATTTTCCGTCGGAAATTCCGACCGTGTGTACGGGGCGTAAGAGGCAGTTGGGAGCTCCGAGAGTATATACAGGTCAGATGGACATGATTTTAGGTTGGAAATGCCCGGTCTGAACAATATTCCTCCCACAGTTTTTATACGTAACAATTAACATCTATGAAAGCCTCTGTTGGCCTTTAGTTTCAGGAAGCCCTAAAGGTTTCAGTTTCTCCATGTAAGAGAATAAAACAGGACTGAGGTCGAGGAACATTCCAGCTGTAAGTTGTAGAAAAACCCCAAATTAAAATAATTCCTCTTTTTTTTTTTTATGCAAATTCTGTGGTTGCTGTATATTTACTATTTAAGACGACCTTTCTCAACCTTCATGCACGGAGGAGCCTTCAGGAGGAACCCCCTCTAGATATGATCATGTCTCTATCTTATTAGTATAATATCAGTAGATATAATATTCAATAAAATAATATGGATTACCCAGAGCTTGACACCCAAGGTGGATCATTTTATAACATTCTCTTCTCAAAATGACAAGATTTTTAAGAATATTTATAAAATTAAAAACGAAACAATATTAATGGTCAGAGAAGAAATGAAGACAGCTTCCCTTTCCAAGGTAGTCTTCGGAGAACAATATGCTCAGTGGGAAGAATGCTCCTTACATTGGTGTTCTGTGGAACAAATGTCCCATTACATTGGTGGTCAGTGGAAAGAATTACAAATTACATTGGTGGTCAGTGCAAAAAATGCCAATTATATACAGTGCCTTGAAAAAGTATTCATACCCCTTGAAATTTTCCACATTTTGTCACGTTACAACCAAAAAACGTAAATATATTTTACTGGGATTTTATGTGATAGACCAACACAAAATGGAACATAATTGTGAAGTGGAAGGAAAATGATAAATGGTTTTCAACATTTTTTTTTTTTTACTAATAAATATGTGAAAAGTGTGGGGGGGGGGCATTTGTATGGCGCCCTCCGAGTCAATACTTTGTAGAACCCCCTTTCGCTGCGATTACAGCTGCAAGTCTTTTTGGGGACGTCTCTACCAGCTTTGCACATCTAGAGAGGACATTTTTGCCCATTCTTCTCTGCAAAATATCTCAAGCTCTGTCAGATTGGATGGAGAGCGTCTGTGAACAGCAATTTTCAGGTCTTGCCACAGATTCTCAATTGGATTTAGGTCTGCACTTTGACTGAGCCATTCTAACACATGAATATGCTTATGTGTTGTATGTTTAGGGTCGTTGTCCTGCTGGAAGGTGAACCTCCGCCGCAGGTTTTCTTCTAAGATTTTCTTCTAAGATTGCCCTGTATTTGTCTCCATCCATCTTCCCATCAACACTAACCAGCTTCCCTGTCCCTGCTGAAGAAAACCATCCCCACCACATGATGCTTCCACCACCATGTTTCACGGTGGGGATGGTGTGTTCAGGGGGATGTGCAGTGTTAGTTTTCCCCACACATAGCGTTTTGCTTTTAGTCCAAAAAGTAAAATTTTGGTCTCATCTGACCAGATCACCTTCTTCCACATGTTTGCTCTCCTCCCCCACATGGCTTCTCACAAACTACAAACAGGAGTTTTTATGACTTTCTTTCTCCAATGCCTTTCTTCTTGTCACTCTTCCATAAAGGGCAGATTTGTGGAGAACACGACTAAAGCCCCATACACACGGTCGGACAATCCGCAGACCAGGTGCGTCGGATCCTGTCCGTCGTACTTTGTCCGATGTTGGTTTTGCGTACACACGGTCGGACAAAGTTGTCGAAAAATCCGATCATTCTGAACGTGGTGACGTTTGTTGCCTACGACGGGACTACGTAGAGGCTAGTAGCCAATAGCTTTGGTCTTGTAATGTGATCTGAGCATGCGTAGCACTTTGTCCGGTCGGACAACCGTACACACGATCGGATTTGGTGTGATCGGACCGGGTTGTAGGCAAATCTATCCAGCAGGAGATAAGACTTTGTCCGTCGGACAATTCGACGTACACTGTCCGATGGTGCATACACACGGTCGGATTTTTCGACAACATGGTCCGATCGGACAGAATCCATGAAAAAGTCCGACCGTGTGTATGGGGCTTAATAGTTGTCCTGTGGACAGATTCTCCCACCTGAACTGTGGATCTCTGCAGCTCCTCCAGAGTTACCATGGACCTCTTGGCTCTTCTCTGATTAATGCATTCTTTGCCTATCCTGTCAGTTTAGGTGGACGGCCATGTCTTGGTAGGTTTGCGGTTGTGCCATACTCTTTCCATTTTCAGATGATGGATTGAACAGAGTTCTGTGAGATATTCAAAGCTTGGGAGATTTTTTATATCCTAACCCTGCTTTATACTTCTCCACAACTTTATCCCTGACCTGTCTGGTGTGTTCCTTGGCCTTCGTTTGTTCACTAATGTTCTCTAAAAAACCTCTGAAGGCTTCACAGAACAGCTGTATTTATACTGAGATTAAATTACACATAGGTGGACTCTATTTACTAATTAGGTGACTTCTGAAGGCAATTGGTTCCATTAGATTTTAGTTAGGGGTATCAGAGTAAAGGGGGCTGAATACAAATGCCCCCCCCCCCCACACTTTTCAGATATTTATTTGTAAAAAATGCTTAAAACCATTTATAATTTTCTTTCCACATCACATTTATGTGCCACTTTGTGTTGGTCTATCAAATAAAATCCCAATATAAAACATTTATGTTTTTGGTTGTAACATGACAACATTTGGAAAATTTCAAGAGGCATGAATACATTTTCAAGGCACTGTAGGTGGTCAGTGAAAAGAATGCTCCCTATATTGGTGGCCAGTGGGTAGAATGCCTTTTATATTGGTGATCAGTGGGAAGAATATCCCTTACATTGGTGGTCAGTGAAAAGAATGTTGCTTACATTGGTGGTCAGTGGGAAGAATGCCCCTTACATTGGTGGTCAGTGCAAAGAATGCCCCTTACATTGGTGTCCAGTGGGAAAAATGTCCCTATATTGGTGGCCAGTGGGAAGAATGTCCCTAACTTGGTGGCCAGTTTGAAGAATGCTCCTTATATTGGTGGCCAGTGGGAAGAATGTCCCTTTATTGGTGGCCAGTGGGAAGAATGCCCCTTACATTGGTGGTCAGTGGGAAGAATGTTCCTTATATTGGTGATCAGTGTGAAGAATGTTCCTTACATTGGTGATCAGTGGGAAGAATGTTCCTTACATTGGTGATCAGTGAGAAGAATGTTTATTACATTGGGGATCAGTGGGAAGAATGTTCCTTACATTGGGGATCAGTAGGAAGAATGTTCCTTACATTGGTGATCAGTGAGAAGAATGTTCCTTACATTGGTGATCAGTGAGAAGAATGTTCCTTACATTGGTGGTCAATGGGAAGAATGTTCCTCACATTGGTGATCAGTGAGAAGAATGTTCCTTACATTGTGATCAGTAGGAAGAATGTTCCTTACATTGGTGATCAGTAGGAAGAATGTTCCTTACATTGGTGATCAGTGAGAAGAATGTCCCTTACATTGGTGGTCAGTGGGAAGAATGTTCCTTTCATTGATGATCAGTGAGAAGGATGTTCCTTACATTGGTGATCAGTAGGAAGAATGTTCCTTACATTGGTGATCAGTGAGAAGAATGTTCCTTACATTGGTGATCAATGAGAAGAATGTTCCTTACATTGGTGGTCAATGGGAAAAATGTCCCTTACATTGGTGATCAGTGAGAAGAATGTTCCTTACATTGGTGGTCAATGGGAAGAATGTCCCTTACATTGGTGATCAGTGAGAAGAATGTTCCTTACATTGGTGGTCAATGGGAAGAATGTCCCTTACATTGGTGATCAGTGAGAAGAATGTTCCTTACATTGGTGATCAGTGAGAAGAATGTTCCTTACATTGGTGGTCAATGGGAAGAATGTCCCTTACATTGGTGATCAGTGAGAAGAATGTTCCTTACATTGGTGGTCAATGGGAAGAATGTTCCTTACATTGGAGATCAATGGGAAGAATGTTCCTTACATTGGTGAACAGTGAGAAGAATGTTCCTTACATTGGTGGTCAATGGGAAGAATGTTCCTTACATTGGTGATCAGTGGGAAGAACGTTCCTTACATTGGAGATCAATGGGAAGAATACTCCTTATATTTGTGGTCAGAGGGAAGAATGCAAATTAATTTGTTGAGACTGTGAATTTTGAACAAGCCGGATCCACCACCAACCTGGATCTCATCTCTACCCTTAACTCATGCCATGCTCCCATCATCCAAGGCTCTCTTTTATTAAAGCTTAACGAGCCTTCCATTACGAACATCACATGGTATTCCCCTCTTTGCCTGTTTTGTTTCCTCTTTATAATCCGATAATTACAGGAAATACCGGCATTGTTAAATGTTCAGAAACTCTGAGTGGGATCACTGATACTTCGTGTGACAATAGACATTGGAGCGCGCTCTACTTCCTCTTTTCAATTGCGTTATGAGCTCATAAGAACGCCAACGTACAAAAGCCAAAAGTCTTAAAGAGATGCGTGACAGAAAAAAAAGGAGTGGAATGCGTGAGAGGTGTAAATCCCTTTACATAAATGACAGGTATCGTCTCTTGTGCCATAGAAAAGTAATACTAATGTGCCAAGCGTGCCAAGGTATTAGCCTGTGGCAGCCAACTGGCAATAGTCCATTGTTTGAACAAACCAACCAACTTTTAGACATGTGCAATTCTAATTTCTAATTTCTAATTCGTTTTTTTCGGGATTTTTGTTGTTTTTCGGATTCGTACGATTCGAACAATTCATTATTCGGATTCGAACGATTCGTTCATTCGTACGAAAACAAATGAACGAAAATAACGAATTGTCCGAATCGTACGAATCCGAAAAACAACGAAAATCCCGAAAAAAAACTAATTAGAAACAACGAATGTACTAATGTAGAAAATCCGAAAAACGAAAACGAACGAAAAAATTCGTACATTCGTAACTTTTTTTTTTTGTTGAATTGATAATTTTCCGTGTCCCTTACAATGGCGCTGCTAAACGTGCTTCGAATGGATTGAACAAAAAAATTCGTACATTCGTAACTTTTTTTTTCGATTCGGAACTTTTTTTTTTTCGAATTTTTTTTTTCGATTCGTAACTTTTTTTTTCGATTCCGTGTCTCTATTGAACAAAAAAAAATCGTACATTCGTAACTTTTTTATTCGTAACTTTTTTTTTTTTTTTTTTCGATTCCGTGTCTCTATTGAACAAAAAAATTCGTACATTCGTAACTTTTTTTTCGATTTGTAACGATTTTTTTTTTTTCTATTCGCAACTTTTTTTTTCGATTCGTAAATTATAAAAATCTAATAATAGCATACACATTACATAAAATTATGAATTATGCTCCGATTACGAATCTACGAATGTTACGAATGTTACGAATGTACGAATAAATACGAATGCGTCCGAAAATTAAACTAACGAAAAAACGAATCAACGAAAAAATAACTCTTACGAATGTACGAATCGTTACGAATCCGAACACCGACGACTTACGAATGTACGAATCATTACGAATCCGAACACCGACGACTTACGAATGTACGAATCGTTACGAATCAATGGAAACAAAAAAAAGAGACAAAAAAAATAAAAAAATTTCGGAAACGAAAAAAAACGAAACGAAAATAAACGATTTTTTTTGTTGTGCACATGTCTACCAACTTTATCTTGTCTGCAGACTGGTAGAGCCGTAGGATCAGTGTGAACACAAGACCGTCCAGTGCCCAGGGCAAAAATGCCAAATAGTGCCCCCCCCCCCTATCAACCTGATGCAGATGCCCCTGATTGTCTTCTGCAGCTGAGACTTATGGTACTCGGACTACAGTGCTGCTTCTGCCCGCCAATCAGTTGCAAGGTGCAAAAAAAAAGAAAAAAGGTTTGGTGGCAGGCCGACACTGCCAGGGTGCTGGCACCTGGTGCGGACCTGTCCCCCCTAAGTAAGGCATTGGTACAGACAACAGACCTCACCACACCAGAGACACACCGGTCTTCTGATCCTGGTTCCTCCTGTCAGGTAGGACAGCCCCCTGGCAACAGGGAAGGTTGGTAAAGGATGAAAGGGGTGAGGGAGGACCCTCATCTTGGTGCCATTGGTTGCGGCACCCACCCCCAACATATAAAGAAACTGCACCCAGGGTAACTACCCCTCCTGCCCCTCTAGTCCTAACTATGCATAGGATTTGTTGGACCTTTGACCCGGGAATGCCAGTACCCAGTGTGGACCCCCCTAAGTATGCCATTGGTGTACACAATAGATCCCACCACTGGAGACATCACTGCTCCTCCGCTTGGGCTCCAGCAGGGCGGGTCAGTAAAGGATGGAATTGTAAAGGCAGGCTCTGATCTTGGTTGAATGTACTCTATGAGCTGCTGAATTGCGGCACCCCCCCCCCAACACACAAAGACACCGCAGCAGCCCGAAGAGTAGACCTCATCACCGGCGACATTACTTCTCCTCTGCTCAGGCTCCTCCTGTCAGGTAGGGCAGCCCAAGACAGCAGGGTGGGTCACTTATCCCGACACCGCATAGGATTTATTGGACTTTTGTCCCTGGGGTGGCAGTTCCCCCCTAGGTACGCCATTGGTGCGGACAATAGACCTCACCACCAGAGACCTCACTGCTCCTCTGCTTGGGCTCCTGCTGCCAGGTAGGGCAGCCCCCAGGCAACAGGGGGGGGGGGGGTTAGTAAAGGAGGAAAAGGGTGGGGGCGGGCTCCCAGCTTGGTTGACTATACTCTATGGGCTGTTGCCTTGTGGCCACCCCCATTTCATAAAGAAACTGCGCCCAGGATAGCTGCCCCTCCTGCCTCCCCCCCCCCAGTGCTGACTCTTCATAGAATTTATTGGACTTTTGTCCTGGGCGTGGCGGTACCCAGTGTGGACCTGACCCCACCCCCCCCACCCCAAGTACACCATTGGTTCAGACAAAAGACCTCACCACTGGAGACATCTCTGCTCTGGCTCCTCCTGTCAGGTAGTACAGCCTCCAGGCAAGAGGCAGGGTCAGTAAAGGATGAAAGGGGTGAGGGCAGGCTCTCAGCCTTGCGGCACCCCCCATGTCATAAAGGAAACTGCATGCAGGGCATCAGTTTCTCCTGCCCGCCCCCCCTATCCCAGACCTGCATAGATTCTCATAGGCCTTCCTCTCCATAGGCTATACACCCTTCAGTCTATCATGAATGCTGATGCCATCTACCTTACCAGCCACTCATTGTCCGCTACCACTCTCTGCCAATCCCTACACTGGCTTACGATTGCCCCAACAAATTAAATTCAAAATACTAACAAGAACTTACAAATCCATCCACAACTCTGCCCCTCTGCTCATCCAATCTTGTCTCCAAATATCACCAAAACCGTTCTCTCCATACCTCCCCAAGACCTCCCCAAGACCTCCTTCTCCCAAGCTCCCTCGTCCCCCTCTCCCGTGCTCATCTCCAGGACCTCTCCAGAGATTCCCCCATCCTCTGGAACTCTTTACCTCAATCTGTCAAGCGATACTCTACTTTAGCTACCTTTGGGAGATCTCTGAAAATCCATCTCTTTCCTCTACCTAACAAATTCATTTTCGATTCTTCCATCAGCTCATCCCTCACTGTTAATACCACTTGCCTCATCCTATTAGATTGTAAGCTCCTATGAGCAGGGCGCTCCTAACCTCGTATTGTAAATGCACTGTGTTAAGAATGTAAAGTGCTGCGCAAACTGTTGGCACTATATAAATGTATGTATAAATATAAATAATAATTTATATATTTTATATATATATAATATATAATTTATATATATATATATATTTATATATAAATATATAATAATTATATATATATGATATATATATTTATATATAAATATATATATTTATAATATACATTTATATATAAATTTATATATAAAACTATATAAATAATGAATAATATATAATATTAATAATATAACTCCTGTATAGTAATAATAATAATAATAAAAATCCTGAATATTAATAATAATATTAATATATCTCCTGTATAATAATAATATAACTCATTTACAATAATATTAATAACAATTAAACTCCTGTATAATAATAGTTATATAAATCTTGAGTAATAATAATAATAATAATAATAATAAAAATCCTGAATATTAATAATAATATTAATATAACTCCTGTATAATAATAATATAACTCATTTACAATAATATTAATAACAATTAAACTCCTGTATAATAATAGTTATATAAATCTTGAGTAATAATAATAATAATAATAATAATAATATTAATATAACTCCTGTAGAATAATAATAATAATAATAATAATACAAAAATATTAAAACTATATAAATAATGAATAATATTAATAATATAACTCCTGTATAGTAATAATAATAATAATAAAAATCCTGAATATTAATAATAATATTAATATATCTCCTGTATAATAATAATATAACTCATTTACAATAATATTAATAACAATTAAACTCCTGTATAATAATAGTTATATAAATCTTGAGTAATAATAATAATAATAATAATAATAATAATAAAAATCCTGAATATTAATAATAATATTAATATAACTTCTGTATAATAATAATATAACTCATTTATAATAATATTAATAACAATTAAACTCCAGTATAATAATAATTATATAAATCTTGAGTAATAATAATAATAATAATAATAATAATAATATTAATATAACTCCTGTAGAATAATAATAATAATAATAATAATAATAATACAAAAATATTTCTCCTATTTCTCTTCATTGCAAAGACTTCCTTTAGAACTAAGGACCGCCACATTGATATACGCAGTAGACAGTATTTATGAGATATTTGAATATATTTATATTATATATATATATACTTTTATATTTATATACTATTATACTTATATATTGCATATTTTGCATTCGCATTTCTCTGTTTCCAGAAATCATAGGCTATTTTGGAAATTAAGTGGATCAAACAGATTCTTTGGAGATTATAGGATGTCCCTTGTGGTGCCTACATGCACAGTGAAACCATTTCAACAATCCCCATGGAGAGGAAATATTCCCTGGTTTATATACAGGAACTTAACATTTTCCTAAGAATGGGTAATCCTCGGAGACGGTGGAAATTGGGTTCCTTCTTAAAATATCAAGAGGGATCATTTACATGTATCCAGATCGAGATTTCTTGTCCCACATACTGCAAACTACTTAAAGAATAACTCGACTTTTGTGGAAAAAAAAAACATAGGAAAAGATTATTTGATATATATATATATATATATATATATATATATATATACACACACAGTATCTCACAAAAGTAAGTACACCCCTCAGATCTTTGTAAATCTTTTCTTCTATCTTTTCATGTGACAACACTGAAGAAATGACACTTGTCTACAATGTAAAGTAGTGAGTGTACAGCTTGTATAACAGTGTAAATTTGCCGTCCCCTCAAAATAACTCAACACACAGCCATTAATGTCTAAACCGCTGGCAACAAACGTGAGAAAAAAAGTGAAAATGTCCAAATTGGGCCCAAAGTGTCAATATTTTGTGTGGCCGCCATTATTTTCCAGCACTGCCTTAACCCTCTTGGGCATGAAGGTCACCAGAGCTTCACAGGTTGGCACTGGAGTCCTCTTCCCCTCCTCCATGATGACATCACAGAGCTGGTGGATGTTGGAGACCTTGCGCTCCTCCACCTTCCGTTTGAGGATGTCCCACAGATGCTCAATAGGGTTTAGGTCTGGAGACATGCTTGGCCAGTCCATCACCTTTACCCTCAGCTTCTTTAGCAAGGCAGTGGTGGTCTTGGAGGTGTGTTTGGGGTGGTTATCATGTTGAAATACTGCCCTGCGGCCCAGTCTCTGAAGGGAGGGGATCATGCTCTGCTTCAGTATGTCACAGTACATGTTGGCATTCATGGTTCCCTCAATGATCTGTAGCTCCCCAGTGCCGGCAGCACTCATGCAGCCCCAGACCATGACACTCCCACCACCATGCTTGACTGTAGACAAGACACACTTGTCTTTGTCCTCCTCACCTGGTTGCCCCCACACACGCTTGTCACCATCTGACACCAAATAAGTTTATCTTGGTCTCATCAGACCACAGGACATGGTTCCAGTAATCCATGTCCTTAGTCTGCTTGTCTTCAGCAAACTGCGGCTTTCTTGTGCATCATCTATAGAAGAGGCTTCCTTCTGGGATGACAGCCATGCAGACCAATTTGATGCAGTGTGTGGCGTATGGTCTGAGCACTGACAGGCTGACCCCCCCACCCCTTCACCCTCTGCAGCAATGCTGGCAGCACTCATACGTCTATTTCCCAAAGACAACCTCTGGATATGACGCTGAGCACGTGACCTCAACTTCTTTGGTGGACCATGGCGAGGCCTGTTCTGAGTGGAACCTGTCCTGTTATACCCGCTGTATGGTCTTGGCCACCGTGCTGCAGCTCAGTTTCAGGGTCTTGGCAATCTTCTTATAGCCTCGGCCATCTTTATGTAGAGCAACAATTCTTTTTTTCAGATCCTCAGAGAGTTCTTTGCCATGAGGTGCCATGTTGGACTTCCAGTGACCAGTATGAGAGAGTGAGAGCGATAACACCAAATTTAAAACACCTGCTCCCCATTCACACCTGAGACCTTGTAACACTAACGAGTCACATGACACCGGGGAGGGAAAATCCTCTGTAATAGGAGTTTCAGTTTTGATGAAATTACTCCCCAAGGGTTAAATACTTCTAAAAGAATGCAGACCCTGCAGATTTTCTTATCACAATACTAAGAGTGCACCAGGGGATTAGAATGAACCAGACCGTCCCATTCAGAATCAGTCTGCACTAAGTTAGAGTTAGATTTTAGGCATCCCCTGCAATAGAAATTTCAGCTTTGGTAAGATACTCCCCAAAGGTTCAATACCACTAAAAAGATGCAGACCCTGCAACTTTCTTTATCATAACACTAAAAGCACGCCAGGTAATTATATTGAACAGGACCCTCCCATTCAGAATTATTTTGCCTTAAGATACAAGCCAGATTTTAGGCATCCTCTTCTATAGGAACTTCAGTTTTGGTGAGATATTCCTCAAGAGTTAAATACCTCTAAAAGGATGCAGCTTTTCTCATCAGAATACTGAGAGTGCACCAGGTGATTATAACGAACCAGACCCTCCCATTCAGAATCAGGGCTGGTTCACATCACAATTTCTGCAGTCCGGATGTGTTTCTACATGCACGTTTACACACGTTTTTGATGCATTCTGGTGCATTTTTAATACATTTTCCCTTTTTTCCCCTCAATTCAGGACCTGTGTATTTTGGTATGGTCCATTCTCCATGTGTTTTGCTGCAACATACAGAAAAAAATGCAGCATGTTCTACTTTAGTTGACTGCACTGGAATGCACTGCACTGGCTTCACGCCTAGGGCCATTGGAATACATGGAAAACGCTGTGCATGTGTTTTTGATGCAGATTAAAAATGCACTGGGCTGCATCTGGTTTGAACCAGCCCCATTGGTGTGCACCCTAGAGCACAAATTCACATGCGTGTATATCAGCAGAGCAGTGGACAGCGTCAGTAGTTTTCTATTTTTATTATTTTTTACAAATTAATTTTTTTAAATTATTTTTTATAATATTAATTAAAAAAAAATTTTTTTGGAGCCCCGTTATAGGGCTTTGGTGAAATATCAAGGGTCTAAACCAGGGATCCTCAAACTACGGCCCTCCAGCTGTTGCAGAACTACACATCCCATGAGGCATTGTAAACCTCTGACATTCACAGACATGACTAGGCGTGATGGGAATTGTAGTTCCTGAACAGCTGGAGGGCCGTAGTTTGAAGACCCCCTGGTCTAAACAGACCCCTGATGTCTCACTTTTGAGACAGAGGACAGAGATTCCATAGTCCTTTTCTCTGCAGTAAACATACTTTACTATGTAAGCAATAAAGATCCCAGAGACAACGTCTTTTTATGACGAAACGCGCATAGGGAGGTGGACGTACTGACGTCATTGCGCACTCTCAGTGACAGGTGTTCGCTTGTTTGGCCAGCCGTTTTCTATCCTGCTTGCTTTTATAATTACAAATGTAAGTGCAATATTTTTTCTATATTAAATTAATTGTGGTTCAGTCTACACTATGAATTTTTCCTTTTTAACTTTTGGGCATCATTCCTTCTAATCCCTGGCTGTTATTTGATCCTTTGAGCCCTATTGAAGTGTGGTCCATATTGGTGGTGTGACTCAACCCCCTATGGAAAAGGCCCTGGCTGGGTATTAGCCGCAGGCTTCCTTTTAGCTTGCCTCTGGTAAACGCATATATATATATATATATGTTGTGGCGGTGCACTGTTGATACAAGGGGGTTTTCGTCAGCACTTGTACACGTGTTGTTTTGGATTGTGTCTTCAACATTATCACAGCTTTAATCAACTGTTCTCCTTGGAAATTTTATATTGTTTATGGACTTTATAATTGCAGATTTTTCACTTACTATTTAACTTTTGGTTAGCGCTGCTGTTTTTGTTTTATACTTTACTATGCTTCAGGTAAGAATGAAGACAGGAGTGATCGGTCCAGATCACTCACTGTGTTCATTCAGAAAAGGAAGGGGTCGGTTAATCAAATATTTACCGGCCCCTTTCCTGGCACATGTGATTAGAGGAGGGAAACTGGCAGCACTGCAGAGGGGAGACAGGAAGCAGGGGGGAATCGGCACCTCACAGGATGTTTAGGGTGTGCCCAGGCATGGGCGTCCGCAGGTAGGGGCAAGGGGGGTCAAGTGCCCCCCCCCCTGGAATCAGGGATCGGATCTTAAATTTAGCACAGTTGCGTCGCTATCGAGGTGCGGACAGCCCACACCTGGGTGCCACCCGCCAGTGGGGTGACACCATCAAGGTGCTGTCAAGCCCTCCCACCAGTGTAGTGTGACTTCGGCTATTTTCCCTGCTCAGTCCAGCAGAGAACTCGGCGGCGTTGTGACAGGAGAAAGGCGAGCTGCGGGGCTGTCAGAGGTTTCCCCCGCTCACCCCCCCTTTCTCCTGTCATGGAGAAGAGACGGCGGCTCTCACCAGGTTCCCCTCCCGTTCCTTCCCTATTGGCCAATCAAAGGAGACTAGGAGAGGAGAGCATCATGGGACATGTAGTCCCAAAGATCGGCGGCCCCATTTTCCGCAGGGAGGAGGCTACACCTCGATCAAGAGAGAGATTGAGGGACTGCAGCCTGGAAAAGAGTTGAGGGAGAGAGAGGGCTACAGGACAAAGAATGAGTAGTGTGCTGGGCGGTAGCGAGAGAGAGAGCCACTCTGCCCAGCACCACCAGAGAGAGAGAGCCACGCTGCCCAGGACCACCAGAGAGACCCACGCTGCCCAGCGCCACCAGAGAGAGCCACGCTGCCCAGCACCACCAGAGAGAGCCACGCTGCCCAGTGCCACCAGAGAGAGCCACGCTGCCCAGCACCACCAGAGAGAGGAAGACTGAGCCACTACCAGGGTACATACATGCTACACTACTGACCAGAGTCGCCCCAGGGGAACCCAGAGTGAACGATCGTCCAGCCAGAGGGATCACTGCTGTAGTTTTGCTGGGTCTGGTAAGAGGGCCTGTCGGCCATTACCCATTACTTATCCTAGGGACTGTACTGCGTCTGCAGTCTCTGACCATGATAATGTGATAATGACATTGTCAAAAAGGGGCGGTGCATGGGTGACCCTAAAATGATGCCCCCCCCTGAAAAAAAGTTCTGCGGATGCCCATGTGCCCAGGCACACCTGGCACACTCTGTGTGCAGGCCTATGACCAGCCCTCTTTCTGCAGACCATTGGATTTAAATTCTTGCACTAATGGAGGCTCGGCATCACATGTACTTGTCTACTAGACATGTGCAATTCGTTACGTTTTTTTTTCGTTTTTCTCTTTTTTTCGTTTTTTTCGTTCCGAATCCGAATCCGAATAACGAATCGTTCGAATCGTACGAATCCGAATAACGAATTGTTCGATTAGTACGAATCCGACTAACGAATCGTTCGAATCGAACGAATCCGAAAAACAACGAAAATCCGAAAAACCAAATTAGAAACAACGAATGTACGAATGAAGAAAATCCGAAAAACAAAAAAAGGAACAACGAAAATGAACGAAAAAATCCGTACATTCGTAACTTTTTTTTTTGTTGAACTGGTAATTTTCCGTGTCCCTTACAATGGCGCTGCTTAACGTGCTTCGAATAGATTAAACGGAAAAATTCTTACATTCGTAACTTTTTTTTTTCGATTCGTAACTTTTTTTTTTCGATTCGTAAATTATTAAAATGTAATAATAGCATACAAATTACATCAAATTATGAATTATGCTCCGATTACGAATCTACGAGTGTTACGAATGTACGAATAAATACGAATGCGTCCGAATTTCGAATAAACAAATAAACGAAAATTAAACTAACGAAAAAACGAATCAACGAAAAATAACTCTTACGAATGTACGAATCGTTACGAATACGAACACCGGCGACTTACGAATGTACGAATCGTTACGAATCAACGGAAACGAAAAAAAACGAAACGAAAATAAACTAATTTTTTTCAGAAACGAAAAAAACGAAACGAAAATAAACACATTTTTTTGTTGTGCACATGTCTATTGTCTACATGCTCATACAGCCTGCCCACAACGCCCACTCCTCTAGAGATCCGGTTATGGCATCACTAAAATAAGGTAAGTACCGTATATACTCGAATATAAGCCGAGATTTTCAGACCCTTTTTTAGGTCTGAAAGTCCACCCCTCGGCTTATATTCGAGTCACCGCCGTCTGCCTACATGAACAGCTTGTCATGCAGACAGACGGCAGTTCAAAAGCCGCGCCGCTTCCTCCCGCCCGTCCGTGATAGGCGGACACTAATTTTCCCAGCAGTACAGTGTTCCGCCTATCACGGATGGCCTGTCATTCTCATCTCATGGACGAGGATGAGAGACGGTCCGTGATAGGCGGAACACTGCACACTGACTGCTGGGAAAAAAAGTGTTCCTCCTATCACGGACGAGGAGGAAGAAGAGGCGCGGCTTTTAAATTGTAATGGCGCCGCTGTGGAGGGGGACAGAGCGGGACAGAGCGGGACCACATCGGGACCACATCGGGACCACATCGGGACCACATCGGCTGCACGGACCCCGGACACAGGACCCCGGACCCACGGATCGGCACAGGTAGGCTGCAATGGGGACACGGGCTGCAATGGGGACACGGGGGGTCTGTACAGGGGACATTCAGATTGGCATTGCTGACCCTTTTTCCACTTACAGTAGCTGCTGCATTTTTGCCCCTCGGCCTATACACGGGTCAATACGTTTCCCCATTTTTTTGTGGTGATTTAGGGGCCTCGGCTTATACTCGGGACGGCCTATACTCGAGTATATACGGTAATAAAAACATTTTAATTTTCTGATTTAATTAGCATGAAATGGAGGAACCAAGGCAAGGAAAAGAAATAGGAAATGAAACTTGAGGTTTAATATGAAATGGATATAAGGAATGTGTAATAAGTCAATCTTGGCGCTGTGGCTCACATTCCTAAGCAGAGGGAGCCCAGAGTACACAGGGTTAGTTGTCAGGACGGACTTCTACACCGCTTTCTGTGTAGGTGGTATTCCGCTCATGTACCTCAACCTTGTATGTTGCTGCCAAGCATCTTGGATACATTACAAGTTTTACAGAATGCTGAAGGCCTAAAAGTCAGTAATGTCAAAATTGAAATGTCAATGTGCCCAGTAATCAGTTTTTAAAAGGTCACCTAGAGAACAGACATGCTAGTTAAAACATTTAGATGTAAAGGTAGAGTTGACATTCAGCTAAAAATTCCGCAATTAGCTTTCTGAACCCTTCTACAGAAGGTCGGGGTGGGAAAACGGGAGGGAATGCATGTATTATGAATTAAATGAGTCAATAGATAACGGGGCGAGACGGGGTGGGAATTAGCTGTTGAAGAAGAAGAAGTGCGGCTGAACAAAAGAAAAAGTTTTACTGCCAGTTCCTTGACTCATTCGAGACAGACATCAAGATGAAAGGATTTAAGGTACTTAAAGTGGACTTATCAACTAAATTTGTGGGTTCAGAAGGAGTCTGCAAAAGGACTGGTCAATGTGTCACTAATAAAAACCTGTATCCACGTAGTATCAGTGGTGGTTGCTCTCAATGCCATGGAGTTCCCAATCCTGGGTCCTAAGTTATCAGGTTGTTTGATCGGACATCAAGATGAAGAGATTTTGGCTACCTGTGGTCTTAAAGTGGACTCATCCAACTGAACTTGTAAGTTTAGAAGGAGTCTAAAAAAGGACTGGCCAGTGGTCAGTGGTACAGCTCGGGGTGTCCACCAGAATAGAAGAGAGGGAGGCAGGTGAGCTTTCTGAACACTTCTACAGAAGGTCATGGTGAGAAAACGGGAGGGAATGCATGTATTATGAATTAAATGAGTCAATAGATAACGGGCGAGACGGGGTGGGAATTAGCTGTTGAAGAAGAAGTGCGGCTGAACAAAAAAAAAAGTTCTACTGCCAGTTCCTTGACTCATTCGAGACAGACATCAAGATGAAACTTTGTCCGACCGTGTGTATGCAACACCAGTGTCGACTAAATCCGTCGGACCAAAATCCGATGGATTTGGTGGTCGGATTTTCCGACCGTGTGTATGGGGCTTTAAAGTGGACTTATCAACTAAATTTGTGGGTTCAGAAGGAGTCTGCAAAAGGACTGGTCAGTGTGTCACCAATAAAAACCTGTATCCACATAGGATTAGTGGTGGTTGCTCTCAATGCCACGGAGTTCCCAATCCTGGATCCTAAGCGGGGTTATCGGGTTGTTTGATCGGACATCAAGATGAAGAGATTTTGGCTACCTGTGGTCTTAAAGTGGTGGTTGCTCTCAATGCCACGGAGTTCCCAATCCTGGGTCCTAAGCGGGGTTATCGGGTTGTTTGATCGGACATCAAGATGAAGAGATTTCATTATCAGGTTGTTTGATCGGACATCAAGATGAAGAGATTTTGGCTACCTGTGGTCTTAAAGTGGACTCATCAACTGAACTTGTAAGTTTAGAAGGAGTCTAAAAAAGGACTGGCCAGTGGTCAGTGGTACAGCTCGGGGTGTCCACCAGAATAGAAGAGAGGGAGGCAGGTGAGCTTTCTGAACCCTTCTACAGAAGGTCATGGTGAGAAAACGGGAGGGAATGCATGTATTATGAATTAAATGAGTCAATAGATAACGGGGCGAGACGGGGTGGGAATTAGCTGTTGAAGAAGAAGAAGTGCGGCTGAACAAAAGAAAAAGTTTTACTGCCAGTTCCTTGACTCATTCGAGACAGACATCAAGATGAAAGGATTTCAGGTACTTGTGGTCTTAAAGTGGACTTATCAACTAAATTTGTGGGTTCAGAGGGAGTCTGCAAAAGGACTGGTCAGTGTGTCACTAATGCCTCGTACACACGAGCGGACTTTCCCGCGAGGAAATGTCCGAGCGTGTGTACGGGGCATAATAAAAACCTGTCTCCACATAGGATTAGTGGTGCTTGTTCTCAATGCCACGGAGTTCCCAATCCTGGGTCCTAAGTTATCAGGTTGTTTGATCGGACATCAAGATGAAGAGATTTTGGCTACCTGTGGTCTTAAAGTGGACTCATCAACTGAACTTGTAAGTTTAGAAGGAGTCTAAAAAAGGACTGGCCAGTGGTCAGTGGTACAGCTCGGGGTGTCCACCAGAAAAGAAGAGAGGGAGGCAGGTGAGCTTACTGAACACTTCTACAGAAGGTCAGGGTGGGAAAACGGGAAGAAATGCATGTATTATGAATTAAATGAGTCAATAGATAACGGGGCGAGACGGGGTGGGAATTAGCGTTTGAAGAAGAAGTGCGGCTGAACAAAAGAAAAAGTTTTACTGCCAGTTCCTTGACTCGTTCGAGACAGACATCAAGATGAAAGGATTTAGGGTACTTGTGGTCTTAAAGTGAACTTATCAACTAAATTTGTGGGTTCAGAAGGAGTCTGCAAAAGGACTGGTCAATGTGTCACTAATAAAAACCTGTGTCCACATAGGATTAATGGTGGTTGCTCTCAATGCCACGGAGTTCCCAATCCTGGGTCCTAAGTTATCAGGTTGTTTGATCGGACATCAAGATGAAGAGTTTTTGGCTACCTGTGGTCTTAAAGTGGACTCATCAACTGAACTTGTAAGTTTAGAAGGAGTCTAAAAAAGGACTGGCCAGTGGTCAGTGGTACAGCTCGGGGTGTCCACCTGAATAGAAGAGAGGGAGGCAGGTGAGCTTTCTGAACCCTTCTACAGAAGGTCGGGGTGGGAAAACGGGAGGGAGTGCATGTATTATGAATTAAATGAGTCAATAGATAACAGGCGAGACGGGGTGGGAATTAGCATTTGAAGAAACAAAACAAAACAAAAGAAAAAGTTTTACTGCCAGTTCCTTATCAGGACTCACCGAGGCCAAGATGCCGAGAGCGGTTGCCCTTGCGACTCAGCGCCCACTGCCCCTGAAGGTGGTACAGGGGGCGGTTGGCACCAAGAGGCACAAGCCACCTGCTGGATGGTGACTTGACGTGGGCCCAGGTGCTGCAGCGTGGAGATAGGCAGGAGCTGGAGAGCTGGCCGAGGTTCCAACACAGGCAGAAAAGCAGGAAGCAGGCTGAGGGTCAAACACAAGAGATTAGTCAGGTGCAAGCTAGGGGGTCAAACACTGGTAGGCAAGTCCAAGGCAGGGTAGCAAGGCATATAGGCAGAGGAGGTCCAAAGGCAGGCAGGGGGTCAGATACTGGCAGCAAGAGGCAATATCCAAGATACAGGCCGAGGGTCTAACACAGGAGATAACAGCAGTCCGGGAGAGCAAGCCAAGGTCAAGGTTAGGAGAGAGCAGAGAGGTCAAAACGATCCAGGTCGGCAACAGGTGGGCAATCCAAATAACAGGCACAGGTGCAGAGACAAGGGACAGCTGACAGACGAACCAGCGTCTGTTTGGGCACAGAGGCCCCTCTTTTATAGGCCAGCTGGAGGTCACATGGGGCGTGCGCTAGTGTGCATGCGCGCGCGCCGCTCGGCAGGGCCGCGAGTACGCGTGCGCCGCTGCGATGTTTCCCCATCTCCTACTATGCGCCGGGGCGCCGGACCTGTGCGCGCAGCGGACGAGGTCCCTGATATTCCTTGACTCATTTTAGACAGACATCGAGATGAAAGTATTTGGGCTATTGATCATCTTAAAGTGGACTCATCACCTAAATTTGTGAGTTCAGAAGGAATTTGCAAAAAGTCAGGCCAGTGGTCACTAGAAAAATCTATCTCCATGTAGGATGAGAGTGGTTGCTCTCGATGCCACAGGATTCCCAATCTTGGGTCCTAAGGGTGGTTATCAGGTTGTTTGATTGGACGGCAAGATAAAGGATTTTGGATAACTGTGGTATACCTGTGGTCTTAAAGTGGACGCATCATCTAAATTTGTGCGTTCAGAAGAAGTCTGCAAAAGGACTGGCCAGTGGTCACTGGTAGAGTTCGGGGTGTCAACCAGAATAGGGAGAGGGAGGCAGGAGAGTCTTTAGGGCTTGTTTACACTTGCTTCAAACACTTCATCATCTCCAAAGCCTCCATAGAAGTCTATGACAATGCTAGCAGAACCTGCATAGAGGGAGGCGGAAGAGCCCTTCTAGTGTAGTTGGTTGGTTCAAGAATGTGGGAATGTGCAACCTTTAAGTACATGGATGGAGAAAAAACGATCTCCGTGTAGGATAAGTGTGGCCCCTCACGATGCCAAGGAGTTCCTGATACTTGCGGGGTTCTCAGAGAAGTGTATGATATCTGTGAGTTCAGAAGGAGTCTGCAAAAAATCCGGTTGCTGGTCTGACCGCTAGAGGTACCCGTTGTCATATGTCTAAAAACAGGCCAGAGTCATGGGGTTTAACGAACATCACATTTCTATTTTTCACTGAAAAATGCATTTCCAAGATTTAAATTGCTACTTTATCAGTTTAGGGTCATAACACTGATGACGAGTCCAGTGTGGTGTAATGTGTGTCGGCTGTATCTCTAGATGCTGGGTCTCTTGAAACTGGATCTCTAGAAGCTGTATCTCTAGAAACAGGATCTCCAGAAGCTGAGTCTCTAGAAGCTGGGTCTCTAGAAGCTGAGTCTCTAGAAGCTGGGTCTCTAGAAGCTGGGTCTCTAGAAGCTGGGTCTTTAGAAAATGGGTCTCTAGAAGCTGGATCTCTAGAAGCTGGGTCTCTAGAAGCTGGGTCTCTAGAAGCTGGGTCTCTAGAAGCTGAGTCTCTAGAAGCTGGATCTCTAAAAGCTGGGTCTCTAGAAGCTGGGTATTTAGAAGATGGGTGTCTAGAAGCTGGATCTCTAGAAGCTGGGTCTCTAGAAGCTGGGTCTCCAGAAGCTGGGTCTCCAGAAGCTGAGTCTCTAGAAGCTGGGTCTCTAGAAGCTAGATCTCTTGAAACTGGGTCTCTAAAAGCTGGATCTCTAAAAGCTGGATCTCTAAAAGCTGGATCTCTAAAAGCTGGGTCTCTAGAAGCTGGGACTCTAGAAGCTAAATCTCTTGAAACTGGGTCTCTAGAAGCTGGATCTCTAAAAGCTGGGTCTCTAGAAGCTGGGTCTCTAAAAGCTGGAACTCTAAAAGCTGGATCTCTAGAAGCTGGGTCTATAGAAGCTGGGTCTCTAGAAGCTGGATCTCTAGAAGCTGGATCTCTAAAAGCTGGATCTCTAAAAGCTGGATCTCTAGAAGCTGGGTCTCTAGAAGCTGGATCTCTAGAAGCTGGATCTCTAGTAGCTGGGTCTATAGAAGCTGGGTCTCTAAAATCTGGATCTCTAGAAGCTGGATCTCTAGAAGCTGAGTCTCTAGAAGCTGAGTCTCTAGAAGCTGGGTCTCTAGAAGCTGGGTCTCTAGAAGCTGGGTCTCTAGAAGCTGAGTCTCTAGAAGCTGGATCTCTAAAAGCTGGGTCTCTAGAAGCTGGGTCTCTAGAAGATGGGTGTCTAGAAGCTGGGTCTCTAGAAGCTGGGTCTCCAGAAGCTGAGTCTCTAGAAGCTGGGTCTCCAGAAGCTGAGTCTCCAGAAGCTGAGTCTCTAGAAGCTGGATCTCTAAAAGCTGGATCTCTAGTAGCTGGGTCTATAGAAGTTGGGTCTCTAAAATCTGGATCTCTAGAAGCTGGATCTCTAGAAGCTGAGTCTCTAGAAGCTGGGTCTCTAGAAGATGGGTGTCTAGAAGCTGGGTCTCTAGAAGCTGGGTCTCCAGAAGCTGAGTCTCTTGAAGCTGGGTCTCCAGAAACTGAGTCTCCAGAAGCTGAGTCTCTAGAAGCTGGGTCTCTAGAAGCTGGGTCTCTAGAAGCTAGATCTCTTGAAACTGGGTCTCTAAAAGCTGGATCTCTAAAAGCTGGATCTCTAAAAGCTGGGTCTCTAGAAGCTGGGTCTCTAGAAGCTAAATCTCTTGAAACTGGGTCTCTAGAAGCTGGATCTCTAAAAGCTGGGTCTCTAGAAGCTGGGTCTCTAGAAGCTGGATCTCTAAAAGCTGGATCTCTAAAAGCTGGGTCTCTAGAAGATGGGTGTCTAGAAGCTGGGTCTCTAGAAGCTAGATCTCTTGAAACTGGGTCTCTAAAAGCTGGATCTCTAAAAGCTGGGTCTCTAGAAGCTGGGTCTCTAGAAGCTGGGTCTCTAGAAGCTAAATCTCTTGAAACTGGGTCTCTAGAAGCTGGATCTCTAAAAGCTGGATCTCTAAAAGCTGGGTCTCTAGAAGCTGGGTCTCTAGAAGCTGGGTCTCTAGAAGCTGGATCTCTAAAAGCTGGGTCTCTAGAAGCTGGATCTCTAAAAGCTGGATCTCTAAAAGCTGGATCTCTAAAAGCTGGATCTCTAAAAGCTGGGTCTCTAGAAGATGGGTGTCTAGAAGCTGGGTCTCTAGAAGCTAGATCTCTTGAAACTGGGTCTCTAAAAGCAGGATCTCTAAAAGCTGGGTCTCTAGAAGCTGGGTCTCTAGAAGCTGGGTCTCTAAAAGCTGGATCTCTAAAAGCTGGATCTCTAAAAGCTGGGTCTCTAGAAGCTGGGTCTCTAGAAGCTGGGTCTCTAGAAGCTGGATCTCTAAAAGCTGGATCTCTAAAAGCTGGATCTCTAAAAGCTGGATCTCTAAAAGCTGGGTCTATAGAAGCTGGGTCTATAGAAGCTGGATCTCTAGAAGCTGGGTCTCTAGAAGCTGGGTTTCTAGAAGCTGGGTCACTAGAAGCTGGGTCTCTAGAAGCTGGGTCTCTAGAAGCTGGATCTCTAGAAGCTGGGTCTCTAGAAGCTGGATCTCTAAAAGCTGGATCTCTAAAAGCTGGATCTCTAAAAGCTGGATCTCTAAAAGCTGGGTCTCTAGAAGATGGGTGTCTAGAAGCTGGGTCTCTAGAAGCTAGATCTCTTGAAACTGGGTCTCTAAAAGCTGGATCTCTAAAAGCTGGGTCTCTAGAAGCTGGGTCTCTAGAAGCTGGGTCTCTAAAAGCTGGATCTCTAAAAGCTGGATCTCTAAAAGCTGGGTCTCTAGAAGCTGGGTCTCTAGAAGCTGGGTCTCTAGAAGCTGGATCTCTAAAAGCTGGATCTCTAAAAGCTGGATCTCTAAAAGCTGGATCTCTAAAAGCTGGGTCTATAGAAGCTGGGTCTATAGAAGCTGGGTCTATAGAAGCTGGATCTCTAGAAGCTGGGTCTCTAGAAGCTGGGTTTCTAGAAGCTGGGTCACTAGAAGCTGGGTCTCTAGAAGCTAGATCTCTTGAAACTGGGTCTCTAAAAGCTGGATCTCTAAAAGCTGGGTCTCTAGAAGCTGGATCTCTAGAAGCTGGATCTCTAGAAGCTGGGTCTCTAAAAGCTGGATCTCTAGTAGCTGGGTCTATATAAGCTGGATCTCTCAGTTTGTTTGTTCTTTAGTTTTATTTAGCATTTTTATATCTAGGCAAGCTTGTTTCAAATAACGAATTTTCACTAACCACATGATGAATTTGAATTAATGCAACCACGCCAAGTGGTGTAAAAAAAAAAAAAAAAAAAAAAAACTAATCTAAAGGAATTATATAGAATATAGAATGGTGTATAGATAGTACAGCAGTGCACAGATAAAATACCAAAAATTCAAAGGAGATTAAAAAAAAAAAAAAAAAAATGAAAACCTTGAAAACTATTACAGAAATTACATTCAAACAAATACAATGAAACAATTACAACACATGCATACATAAAAGTCAAGTATATCATTATTCCACTTATACAGCCAAGAAATCCATACTAACTATTGCAATAAAATCAGTAAGAATAAAAAATAAAATAAAACTAAATAAATTTATAGTATAGCAGCACATTAAAAAAAAACCAAACAAACAATTCAAAGGCGATAAAAAGCTTGATCTCTCAAAAAATACAATGTAGTAAAAAAATAAATAAATAAAATAAAACAATTACAACAGCTGTTTATGGTCAAAGCCCTTCAACCAGGACAGATATGAACCACAATAACACGCCACAAGACTTACTACATCAAGTAGACCTGAAGTGTGCCCTGGTCGGCTGGACGGTATGCCAAAAAAAAGGGGGCATACCCAAGATAAGTAAATGGATGATTGTGGAGAGCATGTATTTGAGATGTTCCCCTGAAAAGGGGGATCTGTGGGAGGGTGCCACGCACTGGAACCAACAAGGACCACAGGTGAGTGGTCTGTTTAAATACCCCCCGTACTCCTCCCATAAATTCAGGCCGCCATACTGGCTTTCTTATTTATGGTCGAAGCCCTTCAACCGGGACAGATATGAACCACATAAACATGCCACAAGACTTACAACATAAAGTAGACCTGAAGTGTGCCCTGGTCTGCTGGACGGTATGCCAAAAAAGGGGGCAAAAATACTTGGATAGGGAAGTAATTACTTTATTGGTCTGGTAACATTTATTGAGCAAGCTTGATGAAGGCTTGCAACATTTCTACCTGAGGTTTCAAGATATACCGGGTGAAGCAAGGAGATCTCCATCTGTCTAACTTCTTGATGACATGAACACCCCTCGTTGTGACGTGGCTGACGCCGCTCCGATTCGAAATGAGTGTGCAGAATAGCGGCCGGGGTCAAGGTTGACCGAGAGGAACCTGACATGTCTGATGAACCGGCTGCCACTCAGAGAACTGGTGAGAAGAGGTAGCAACAGGCTGGATTCCGATTGGTGTCCCATCTGCCCAACCAATCGGAATCCAGCCCGTTGCTACCTCTTCTCACCAGTTCTCTGAGTGGCAGCCGGTTCATCAGACATGTCAGGTTCCTCTCGGTCAACCTTGACCCCGGGCGCTATTCTGGACAGTCGAGAATTGCTACTGGGCACCAGGCGTTGTGAGTCTGGAAAAAGCTTGATGTCGACCCTGGGGCTTTTGGGGTTGGGTTGGGGGACTGTTGAGTTTGGACGCTACGAGGTGTAGAACAAAGTGATCTTGAAGGCGTGCCAGGTGGCCTCTATGCAGTAGGGCCACTAACGGTGAACTCGCCAGGCCGTAAAAAGCCATAGAAGGCCAGGTAGATGGCCACATGGATGACTAGGCTGGGTAATTCCCCGTACACACATTAGGCCAGCAAAAGACCGATGAGAGATTTTGGTCTCCGACCGTGTGTAGGCTCCATCGGACTTTTGCTGGCCGAATTCCAGCCAGCAAAAGATTGAGAGCATGTCCTCGATTTTTCGGTTCGGAAAAAAGTTCCGATCGGAAATCCCGATCGTCTGTAGCAATTCCGACGTGCAAAATTCCGACGCATGCTCGGAAACAATTCGACGCATGCTCGGAAGCATTGGACTTCATTTTCTCGGCTCGTCTTAGTGTTGTACGTCACCGCGTTCTTGATTTTTTTCTGACGGAAAATCCGCTGGTGTGTACGGGGCATTTGAACCCAAATGGGGAGCGTGAAAGGTGAAAGGATGGTAGACATGTCCCTGAAGATGGCACTTGTGATGGGCAAAATTCTTGCTATTGGCTAATTGCTAGTGCTAATTTCACTAATACAATTCTACCTATTCAAAGGGAATAAAAAGGCGAAAACAAATATAATGTAGCAATAAAAAAATCAAACAAATACAATAAAACAATAAGAACAAAAGTATCTATAGAGTGCATAAAAAGTCCTATAAATAAATTCTGCTTACTTCTTGTGCTGATTGGCCATTGTGCAATGTAGCTAACCAACGATTTGCCTCCACGTGATTGGCCGCATTACACAATGGCGGATGATCACAAAGAGTACACTGTATTAATATCTTGGAATTTTATGTATGTGTACATAATTATATACCGCAGTTTGTTTGATCTATTACAGTAGCAAACAATTTTAACACTTGACATGTTTGGTGTCTCATTTATTCAACGTAACTCCATATATCTCACAAAAAAGAAAAAAAATAGATAATTGTTTTATTTGCAAAAAAATGTATAAAACAGATTAAACCAAAAATAAAATCACAGTAAAAAAAAAATATATAAAGAAAAAAAGATAAATAGTTAATTAATTACAACTTAAAAAAAATAAAAATAATAGTTAATTAAAAAAAAAAAAAAATGTATACAGTGCCTTGAAAAAGTATTCATACCCCTTGATCACCACTGGGGTTTTTTTTTTCATTATATAAATGAAAAAAGACCAAAAATTTGGGAAACAAAAATATTTTTTTTTTGTATACAGTGCCTTGAAAAATTTTTTTTTTTTGTATACAGTGCCTTGAAAAAGTATTCATACCCCTTGATCACCACTGGGTTTTTTTTTTTTCATTATATAAATAGAAAAAAAAATTTGGGGAACAAAAATATATATTTTTTTTATATAGTGCCTTGAAAAATTCTTCATACCCCTTGATCACCACTGGGGTTTTCATTGTTCATTATATAAATGAAAAAACAAACCAAAATTTGGGCAACAAATTTTTTTTTTTGTATACAGTGCCTTGAAAAAGTATTCATACCCCTTGATCACCACTGGGGTTTTTTATTTTCCATTATATAAATGAAAAAATGACCAAAAATTTGGGGAACAAAAATATATATATATTTTTTATACAGTGCCTTGAAAAGGTATTCATACCCCTTGATCACCACTGGGGTTTTTATTTTTCATTATATAAATGGAAAAAAAAATTGGGGAACAAAAATATATATATTTTTTATACAGTGCCTTGAAAAAGTATTCATACCCCTTGATCACCACTGGGGTTTTTATTGTTCATTATATAAATTAAAAAAAGACCAACAATTTAGGGAACAAACAAATATATATTTTATTTAAACAGTGTCTTGAAAAAGTATTCATACCCCTTGATCACCACTGGGGTTTTTATTTTTCATTATATAAAATAAAAAAAGGCCAACAATTTCGGGAACAAACATTTTTTTTTTTTTATACAGTGCCTTGAAAAGTATTCATACCCCATGATCACCATTGGGGTTTTTATTGTTCATTATATAAATGAAAAAACAAACCAAAATTTGGGCAACAATTTTTTTTTT
>CM053033.1:10959546-11249546 GCA_028564925.1 Lithobates sylvaticus | reverse complement strand
CATAAAATCTTCTTTATAGGGAAGAAATTATTTTGGTATAAATTTATTGTAACTTTATTTTTTTTTTTTGGTATTTTCATAGTAGTAACTATTATAATATCACATGAAGCTTGTTACTTTCCTCCACCCAAACTCGCTCCTCCATGTCTTTATGGACCTTGCTTTGTACACTGGTGGGCAGTCATGTTGGAACAGGAAGGGGCCGTCCCCAAACTGTTCCCACAAAGTTGGGAGCATGAAATTGTCCAAAATGTCTTGGTATGCTGACGCCTTAAGAGTTCCCTTCACTGGAACTAAGGGGCCAAGCCCAACCCCTGAAAAAACAACCCCACACCATAATCCCCCCTCCACCAAATGGTTTGGACCACAAGGTTTAGGAGTGTGTCTATGGGAATGTTTGACCATTCTTCCAGAAGCCCATTTGTGAGGTCAGGCACTGATGGAGATGAGAAGGCCTGGCTCGCAGTCTCCACTCTAATTAATCCCAAAGGTGTTCTGTTGGGTTGAGGTCAGGACTCTGTGCAGGCCAGTCAAGTTCCTCCACCCCAAACTCGCTCCTCCATGTCTTTATGGACCTTGCTTTGTACACTGGTGGGCAGTCATGTTGGAACAGGAAGGGGCCGTCCTCAGACTGTTCCCACAAAGTTGGGAGCATGAAATTGTCCAAAATGTCTTGGTATGCTGAGGACTTAAGATTTCCCTTCACTGGAACTAAGGGGGCAAGCCCAACCCCTGAAAAACAACCCCACACCATAATCCCCCCTCCACCAAATGGTTTGGACCACAAGGTTTAGGAGTGTGTTTATGGGAATGTTTGACCATTCTTCCAGAAGCCCATTTGTGAGGTCAGGCACTGATGGAGACGAGAAGGCCTGGCTCGCAGTGTCCACTCTAATTAATCCCAAAGGTGTTCTGTTGGGTTGAGGTCAGGACTCTGTGCAGGCCAGTCAAGTTCTCCACCCCAAACTCGCTCCTCCATGTCTTTATGGACCTTGCTTTGTGCACTGGTGCGCAGTCATGTTGGAACAGGAAGGGGCCATCCCCAAACTGTTCCCACAAAGTTGAGGGCATGAAATTGAAATTGAAATGAAATGTCTTGGTATGCTGAGGACTTAAGTGTTCCCTTCACTGGAACTAAGGGGCCAAACCCAACCCCTGAAAAACAAGTTCCTCCACCATAATCCCCCCTTAGTTCCAGTGAAGGGAACTCTTAAGACATCAGCATACCAAGAAGGTTTGGACGATTTCATGCTCTCAATCAGGTCCATAAAAACATGGATGAGTGAGTTTGGGGTGGAGGAACATGACCGGCCTTCACAGAGTCCCGACCTCAACCCGATAGAACACCTAAGAACACCTATGAAGCCCTAAAAGGCTTCACAGGTGTTCTTTATAGACTTTGCTTTGTGCACTGGTGCACAGTCATGTTGGAACAGGAAGGGGCCATCACCAAACTGTTCCCACAAAGTTGAGGGCATGAAATTGTCCAAAATGTCTTGGTATGCTGACGCCTTAAGAGTTCCCTTCACTGGAACTAAGGGGCCAAGCCCAACCCCTGAAAAAGAACCCCCACACCATAATCCCCCCTCCACCAAATGGTTTGGACCACAAGGTTTAGGAGTGTGTCTATGGGAATGTTTGACCATTCTTCCAGAAGCCCATTTGTGAGGTCAGGTACTGATGCTGTATGAGAAGGTCTGGCTCGCAGTCTCCACTTGAATTAATCCCAAAGGTGTTCTTTTGGGTTGAGGTCAGGACGGTCAAGTTCCTCCACCCCAAACTCGCTCATCCATGTGTTTATGGACCTTGCTTTGTGCACTGGTCCAAATCATTTGGTGGAGGGGGGATTATGGTGTGGGGTTGTTTTTCAGGGGTTGGGATTGGCCCCTTAGTTCCAGTGAAGGGAAATCTTAAGACATCAGAATACCAAGACATTTTGGATGATTTCATGCTCCCAACTTTGTGGAACAGTTTGGGGACGGCCCCTTCCTGTTCCAACATGACTGCCCACCAGTGTACAAGTTTCATGCTACATTAGTCTCATGCTTAGTCTCATGCTTTACAAAAGTGTTTACATCTGTCTAACCGGAGGTGACGTCATGATGTCACTTTCGGCCTCCTAGACCATAGAGCTGGCCATGGACCCTCTAGTCTTTGGCCAGCTCTATGATAAACCGTTGGCTCCTTCAGATCGGATGCCGTGCTCCCCAATCACACAGGAGAGCTGGGAGAAGCACCTGTAAAAACAATCCAGCGGCTAATCAGCCGATAGGACTGCTTTTAGATAAAAGAGCATCGCCGATTGAAAAAAAAAAAGAGCTTACGGTATACAGCTGCAAGTATGTGATTTGACGTTAAACCTCTCATAATATTTTTGCGATTATTGTAATTAATTAAATTACTTAAGTAATTCATTTTTTGCTTAATTTACAAGTTTGTTATTATTTCCTGTTGCAATTTTTATTTTTATTTTTTTGTCGGTTTGTTGTCAAGTTAATAATAAAAATAAAATAATAAAAATAAAGTAATAAAAATAAAAATAAATAAAAATAAAATAATAAAATTGTATATTGTTAAACTGAAAAGGCTCAGCCAAATTAATGCATTCGCCATCACGCTTTGTACATGAACAAGGAGCTGTACTTCACAGCATTTAATAGCTATAAATAAATCAAGCGATCGTTTTTTGTAGTAAACAGTTTGTTTTTAGAACATGACATATTGTAAATGGGGTGGGGGGGGGGGGGTTTGGAGCCAGCTGCTGCTAACGGAAGTTTGTGATTTATACAGTCACAGTGTAGTTAGCTTTTAATCTAAAGCATAATCCAAAGAAAAAATATATAACAAAAAATAAATATAAAAAAAATATATAACAAAAAATAAATATAAAATAAAAAAATAAATAGCCCATTAAAAAATAAAAATATGCAAAATTCACCTTTAAACCAGATATTTCTTCATCGGTGCGTTTGCCACTATATGTCCTCAGTCAGTTGGCCAGCATCATTCAACCTACTTTTTCTGAGCCCAAGTCATCCCGGACCATTCCCCAACTTATGTCTGGGCACTGAAAGGAGAAGCAGCACAGTGATGAGCTCTTCTCTCTACAACTCTTTTCTCTTCTTCTACCAGCATGCTTGTTGTCAGCACGTGAACTGATTGGCTCCTTGACACTGCTTCTTCCTCTCCCATCCCAGCCCTGCTGTACAGGGATTGCAAGAAGCTGATACCAGGTGAAATTTAAAACAAAAGTAACCTATGTGATGTTCTTTTGTTTAGACAGGTTCTCTTTAATGAGACATTTTAGATCCCTGATGTTTCATCTGCCCTTCCATAATGGAGGACAGATCGCTCATTTTTCTTATGCGTAGTCACATTAGTAATAGGCCGATTCCCTCAGAACGCCAGCTGTCCATTTTCTTGGACCTCACCCTTGTCCTCCCTGGTCAGCTTTGCTTGGACTTTGATTTTTCCCTGAGACTTTTCCAGGCAACCCCCTCAGAGTCATGGCCTGCCACTTTGGTGGACCCCACCCTGGTCCACCCCAGTCAGCTTGGTTCCTGAAGACTTTTCCAAAACACTGGGCGACCCCCTCGGAGTCCCAGCCAGCCACTTTTGCCGATCTTGCCCTGGACCCTGAGTTTTTTCAGCTTGGTCCAGACTTGGACGATTCCCTAGGACTTTTCCAAAGTCCAGGCCAACCCCCTCGGAGTCATGGCTGGCCACTTTGACAGACACCACCCCGGTCTTCTCGGGTCAGCTTGGCCCAGACTTAGATGGCTCCCTAAGACTTTTCTAAAATCCAAGGTGACCCCCTCGGAGCTTGGACGATTCCCTGGGACTTTTCCAAAGTCCAGGCCAACCCCCTCGGAGTCATGGGTGGCCACTTTGACAGACACCACCCTGGTCTTCTCGGGTCAGCTTGGCCCAGACTTGCATGGCTCCCCAAGACTTTTCTAAAATCCAAGGTAACCCCCTCGGAGCCCGGGACAGCCACTTTTGCTGACCTTGCCCCAGACCCTGAATTTTTTTAGCTTGGCCCAGACTTGGATGATTCCCCAGGACTTTTCCAAAGTCCAGGCCAACCCCCTCGGAGCCATGACTGGCCACTTTGATGGATCACAGCTTGGTCCTCCCAGATCAGCTTGGCCCAGACTTGGACGTTCAACTGGACTTTTCCAAAGTTCAAGCCAACCCCCCTCCGAGCCAGAACCGGCCAGTTTGGCGGACCCCAACTTGGTCCTCCCAGGTCAGCTTAGCCCAGATTTGGACAGTCCCTGGGACTTTCTGCAAAGTTCAGGCCAACCCCCTCGGAGCCGTGACTGGCCACTTTGTCGGACCACAATCTGGTCCTCCCCAGTCAGCTTGGCTCAGACTTGGACATTCCCCGGGATTTTTCCAAAGTTCAGGTCAACCGTCTTGGAGACGTGACTGTCCCCAGTCAGCTTTGCTCAGACTTGGACGTTCACCCCAGGATTTTTCCAATGTTCGGGAAGACCCTCTCGGAGCCATGACTGGCCACCTTAACGGACCCCCCCTTCTTCCTCCCAGGTCAGCTTAGCCCAAACTTGGACGTTCCATGGGATTTTTCCAGAGTTAAGTCCAACCTCCTCTGAGGCATGACCAGCCAGTTTGGCGTACCCCACCCTGGTCCCCTTGGTCCTCCCAGGTTAGCTTGACCCAGATTTGGACGATTCCTGGGGACTTTTCCAAAGTTCAGGCCAAACCCCTCGGAGCCGTGACCGGACACTTTGTCGGACCCCACCCTGGTCCTCCCCAGTCATTTTGGCTCAGATTTGGAGATTCCCTGTGATTTTTCCAAAGTTCAGGCCAACCCCCTTGGAACCGTGACTGTCCCCAGTTGGCTTGGCTCAGACTTGAACATTCCCCAGGATTTTTCCAAAGTTCAGGCTGACCCTCTCAACGTCTTGGCCGACTTCTTTCACAGATCTCTCCCCCCCCCCCCCCGATTCTCCCTGGCCAGTTTGGATGAATGTAAGTATGCATATACTATATCTGTCCGATTCCTGTGGAAGTGGAGATTCACTGTAGTAGCTACTACATTGATCCTCATGGTCTGCCAGATCCTGTGCCAAGCAGTGGCCCTACTGCATAGTAACCATGGGGGTGGTGTGGATCACCAACTCAATTCTGCTGCATTCAGAGAATGCTTTGACAACAAGGTGTTCTAAGATTGGACAAGGTGGAAATGCAGTGGCTGCTACAGCGATTCTTCAACAGGAATGGAATATGGATACTTACATTCACCCAAGCTGTAACTATGCAAAAAAAAAAAAAAAAAAATCCATACCTGGAATTCAGCTTTAATCCTAGATTACTGTTTACAGATAATAAAGTGGAATGTATGTTGGAGAAGGACATTGTTCTATAGCTAATGTTTGTGAGTATGGGAAAAGTTCATTTCCAGGGATAAATCTTTAAAATTTGGCACTCGTCCTAGAAAATGTACAGAGCGATAGGAATGCGCTTTACCGATTGACTTCCAGAGAAAATAGCAGGTTCCGAAGAATTCTCTGGAATACTATATAAACTCCATGGACACCTGTTGTAAAAGGAATGTATCACTCTCATTGATTTATTAGATAGGCTTTTAAAGTGCAACTTCAGACCAGCGGCGGCTGGTGCTCAAGATTTTGGGGGAGGGGGGGGCGCAAACAAACTGAAAAAAAAACTGAAAAAAAAAAAAACATCAATTGCAGCCTTACTGTGCCATCAAACGCAGCCATTGTGCCCATCAAACGCAGCCACTGTGCCCATTAACCGCCGCCACTGTGCTCATCAAATGCAGCCACTGTGCCCTCAAACGCAGCCATTGTGCCCATCAAACGCAGCCTCTGTGCCATCAAACGCAGCCACAGTGCCATCAAACGCCGCCACTGTGCCCATCAAATGCTGCCACTGTGCCATCAAATGGTCCCACTGTGCTATCAAATGCTCCCACTGTGCTATCAAATGCTCCGACTGTGCTATCAAATTCTCCCACTGTACCCCATTAAATGCTCCCACTGTGCTATCAAATGCTCCCACTGTGCTATCAAATTCTCCCACTGTGCCCCATTAAATGCTCCCACTGTGCCATCAAATGCTCCCACTGTGCCCATCAAATGCTGCCACTGAGCCCCCCCCCCCCCCGCCTGCAATCTGCCTGGCACTTACCCTGTCTCGTGGGGCAGCGGGTAATGGCGAAGGGCAGTGTCCTCCATTCTCCTCCGCTCCTCCCTGACCTTGGTGTCTTCTTCTCCCGTCCTCTGCTATGATTGGACGCCTGATAGGCGTCCAATCACAGCGCCTGTCATTTCAGCCAATCAGGTGGCAGGTAACAGACCCGAGCACCTGATTGGCGGAGAGGCGGTTGAGTTTATAAGGATTTACCTTGAGCAGTGGCTGATTGACCTTCCATCTGGTGATGCCTGGATACTCCCAGAATACCAGTGCACCCAGAGACTCTCTTTCCTGTATTCCTGTGATTCCAGCTCTCCAGTGCTTCCAGAGACTAGGGCTTCTGTTGTTCCTTGGGCTCTAGCCCAACGATTCTCAACCAACACTTTCTGGGACCTTAGGGTTCCTCCATAGCTTTTCTTTTCAAGATGTTTTATTGGTAACAGTCAGGTTCCAGACAAAAACAGTTACAGTTTAGCATAGAAAGAGGTTACAGCTAACAGAGTACATTTTAGTAAGGCAGTATAGCTGAGATATATTGTATATATATTCTAAACAAACGAAGGTATCACATATAGCCGCGTTGGCTTCGTTAATTGCTATAACAGAAGGGGCCAAGGCCCATTGACATGGATAGATACTCAGAAGGTGGTACTCTATAGTGAGGGGGATTTAGCTAAACAGCATATATCACTTAGTTACGTTACCGGTGGTGAATATTGGGTAAGAAGGGGGGGCTGGGAGGGGGGAAAGTGACAGAAAAAGGTGAGAAAGGAGAGAAAAAAGAGAAAAGAGTACTCTAGGAGAGAAGTGGTCTGGTGACTCGCATGGGACCCCAACGTATATAGAGGTAATTTTGTTAGAGGTTCAGGGGGATTTTATGCATCCATAGCTTTTAAAGGATTTCACTTGAGCTGTGGCTGATTGACCTTCCATCTGGTAAAGCCTGGATACTCCCAGCATACCAGTGCTCCCAGAGACTCTCTTTCCTGTATTCCTGTCATTCCAGCTCTCCAGTGCTTCCAGAGACTATCGCTTATGTTGTTCCTTGGGCTCTAGCCCAACCATTCCCAACCTACTCTCTGTGGAACCCTAGGGTTTTTCTAGAGATTTCCCTTGAACTGTGGCTGATTGATCTTTCATCTGCTGATTCTTGTATACTCCCAGAATACCAGTGCACCCAGAGACTCTCTTTCCTGTATTCCTGTCATTCTAGCTCTCCAGTGCTTCCAGAGACTCTCACTTCCGTTGTTCCTGGGGCTCTAGCCCAACCATTCCCAACCTTCTCTCTGTGGAACCCTAGGGATTTTCCATATGTTTCTAGGGATTTCCCTTGAACTGTGGCTGATTGATCTTCCATCTGGTGATTCTTGTATACTCCCAGAATACCAGTGCACCCAGAGACTCTCTTTCCTGTATTCCTGTCATTCCAGCTCTCCAGTGCTTCCAGAGACTATCGCTTCCGTTGTTCCTTGGGCTCTAGCCCAACTATTCCCAACCAACTCTTTGTAGGACCCTTGGGTTCCTCCATAGGTTTTAAAGGATTTCCCTTGAGCTGTGGCTGATTGACCTTCCATCTGGTAATACCTATATACTCCCAGAATACCAGTGCTCCCAGAGACTCTCAGTGCTGCTGTTCCATGCTTCTTTCTCTTTTGAGCTCTAGCCCAACTATTTTCAACCAGGGTTCTGTGGGACCCTAGGGTTCCTCCATAGGTTTATACGGATTTACCTTGAGCAGTGGCTGATTGATCCTTCTATCTGGTGATGCCTGGATACTCACAGCATACCAGTGCCCCCAGAGACTCTTACGCTTGTGACTCCTGTATATCACTGTTCCCAGACGCACTACTGCAAACCTATGATCCTGGCTCTCTAATACTTCCAGAGACTCTCACTTCTGTTTTTCTCTTGCTCCATGCCCTTTTAGTTGCCTATTCAAATAAGCCAGAACACCACAATCCTGTGCCACCCAGGGCCGCTGATAGAAATCATGGGGCCCCATACAGCCTACCTGACGGGGCCCCCTTCAGCTCCAACCTGGCCCCGCCCCTCCCCAGATCCCCAGATTTTAACTGACAATTGTTTTTTTGTGCGACTCTGTACTCAAATAATATGTACATCATTTTTTTCCCGCACAAAAATAGCTTTCTTTTGGTGGTATTTGGTCACCTTTGCGGTTTTAACTTTTTGTGTTTCTAAACAAAAAAATTTAAATAAATTAAAAAAAAAAACTATATTTTTTACTTTCTGCAATAAAACTTATCCAATAAAAAATGTAACAAATCACATCTCTTCAATAGTTTAGGCCAATATGTATTCTGCAACATATTTTTGTAAAAAAATAATCCCATTGGCGGAGGTCGGATGGCATGGTGGAGACTGTAGAATTTTTTTTTTTTTTTTTTACATTACATTACTTTGCTGTTCAGGTTGCCCGGGCCCCCCTGCTGGTCGGGCCCGGTACAGCAGGGCCAGTTGTACTGGCCTATCAGTGGCCCTGGTGCCACCCATTGTCACATCTGCTGTTACTCTACATAAATATTCTGTGCCTCTTCTGGTTATCAAGTTTTCCATCACTCCGTGGCTCCATTTGGGGGTCCAGGAACTGATACTTTTCAGTGTCTCCTCGGGTTCCCACACCTGATTTTTCATAATGGATTACCAATGACAGCCTACATATTTCTTTAAGTACAGATTTCCTTGAAATAATTGGTAAAAAAAAAAAATGTGTGTAACCCTAAATCACCCTGTTCTACTCCCGAGCACATAAAACATGTGTACATGACGGAATTAAATCCTAAGTGTATTTGGAATATCAAACTAGCATAGATAGCCTTCGGTACTTAGGCTTTAACTGTATGTTCTATTACAATCTGTTATCTCCAGGGGCTTATAAATGGCATTAATTGGAAAAGTCTGGAACAATGGATTCTAGAGACGCGGAGAACAATTTTACCATGGTGCTATTACATAAAAAAGTATATCGGCTGGGAGGAAGGTTATGTGCAGGGTACAAGGCCATTTTTTTTTTTTTTTTTTTAAAGTGAAACTCCAGGTAGGTATAAAAGACACACAATTAATGCAGCTCTGTAATCAATACGTCCTTTCATATATTTTTTTTAAATACAAGCTGTATAAGAACCTGAATGTGACCGGGTATCAGCCTCTTGTAGCACCTTTACATCAGGGTTGGAGTGTCAGTGGAGTGCAAGGTGGCAATTCTGTGCTGACTGTGAGCATGCTGATAGGAGAAGAGAGCAAAGTGACAGAGAGATGAGCCCATCACTGATCTGCTTCTGCTTTCACTGCCTGTTTACAGGCTGGGGCAGG
This sequence comes from Lithobates sylvaticus, assembly GCA_028564925.1. Classification (NCBI taxonomy): domain Eukaryota; kingdom Metazoa; phylum Chordata; class Amphibia; order Anura; family Ranidae; genus Lithobates; species Lithobates sylvaticus. Next base: position 11,240,033 of record CM053033.1, on the reverse strand, counting down.
TCCAGGGGGACTTGGGCTCAGAAGACATGGGTTGAATGCTGCTGATGAACAAACTGTGTTGGAAAAGGAAGGACTGTGGAGGGAAAGCTTTAGACTGAAAGTGAATATTACAACAAAAGGATCACGTACCTGGTAGCAGAGTCTGATATTATGAGGAAGGCCTCTCTTACACCTCTAACTCAAGGCCCCTGGTAGTGTAAACAGGAAGCGCTCCTGCGCGTAAGTGCCTGTAAGTTCCGCTAGCAGTAGGACAGGTGTCCACGCTGAAGTGAAGTGGTCAGTAGGCTCTAGTAAGCTGGCAGGTAGCAGATTGGGGTAGGCTGCTACTGGCGACAGCAGGCAGCTGGGACGGTTGCTGAGAGCAGACTGTAGGTCAGCCAGAACAGCAGGGTGGTAGGCGGGTACCACTGACGGCAGGCAGAGTAGATGAGTCAGGCAGGCTGGTTCATACACAGGCATGATGGATCGGGTACAGGGCATGTGCAGGAGTGTGGTCAAGAAACAAGCCGGGTCTGGAACCGATCAGTGAAGCAGAAACCAATGGAGCAGACAGAAGCGGAGGTCAGTGGACAAGCCGAGGTCAGCGCAGGCAAGGTTCAGAGAGTAGTCAAGACAAGCCGGGTCAGCAACTGGAATCAGGATACAGAATCACAGGATCACAGGATACTGTCAGAAACCATGAAATCAGACCGAGACAGAAGTACAGTTAAATCACACTTGTTTAATAAAAAAAGTAAAAAAAGTAGTCAAAACATAGCCAAAGTTCAGTAACCAGAACGGATAGTCAGCCAAGCCAAAAGTCAGGGATAGTACTGGAACATCAAGCAGGATCTGGATCCAGAAGGGATGTCAGCAAAGCCAGTGTTTTAAACAGGAACGCAGGAGATAGTCTCTGTGATGTTGACCAAGGCGAAGGCAGAGCTCCTCTGGACTGGACAGCTTAAGTATGCAGGACTGACGAGCAGGATATCATCAACAGCTGAGTAACTGTGGAGAGATAGGAGCTGGCAATTAGCCGACAGCTGAGCGGCCAGCTCAGAGAAGGAAGGGCTGAGCCCAGCCCTGACAGATACACAGGAGGCTGAAGACAAAGCAGCACTGACCCTGAGCACTGGTCCAGTTTAAATAGCCTGTTTGGTGCCCACATCTGTGGGCACCAAAGTGCACCTGAGATGCACAAAGTGCACCTGAGCGCGGGCACGCGCACGCGTACAGATGCGCGCACGGGTAGGCGCATACACATGTGCATTAGCATATGCCCAATTCCTGTGAGCATGAGAGGGAACATGTATTAGCCTGTGCACAGAAGTCCGTCCAGAGGAGTCATCTCCTCTATTGGCATGCTCTTTCTTATAAAAGCTTTTTATTTTATTTTATCATTTAATAGGCTATTCATTTTTATCTTGTTATTTTTGGCTGGAGTTTTTGCTTTACATCTGATTTTACAAGCAACCTCACAGCCCTAGTTTCAGAGGCTCGTGACCTGCACCATGGCATTCCTTTCCAGGATGTAATGGTCACGCCTATATTGGAGAATTTCCAAATCTAAGGGAAAGTAAGGTTGGAACAGCATGAATGTGGCCCTGTGTACAAAGCCAGGTTAATAAAGGCATGAATGAATGAATGAATGAATGAATAATTTGTATAGCGCTACAATGCGAACCGAATCGCCTCAAGGCGCTGTATTAGTGCTTTGTTGTCGAGCTTCTTAGAAGAGGTGGGTCTTGAGTTTTTTCCTGAAGACCTGATGGTTTTCTTCCATGCGGATGTAGGTTGGTAGTGCATTCCATAGCCGTGGTCCTTGGACAGCGAATCTTCGTTCCCCTTTTGATTTGTAGCGGGACTTGGGGATGAGGAGGAGGTTTTGGTCGGATGATCGAAGACTGCGATTGGGTGTGTAGCGTTTTATTTTCTCGAAAAGGTATTGAGGCGCGTCTCCATGGGTGCATTTGTGGGTGAGGCAGAGGGTCTTGAAAATGACCCGATTCTTTACGGTTAGCCAGTGTAGGCTCCTCAGGGAAGGGGAAATAGATTCCCAGGGTTTTTTTCCTGTTATCAGTCTTGCCGCCGTGTTTTGGATAAGTTGTAAGCGCGCAAGTTGATATTGGGGTAACCCTATGTAGAGGGAGTTTGCGTAGTCCAGTCGTGAATTAATGACTGTTCCAACTACCACTGCTTTGTCCTCCTTTGGAATGAAGGGGATGAGTCTGCGTAGAAGGCGAAGGAGATGGTGAGATCCGCTAACTACCGATCCTATTTGGGCATCCATTGACATTTCTGAGTCAAAAATGACTCCGAGGCTCTTGGCCTTGGTTCTTGGGGAGATGGTCTGTCCAAAGATGGTGGGAGGTGTCCAAGGGATCTTGGTTCGGGAGTTTTGGTTTGCCTGTAGAATAAGAAGTTCTGTTTTTGATTCATTGAGTTTAAGAGAGCTGGCGGTCATCCAGTCGTCTATCATAGTGAGGCAGTTTTCTAATTGCCGATGATGGTCTTTTTGTCCAGTGATCCGAAAGTATAATTGGGTGTCATCAGCGTATGAGTGGAAGCAGAGGTCTGACCTTCTGATGATGTTGAGGAGTGGGCGGATGTATATGTTGAAGAGCACTGGCGACAAAGGTGATCCTTGCGGGACTCCACAAGAGATTGCCCGGGTTTCAGAGGTAAAAGCTCCTAGTTTCACTGTCTGAGAGCGATTTCCTAAGAAGGATGCGAACCATTGTAGGTCTGCGTCTGCGACTCCTGCTACTTCTGTAAGGCGGATGAGTAGAGTGTTGTGGTCCACAGTATCAAACGCTGCGCTGAGGTCCAACAGCACCAGGAGGCATGATTCTCCGTCATCTGCTGCTTCGAGGGCGTCGTCCCAAATCTTCAGGAGTGCCGTTTCTGTGCCATGGCCTGGGCGGAAGCCTGATTGTAGAGGATCCAGGAGTTTGTGTGTGTCTAGGTGGCGGTGTAGCTGTTGTACTACCGCTTTCTCCATAATCTTGGAGATGGTGTTGAGGCTTGTTATCGGTCTGCGGTGGTTGGGGTCCCGGGGGTCGAGGTTGGGCTTCTTTAGCAGGGGTTTGATGATGCCTTGTTTGAGGGCGCCTGGAACAATCCCTTCTTTGAAAGATTGATTTATGAGGTGAGTTAGCGTAGGCGCCAAAATGTCAGAGCATTCTTTCAGCAGTTTTGTGGGGATGATGTCAATCGGAGATGTGCTGTCTCTGAGGTTTTTGATGATGTTTTTGGTGGTGTCCGTGGAAATTGGGATCAAAGAAAACTTTGGTGGAAGAGGGATATTTGTGACCATGTCTTCTTTTTGCTCTGGATGGCTGAGGTTGGAAGTTTTTTTCATGTGGATTATTTTCCGGATGTTGTCGATTTTGTCAATGAAAAAATCTGACAACTCATTACAGAAATCTTGGGTTTCGTTTGCTGGGGGCTCTAAGCATGTCGGGTTCATCGACTGAGCGACTATTTTAAAAAGTTCCCGAGGGCGGTTTAGTGCCGATGAAATGGTATTTGCAAAAAAATCTTTTTTAGCTTTAAAAATTGCTTTGTGATAATTCTCAGTGAGTCCTTTGTAGTTTGTCTGATTTTCTTTGGTAGGATTTCTTCTCCATGCTCTTTCGGCTCTTCTGCGTTCTTGCTTGAGTAGCATGAGAGAGCTGTTAAACCATCCTGAGTTTTTCCTCCGGATAGGTGTTCTGCGTTTTGGAGCCACTGCGTCTGCTGATTGTAGTAATACCTTGTTTAGGGAGCGGAGTGTATGTTCCGTTGAGTGGGTTAAATTCAGCGTTGCTATTTTGTTTGCCAATGTGTTTTTGAAGGTTTCGGAGTGTAGTTTCTTCTGCGATCTGGTCCAATGAGTTGTTGTTGCCGGTTTCTGTTTTTGCTGGGTGGTATTAGTGGTGATTTTAAATTTGATGGCGTGGTGGTCCGTCCATGGTAGTGGTAGGTTGTCCAGTATGTTGATGTCCAAATTTTGTTTGAAGATAAGGTCCAGGGTGTGTCCTGAGCCATGTGTTGGCGTCTTTATCAGTTGTTGGAGACCCAGTTCTTCCAGTTGGTTGATGCAGGCGGTGGCGATAGGGTCTTGGGTAGAATTTGCCCAGAGATTAAAGTCTCCAAGTACCAGGAGGTTTTTGGATTTAAGGGTGTGTGTTGCAATGAATTCCGTGAGGGGAGTAAGAAGATTGGTCTTTGGTCCTGGTGGTCTGTAGCAAAGTAGAATGTGAGTGGTGTCATGGGGTGTTGATTGAAGATGTAGCGTCAGTGTCTCCATAAAAGGCACTGAGTTCTGCATAATCGGTTTGGTGATCGCCAGGTGCGATTTAAAAATCGCTGCTAGGCCTCCCCCTTTTTTTCCTATCCGATGCTCAGTTAGGATCCTGTAGTTCTCCGGCACCAATTCGGTAAGGATGGTGTTGCAGTCGGGGGTTAGCCAGCTTTCCGTGATGAAGAGGCAATCTATGTTGTTTTGGGTGATGAAGTCGTGTACTTCCAGTCTGTGTTTGACTGCAGATCTGGTGTTGATCATGGCGCATGCTAATTGCTGAGGTTGAGTTGGTATCTTCCTGTGTTTGGTTGATCGTCGGTCGGTCTTTAGTAGATGTTCTTTCCTTAGAATTTTTTGAATGGTGGCTGGCAAAGTAGAGGTGGCATTCCTTAGCTTGTGAAGAACTTCTGCTGAATATTTGAAGTAGCACATGACGGGAGGGGGACGTTGATGGCACTTGGATGAACGTGCTGATGATCCTGATCCGGGTTTTTCCTGTTCCTGTTTGTATCAGTCTAGGTATCAGACTTGCCGCCGTGTTACAGCTATTTGTAAGCGCGCAAGTTGATCGTGTAGTGCCCTATGTGGAAGGATGTAGTTGGCGAGTCGCTAATTTCTGGCTGTTCCAGCTGGCTCTGCTTGTAGTACCGATCCTGGACCAGGAGGATACTGATGGTGACCGCTGAGGTATCTTGTGCTGGTGCGAATCGTCCCGGAGGGTGTGATGGGGGCCTGTTGAACCTACCGCCCTCCCGTTTGATCCAGAGGAAGGCGAAAAACCCCTAACTGTGCCGGCCAATCGCTCAGTGGGGGAAAAAATTCCTTCCTGACCCCCGAGGGCGATCGGACCACAGGGCCCTGGATCAACAACTAATGGGGGGGGGGGGGGATAACCGGGAACTTACCTGATTGGGGATAATCCCAGCGGCGCTTGCTGTGCGACCTGGTGCCTCTGCGGTGAAGTCTGGTTGCTACGGTAGTGGTGTTATGAGTTTGATGAGTTTGGTGTGGAGAAATTTTGAGTGTCCTGCACCTCAACCCTAGTGAACACCCCTGGGATACCTTGAAATGCCAATTGCGAGCCAAGTCTTCTCATCTAACATCAGTACTTGACCTTGCAAGTGCTCTTGACATGTGAAGGACCTAACCCTCAGTCCCTTAGGCCACCCGTTAAGCATAATATCTAACCCTTCCAAATCCCCTCACAAATGACATGACAAGATTTTGGAGTAAATGGCATTGACAGCCTTTTATTAACAATTACCTTAAAATTAAATACATAACATTTTAAATAACTCTTAACCAACTTTATGTACTTTTGGGGTCTTCAAGGGGAACCCCACACCACTGGTCACTGCGCCAAACTTCTTTAAGCAAGCCCCTGGATCCGGAGACGGTACTCAACTTTCGCAGTGACCTACCTTTAACCCTTTCCTGGTTAACCCCTCGTTAACTGGAAGGTACCTGATAACCCCCATCCACAGATGGGCACCAACCATGTTAACCCCCATACCACAGATGGGTACCAACTATGTTAACCCCATACCACAGATGAGTACCAACCATGTTAACCCCCATCCCACAGATGGGTACCAACCATGTTAACCCCCATCCCACAGATGGGTACCAACCATGTTAACCCCCATCCTACAGATGGGTACCAACCATGTTAACCCCCTTACCACAGATGGGTACCAACCATGTTATATATGCATATAACATCCATATTTTCCTCCTCCAAAGACCCAACCACTGCACGGGCTGTCCTTACAGCCCTTATTATAATTAACCATACTCGGGAGGGTGGGTGGGAATCTTCTCCTCCGCCGCTCACTAATGACGTCACTCCCCTTCCTTCTTCCTAGCTTCCTAACATGAGCGCCTCCCCTGCTTCGGCCACTCCCCCTTTCTTAAAGGGGACAACTTTTTCTCCAAAAGCATGACTGTGCTGTCCACACCTGTCATGCCGTCCCTTACGCTAATCCTTTCCTCTCCTTCTGCTCCTGGACTCTCTTTTAGCTGAATTGAAACACTTTAAACTTCTATTCAAAGCTATCGCAAAAAGACAGAAGGATGCTAAATTGGGGGGGGGTGGAAACTCCATATTCATTGCCATGGTTTTGGAATGGGATGTCCAACACGTTTAATAGGTGTGATGGTCAGGTAATTTCAATTACATTTTTTGACCATAAAGCTTGACATGGTTTGACAAGAAAAGACATGGTTTTGACTGGTGTAGCATGGAAGAACTTGAGTGACCTTCACAGAGACCTGACCCCAACCCTACTGAATACCTTTTGGATAAATTGGAAGGCCAATTGTGAGCCAGGTCTTCTCTCATCCAACATCAGTACCTGACCTCACAGATGGGCTCAACTTCCCACAGACCCATTCCAGAACTCAATAATTTAGAGGTGGGTCCAACATGGGTCAACAGAGGAACCAATTTAGGAATACATTTGCTCTAACTGCTGAAGCATTTGATGTAAGAGAGGAACATTATTTAAGTAAATGTTAAGCTCTATAGTTAAAGCGGGAGTTGATCGGCTCTCGGGTGCTGCCGCCGCCATCTTCGGTATGGGAATCAGGAAGTGAAGCCTTGCGGCTTCACTTCCCTGTTCCCTACTGCGCATGCGCAAGTCGCGCTGCGCAATAAGGGCGCTCCATGCTGTCTCTGGGATCCGTGTGTTTCCCAGCAGACAGCGGGAGATGACAGGAAGTGGCGTAAATACCCGCAGATTCTGCGGCTATCTATGCCCGGAAGTGGGTGCAGATACATGTATTATACAGGTATCTGTACCCCCTCCCCCCTTAAAGGTGCCAATTGTGGGGGGGGTTTCCGATGAGCGGAAGTTCCACTTTAGGGTGGAGCTCCGCTTTAAGTATGAATAATGGAAAAAAAAATTTTTGTGGAGAGGGGTTAGAACCCCTGTCAGGTTTTTATTGCTGTATGTGCCTCTATTAGGGAGCTTCACCCTCTCTATTTGTCCTGTTTACTGTTTTTACCAAAAGTGAAAGAAAATCCCAAATTGTGGGATGTCACCTGAACAGGTATAGAGGGAAATCTTCCAATGGGGAAACCAGTTCTGGTGATAAATGACCCTCAATTTGCAGGGATTTCCTCTCACTTTCTGTTTTGTCTATGGGAAGGGAAGGTAAATCCACCCAATGGGACATGGATAGCAAAATAAAACAGATTTATAAGGATTATAACCCTATCCAAAATGAAAATGATAAAGGAGGAACCTTTTAACCCCCGTAATGTGTTGGAAATGTGTTTAAAAGTAATTTGTTTTCTCTTTGACATTCGGTGATAAAATGAACATACATAGACTCCTGAATATCTGGTGTGGCACTCTAGTTCTTTCTAAAACTTCAACTGTTCACCAGGTACCTTTGGGCCCCTTCACATTAAGCAACTATTCTCAACTAGGGTTCCTCCAGGGGTTGCTAGGGGTTCCTTAAGCTGTGACTAAGCTGTGACCGCGTACACACGGTCGGAATTCTCGTCGGAAAAAGCTCTGATGGTTTTCCCGACGGAATTTCACTCAAACTGTCTTGCCTACACACGGTCACACCAAATTCCGACGGTCAATAACACCGCGGCATACAACACATTCGGCTGCACTATAAAAGGGAAGTTTAATGCTTCTGAGCATGCGTCGAATTGTTTCCGAGCATGCGTCGGAATTTTGCGTGTCGGAGTTGCATACGCACGATCGGAAAATCCGATAGAAAGGTTTTCCGTCGGAAAAATTAAGAACAGGTTCTCAATCCAAAGTCCGTCGGAAATTCCGACAGAAAAAGACCGATGGGCATACACACGGTCGGAAAATCCGATGAAAAGCTCCCATCGGACTGTTTCCATCGGAAATTCCGACCGTGTGTACGCGGTATAAGTGGTTTCTCATCGGATGGTGCCTGCTTAGTTTCCAGGACCAACACTGCTACCTGGCAGCTTGACTGCCAGGGAGTCTTTCTGACCAATATTGGAAGGTGGACATTCTTCCCACTTGCTAACACCAATATAACTGGCATTCTTCTCATTTACCACCACCAATGTAAGGACCAATGATGACCAATGGGTAAATCTTACCAGGGTTTTCCTTAAAAAACAAGGGTTTCCCAATCCCCAGGGGTAAAAAGGTAGAGAAAGGATGGAGCATGGTCTAGCTAAAGTTATTGTGCTCCACAGTAAGGACCTACTTTTACATTTACTTGTACACTAAATCAGGGGTATTGAATTCAAATTCAGGATTCAGGTCCAACCAGTAAAAAATGTTTCCAGCAGAGGTCCGAACCACATTTTTTTTCAGCTCTCTCCTCTTATATCACAATCCCTTATATCAGTGTCCCCAGTTCCCCCCCACACATCACACTCCCCCACTTCACATCAGTTTCCCCTTCACAGTAGTGTTCTCGGGCCCCCTGGATAACATCCCCCCCTTTACAATAGTGTGCTGAACCCCCTTCATATCACACCCCCCCCAAAGTACTGCCCTCTGCCCCCTGCACATCCCTCCCCTACAGTACTGTCCTCTGCTGACTTCACATCGCCCCCACAGAAGAACTGCCCCCCCCTTTACACCCCCCCACAACACTGCCCCTCTTTTACCTTTACACCCCCCCTCGTAGCACTGCCCCCCCTTTACATCTACCCCCACAGCACTGCCCCCTCTCACATCACAAATCCCCCCAATAGTAGTGTGCTCTGCCCCCTTCACATCAAACACCCACCCCACAGCACTGCCCCCCCCTTTACAGCCCCCATCCCACAGCACTGCCCCCTCTCACAACACAAATCCCCCCAACAGTAGTGTGCTCTGCCCCCTTCACATCAAACACCTACCCCACAGGACTGCCCCCCCCTTTACAGCCCCCATCCCACAGCACTGCCCCCTCTCACAACACAAATCCCCCCAACAGTAGTGTGCTCTACCCTCTTCACATCAAACACCTATCCCACATCACTGCTCTCCACTCTGCTGTTAAAATAACAGCGGCTGAGACTGGGGGAAAGAAGCGGCTCCTAAATGGTGTGACCACGGGTTCAGGAGGGAACAGCGGCTCTGTCCGCCTCCGGACCGCGGTCCGCCATTTAGTGATGCCTGCACTAAACCTATTTTTAATCCAGTGCCACCAACAATCTACATTTTTTAAAGCATACACAGTGTTGATAGGCACAAGAAAGTCAAGGGAAGGTGACCCTCAAAGGCGGCCATGTCAACAGAAAGATAAATAATTTGAGCTTGACAAGCTTTGATCTTTTTTCAGATGTTTTTTCGATGTTACGTAATAGCGAGTTCGGAAAGATTTAGCAACGATTGCCAAAAAGTGACAGATTTAGAGAACAGCTTGTCGCCAGCTTTGACCCGTATTGAACAAGCACGACATGAAAAACCTATGAGCAGAGGACATATTGTACAAACGGGGACGATCGAGTCGGGTTGTTTTCCCTCCAACAGTAATGTGCTCTGCCCCCCTTCACATCAAACACCCACCCCACAGCACTGCTCTCCGATCTGCTGGTGGAGACTGGGGGCAAGAAGCGGCTAATAAATGGCCATGAGCTTGGGTCCAGATGGAACAGTGGCTTGGTCTGGATCCAGACCACGGTCCGCCATTTAGTGATGCCTGCACTGAACCTATTTTGGTTCCAGTGCCACCCACCACCCACCAACCAAGCATACAAAGTGTTGATAGGCATAAGAAAGTCAAGGGAAGGTGCCCCTCAAAGGCGGCCCCATCAACAGAGAGAGAAAATTAGAATAGGTTGAGCTTGACAAGCTTTGATCTTTTTTGGATGTATTTTCGATGTTTTGCACTGCCCCCCCCCCCCTTTACATCTCCCCTCTTACATCACAAATCCACCCAACAGTAATTTGCTCTGCCCCTTCACATCAAATACCCACCCCACAGCACTTCTCTCTGCTCTGCTGTTATAATAACAGTGGGGGAGGCTGGGGAAAAGAAGCGGTTCCTAAATGGCGTGAGCTTGGGTCCAGATGGAACAGTGGCTCGGTCCGGATTCGGACCAGGGTCCGCCATTTACATTTTTTTTAAAGCATACAAAGTGTTGATAGGCATAAGGAAGTCAAGGGAAGGTGCCCCTCAAAGGCGGCCCCATCAACAGAGAGAGAAAATTAGAATAGGTTGAGCTTGACAAGCTTTGATCTTTTTTGGATGTATTTTCGATGTTTTGCACTGCCCCCCCCCCCTTTACATCTCCCCTCTTACATCACAAATCCACCCAACAGTAATTTGCTCTGCCCCTTCACATCAAATACCCACCCCACAGCACTTCTCTCTGCTCTGCTGTTATAATAACAGTGGGGGAGGCTGGGGAAAAGAAGCGGTTCCTAAATGGCGTGAGCTTGGGTCCAGATGGAACAGTGGCTCGGTCCGGATTCGGACCAGGGTCCGCCATTTACATTTTTTTTAAAGCATACAAAGTGTTGATAGGCATAAGGAAGTCAAGGGAAGGTGACCCTCAAAGAGAGAGAAAATTAGAATACGTTGAGCTTGACAAGCTTTGATCTTTTTTCAGATGTATTTTCGATGTTATGCACTGCCCCCCCTTTACATCTCCCCCTCTTACATCACAACAGTAATTTGCTCTGCCCCTTCACATGGATGTATTTTCGATGTTTTGCACTGCCCCCCCCCCCCCTTTACATCTCCCCTCTTACATCACAAATCCACCCAACAGTAATTTGCTCTGCCCCTTCACATCAAATACCCACCCCACAGCACTTCTCTCTGCTCTGCTGTTATAATAACAGTGGGGGAGGCTGGGGAAAAGAAGCGGTTCCTAAATGGCGTGAGCTTGGGTATAGATGGAACAGTGGCTTGGTCCGGATCCGGACCACGGCCCGCCATTTAGTGATGCCTGCACTAAACCTATTTTGGATCCAGTGCCACCCACCATATACATTTTTTAAAGCATACAAAGTGTTGATAGGCACAAGGGAGCCAAGGGAAGGTGCCCCTCAAAGGCGGCCATGTCAACAGAAAGAGAATTAAAATAGGTTGAGCTTGACGTGCTTTGATCTTTTTTCAGTTGTATTTTCGTGTTATGTCAAAAAGTGAGAGATTTAGAGAACAGTGTGTTACCGGCTTTGACCCGCCTCCACCACTGTTATTATAAACAGTGGTGGAGGCTGGGGGGGGGGGGGGAGAAGCGGCTCCTAAATGGCGTGAGCTTGGGTATAGATGGAAAAGTGTCTTGGTCCGGATCCGGACCACGACCTGCCATTTAGTGATGCCTGCACTAAACCTATTTTGTATCCAGTGCCACCCACCATCTACATTTTTTAAAGCATACAAAGTGTTGATAGGCACAAGGGAGTCAAGGGAAGGTGCCCCTCAAAGGTGGCCCCTGTCAACAGAAAGAGAATTAGAATAGGTTGAGCTTGACGTGCTTTGATCTTTTTTCAGATGTATTTTCGATGTTATGTCAAAATGTGAGAGATTTAGAGAACGGTGTTACCGGCTTTGACCCGCCTCCACCACTGTTATTATAAACAGTGGTGGAGGCTGGGGGTAAAGAAGCGGCTCCTAAATGGCGTGAGCTTGGTTGTCTTGGTCCGGATCCGGACCACGGCCCACCATTTAGTGATGTCTGCACTAAACCTATTTTGGATCCAGTGCCACCCACCATCTACATTTTTTTAAAGCATACAAAGTGTTGATAGGCACAAGGAAGTCAATGGGAGGTGCCCCTCAAAGGCGGTCATGTCAACAGAAAGAGAATTAGAATAGGTTGAGCTTGACGCGCTTTGATCTTTTTTCAGATGTATTTTCGATGTTATGTCAAAAGGTGAGAGATTTAGAGAACAGTGTGTTACCGGATTTGACCCACCTGAGCTTGGGTATAGATGGAACAGTGGCTTGGTCCGGATCCGGACCATGGCCCGCCATTTAGTGATGCCTGCACTAAACGTATTTTGGATCCAGTGCCACCCACCATATACATTTTTTAAAGCATACAAAGTGTTGATAGGCACAAGGGAGCCAAGGGAAGGTGCCCCTCAAAGGCGGCCATGTCAACAGAAAGAGAATTAGAATAGGTTGAGCTTGACGTGCTTTGATCTTTTTTCAGATGTATTTTCGATGTTATGTCAAAATGTGAGAGATTTAGAGAAGGGTGTTACCGGCTTTGACCCGCCTCCACCACTGTTATTATAAACAGTGGTGGAGGCTGGGGGGGGAAAGAAACGGCTCCTAAATGGCGTGAGCTTGGGTATAGATGGAACAGTGGCTTGGTCCGGATCCGGACCATGGCCCGCCATTTAGTGATGCCTGCACTAAACCTATTTTGGATCCAGTGCCACCCACCATCCTCATTTTTTAAAGCATACAAAGTGTTGATAGGGACAAGGAAGTCAAGGGAAGGTGCCCCTCAAAGGCGGCCATGTCAACAGAAAGAGAATTAGAATACGTTGAGCGTGACGTGCTTTGATCTTTTTTCAGATGTATTTTCGATGTTACGTAATAGCGAGTTCGGAAAGATTTAGCAACGATTGCCAAAAAGTGACAGATTTAGAGAACAGCGTGTCACCAGCTTTGACCCGTATTGAACAAGCACGGCATTAAAAACCTATGAGAAGAGGACGTAATGTACAAACAGGGAAGAGCGAGTCGGGTTGTTTTCACTTTAGATCCTTTTTTTTTTTTTTTGCTTCATAAAGGGCAACGGAATTGGCTGAAACTGCAAACAAATCTGTAGCAGTTAGCAGAACGATGAACGATGAAAATACCTGGGAGGTTATTGTGATATTATGTGACAACTTAAATGTTTTCACATGCTGGGGAGTAAAGGATAGAGCGGCCAGTATGCCGAAGATTATGTAAGCTGGTAACGTCAATCGAAGTGATAACAGGATGGAAACAACAAAGCACACATGCCTGCATAACTTTCATTTCTACCAAAGTACGATAGTTACCATTGTTTTGTGCAGAAACTCGAAACAAGTGAAAAAAAAAAAGCTAAACTCTCTGTGCCGCGTCCGATGGAAACAGTCCGATGGGAGCTTTTCATCGGATTTTCCGACCGTGTGTATGCCCATCGGTCTTTTTCTGTCGGAATTTCCGACGGACTTTGGATTGAGAACCTGTTCTCAATTTTTCCGATGGAAAACCTTTCTATCGGACTTTCCGATCGTGTGTATGCAATTCCGACACGCAAAATTCCGACGCATGCTCGGAAACAATTCGACGCATGCTCGGGAGTATTAAACTTCCCTTTTATAGTGATGTCGAACGCGTTTTATGCCGCTGCGTAACTGACCGTCGGAATTTGGTGTGACCGCGTGTAGGCAAGACAGTTTGAGCGAAATTCCGTCGGAATTCCGACGGGAAAACCATCAGAGCTTTTTCCGACGAGAATTCCGACCGTGTGTACGCAGGATAAGCCAAATACACCCAAAACAAACAAAAAACAAAAAAAAAAACACATATGGTCGCGGTTTCATCGGCCAAAGAATGTGCACTCACCGGCCACTTTATTAGGTAGACCTGCTCAATTGCTTGGTAACACAAATTGCTAATCAGCCAATCACATGGCAGCAACTCAAAGCATTTAGGCATCAAGACATGGTAGAGACGACTTATGCCCCGTACACATGGTCGGATTTTCCGACGGAAAATGTCCTATCGGACAATGTTGTCGGAAATTCCGACCGTGTGTGGGCTCCATCGGACTTTTTCCGTCGGATTTTCCGGCGGACAAAGTTTTATCTCCTGCTCTCAAATTTTCCGACAACAAAGTCCTATCGGACTTTTTCCGATCGTGTGTAGCGAATTCCGACGGACAAAGTGCCACGCATGCTCAGATCACATTACAAGACCAAAGCTATTGGCTACTAGCCTCTACATAGTCCCGTCGTACGCAACAAACGTCACCACGTTCAGAATGATCGGATTTTCCGACATCTTTGTCCGACCGTGTGTATGCAACACCAGTGTCGGACAAAATCCGTCGGAAAAAATCCGACGGATTTTGTGGTCGGAATTTCCGACCGCGTGTACGGGGCATTATGGTCGCGGTTTCATCGGCCAAAGAATGTACACTCACCGACCACTTTATTAGGTAGACCTGTTCAATTGCTTGGTAACACAAATTGCTAATCAGCCAATCACATGGCAGCAACTCAAAGCATTTAGGCATCAAGACGTGGTAGAGACGACTTGCTCAAACCGAGCATCAGATCGGGGAAGAAAGGGGATTTAAGTTAGACATGTGCAATTCGTTTAGTTTTTCGTTTTTTTTCGTTATATTCGTTCATTCGTTATCGTACGAATGAACGAACGATTCGCTAAAAATTTTAACGAAAAACAAATCGTTCGAATCGAACGAATCCGAAAACAACGAAAATCCGAAAACAACAAATTAGAAACAACGAATGTACTAATGAAGAAAATCCGAAAAACGAAAACAGGAACAACGAAAATGAAAATGAACGAAAAAATTCAAACTTTTTTCTTTTGTTGAATTGGTAATTTTCCGTGTCTCTTACAATGGCGCTGCTTAACGTGCCTCAAATGGATTGAACGAAAAAATTCGTACATTCGTAACTTTTTTTTTGCGATTCGTAATTTTCCGTGTCTCTTACAATGGCGCTGCTTAACGTGCTTCGAATGGATTGAACGAAAAAATTCGTACATTCGTAACTTTTTTTTTTCGATTGTTAAATTTCCGTGTCTCTTAAAATGTAATAATAGCATACACATTACATAAAATTATGAATTTACGAATCTACGAAAACAATGTTACAAAAGTACGAATAAATCAATGTAACGAAAGTACGAATGTAACTAAATCTACGAAAATACGAATGCGTCCGAATTTCGAATAAACGAAAATCAACCTAACGGAAAAACGAATCAACGAAAAAATAACTCTTACGAAAATACGAATCGTTACGAATCAACGGAAGCGAAAGAAACGAAACGAAAATAAACAATTTTTCTATTGTGCACATGTCTACGTCTATGTGTGGTGGCTGGGCATTAAAGTCAACCCTTCTTGCCACCACAAGTGTGCGTTTTGCAGTCGGCAAAAGGATTTATAAATATACATTTTTTTTTTTTTTTTTTTTACAAGACCTGATTTTCTTCAGACAAGCCAGGAAGACTCTCGATAAAGAAAATGTTTAAATACATTTTCAACCAGGACCACATAAGGAGGCAGATATATTAAACAGCGAGGAGCCTTTTTCTGATGTACGTTGCCTGCTGACTATCAGCAAGAAGATGAAATTTTATTATTACCTACAATACAGAACATATAAAAAAAAATCAACAGGAGCATATTGAGATAATAAGAACATTCTAAGAAAAAGAGGTAAAGAAACCCTTCAAGTAAGAGCTCACAATCCAATAAATAAATAAATATTGAATAAACTGAGATATGTATTAAAAAAAATCGCACTTTCCTGGTGGAAAAATTCTTCTTTAATATTTAACATTTAGTGAACTGCCATAGACATGTTTTCATGGGACAGCCGTTTTAGCAATGGTTAAAGCCCAACTCCAGGTTTATTCATTTTTTTTTTTGGGGTTGCAACTTTGGATGCACCTTCAATTTGAAACTCCTCCCCCCCGTACCTTTTTTTTCCGACAAGATGTCTTCAGTCTTCCAGTCTGAATGATGCCTCGCATCACCCAACCCAGAAGACTGAGGGCATACTGTGAGTACGGGATGTCATAGCTCCATAGACATGTGCAATTCGTTTAGTTTTTTTTTTTTTTTTTTTTTCCGTTAAAACTCGTTATATTCGTTCATTCGTTATCGTACGAATGAACGAATGATTCGCAAAAATTTTAACGAATAATCAAATCGAACGAATATGAAAAACAACGAAAATCCAAAATAACCAAAATAGAAAGAACGAAACTACAAAAGAAGAAGATCCGAAAAACAAAAACAGGAACAACGAAAATCAAAATGAACGAAAAAATTCGTACATTCGTAACTTTTTTTTTGTTGTTGTTGAATTGGTAATTTTCCGTGTCCCTTACAATGGCGCTGCTTAACGTGCCTCGAATGGATTGAACGAAAAAATTCGTACATTCGTAACTTTTTTTTTTTCGATTCGTAATTTTCCGTGTCCCTTACAATGGCGCTGCTTAACGTGCCTCGAATGGATTGAATGAAAAAATTTGTACATTCGTAACTTTTGTTTTTTTTTGCGATTCGTAATTTTCCGTGTCCCTTACAATGGCGCGGCTTAACGTGCTTCGAATGGATTGAACGAAAAAATTCGTACATTCGTAACTTTTTTTTTCGATTCGTCATTTTCCGTGTCTCTTAAAATGTAATAATAGCATACACATTACATAACATTATGAATTATGCTACGAATCTACGAAAACAATGTAACGAAAGTACGAATGTAACTAAATCTACGAAAATACGAATGCGTCCGAATTTCGAATAAACGAAAATTAAACTAACGGAAAAACGAATCAATGAAAAAATAACTCTTACAAAAATACGAATCGTTACGAATACGAACACCGACGACTTACCAAATTACGAATCGTTACGAATCAACGGAAACGAACAGAAATGAAACGAAACTAAACACATTTTTCTATTGTGCACATGTCTATAGCTCCATTCTCTGAGCATGGTGCCCTTCACCCCCCATTGCATTGATATAGAGAGTGACACCGACACCGTCATGTCATCATGTCTGCATCATGCAGGACAACCAACCATTGGGGGGGGACAAAAGAGTAAAGCCCCATACACACGGTCGGATTTTCCGATGGATTCTGTCCTATCGGACAATGTTGTCGGAAATTCCGACCGTGTGTAGGCACCATTGGACATTTTCCATCGGATTGTCCGACGGACAAAGTTTTATCTCCTGCTCTCAAATTTTCCGACAACAAAGTCCGACCACACCAATTCCGATCGTGTGTAGCCTAGTCCGACGAACAAAGTGCCACGCATGCTCAGATCACATTACAAGACCAAAACTATTGGCTACTAGCCTCTACGTAGTCCCGTCGTAGGAAACAAACGTCACCACGTTCAGAATGATCGGATTTTCCGACAACTTTGTCCGACCGTGTGTATGCAACACCAGTGTCGGACTAAATCCGTCGGAAAAAATCTGATGAATTTTGTGGTCGGATTTTCCGACCGTGTGTATGGGGCATAAGAGGACCCAGTGCATCACATGACAGAGTGCAGGATCTCAAAGGAAGAAAAAGTCAGACCGCTGAGCACCAGTTCAGCCCATCTTCACCCAGGCCACGCCTCCAATGAGATTCACCCCCAACCACGGGGGCTTAGTCATGAAAGAAAGCCCTGTGGGCCGGGCGAAACGAGTCGGGCGTTGCCTGAATAGAGCCAAGCTGAAGCCGTATCTACTGATTCCACACCAGGGTTGACCTTTTCTTCTTAAGACTGTGTACACAGAGCCGGGATGAGCTCTTCTTTCCACCTGCACCCCACAGTGGGAGACACCGAAGCTTTGCATGGTTATCTAGAGCGGCGCTCCAAGCTATGCATGGTTGTAGGATCTCATAGCTCCATTCTCTGAGCATAGCGCCCTTCACCCTCCAGTGTATTAATATAGAGTGACGCTGATGTCATCATGTCATGCCGACATGCTGTCTGCATCATCGAGGACCACCAAAGAGGGGATAGACCAAAGAGGAAGAAGAATGCAGGATCTCGTAGGAAGAAAAAGTCAGACCTCTGCACACAGGTTCATCGCTAGAGTAGAATCAGTAGATATGGCTTCAGCCTGGCTCCATCCAGGCCAGGCCCAGATGTGTTTTGCCCCACCCTTAGTGCTTAGTCAGGAAGGCAAAACCCTGTGGGTGGGGCGAAATGAGTCGGAGCATGGCCTGGATGGAGCTGAAACCGTATCTACTGAGTCCACACCCGGGTTGATGGATTGATTGATATAGAGAGTGATGCCGATGCAATCATGACATGCCAACATGCTGTCTGCATCATCCAAGACCACCAACCACTGGGGGGGAAGACCATAGCGGAAGAGAACCCAGTGCATCACATGACCATCCGGAAAGCAGAAAACGGTAAGTAAAAAAATGCATACCGTATATACTCGAGTATAAGCCGAGTTTTTCAGCGCATTTTTTTGTGCTGAAAGTGCCCCCCTCAGCTTATACTCGAGTCAAGCACTTTTCTGCAGCAAAAAAAATGATATTTTCCGACTCGACGTTGCGGTCCCGTATCTCGGGGCCACTTGGCCTGCAAACCCAATGGAACCAACACTACAACATATCCAAATTTGGGGTTCCTAGCATTAAGTGGCCCCGAGATACGGGGCCCCAAAGTCGGTCAACTGTGTCCATCTGCAGCAATGTCATTTCGGGACTCTTTGGGTCCAGAGACCCCAAATTTTGGCTGCATATAGGGGGCATCTAGAAACCCTTAACTACCAAGTTTGAAGTTCAGGGGACCTATGGCTGCAAATGGGCACAGTGAGGCATTCAAATGGGCACAGTGAGGCTGCAAATGGGCATTGTTGACCCTCTTTTCCACTAATGCCGCGTACACACGGTCGGAATTCTCGTCGGAAAAAGCTCTGATGGTTTTCCCGTCGGAATTCCGACGGAATTTCGCTCAAACTGTCTTGCCTACACACGGTCACACCAAATTCCGACGGTCTGTAACACAGCGGCATAAAACACGTTCGACGGCACTATAAAAGGGAAGTTTAATGCTTCCGCGCATGAATCGAATTGTTTCCGAGCATGCGTCGGAATTTTGCGTGTCGGAATTGCATACACACCATCGGAAAATCAGAAAAATTGAGAACAGGTTCTCAATCCAAAGTCCGTTGGAAATTCCGACAGAAAAAGACCGATGGGCGTACACACGGTCGGAAAATCCGTTGAGAAGCTCCCATCGAACTGTTTCCATAGGAAATTCCGACCGTGTGTACGCGGCATTACAGTAGCTGCGCATTTCTCACCCTAGGCTTATACTTGCGTCAATACGTTTTCCCAGTTTTTTGTGGTAAAATGTGGTGCCTCGGCTTATATTCGGGTCGGCTTATACTCGAGTATATACGGTAATTTACTTCTGGTTAGACATGTGCACATTTCGTTTCCGTTGATTCGTAACGATTCGTAAATTCGTAAGAGTTATTTTTTCGTTGATTCGTTTTTTCGTTCGTTTAATTTTCGTTTATTCGAAATTCGGACGCATTCGTATTTATTCGTACATTCGTAACATTCGTAGATTCATAATCGGAGCATAATTCATAATTTTATGTAATGTGTATGCTATTACTACATTTTAATAATTTACGAATCGAAAAAAAAAAGTTACGAATCGAAAAAAAAAAAAATTACGAATGTACGAATTTTTTTGTTCATTTTCGTTGTTCCTTTTTTCGTTTTTCGGATTTTCTTCATTCGTACATTCTTTGTTTCTAATTTGGTTTTTCGGATTTTCGTTGTTTTTCGGATTCGTTCGATTCGAATGATTCGTTAATCGGATTCGTACGATTCGAACGATTCGTTATTCGGATTCGTTCGATTTGTTCATTCGTACGAAAACGAACGAACGAAAAAAACGAAAAAACTGAAAAAAACTAAACGAATTGCACATGTCTACTTCTGGTGGGAGCCTCAGGGAGGGGAAAGATTCCCCCGGGGGTTTACGGGGAGTATGGAGCCCATAGTTGGACTTTTAATTCCATCAGAATTTGAAATCTACACAGTGGGTGGAGAGAAAAAGTCACTGCTGTCCAGGTTCATTGCACAGATAACCACAACAGCAGTCCCTGCTTAAAGGACCGTCCCCATTGTGTTGGAGCATGGACAACACTTGGCTTTCAGTTCAAGGCAGGAGAGTTTGGCTCAAGAGCGGAATAGGAAACATAATTTTTGTTCTACACAATGGACATCTTGTTTGGTGGTCTTCAGAAAACATGGGAGTTCTTAGCTGCAGAAAAGTTAAACCAAATGGGCTAGACGTAAGAATGAAGAAGACAGAAGGACGTATAAATCCAAAACAACTGTTCCCCTTCTTCTTTTTTCATTATTTCGTCAATGATGCGCAAGCGAAGGACATCCATGAAGTTTAGCTAATTACTCTCTTTTAATGAGCTAATGATGCCGGACACAATAGCCCATATTCATCATATTCAATTTTTCTGAAAATGACTCCAAAAGCTAAATGTTACCTTTTTTGCTCCAAGAATCCAAAACCAAAAATGGTCATGATCCACGAGTCTATGTTTCCTAGCGTAGGGTTGCGATCAAGTAATATTTTTTTTCTTGTAAAGTTCCACGTACGATGTCTGATGACGTATGGAGATGTAGGGTTTTCCTTTTTTTTTTTTTTTTTTTTTTCATATTTGGAGGAACCTATTAGGGAGGTTTGTACAGTACATCTTTGAGGATGCCCAGGGGACCATCCTTTTGAAGATGTTCCAGAACTTCCAGGTAATGTTGACTGAAAAGAGGCCCTGAGCAGTCACGGGACGCATCAGAAAGATTATATTTTCCAGATGACCTAGGAACCAAGAAACGCTAAAACCTATGGCCCGACGAGGTCCTGGCCGCAGAATATGGCCCCCCTGCTCAAATGTACAAGTAATTATAACTAGACATGTGCACAATAGAAAAATTTGTTTATTTTCGTTTCGTTTCTGTTCGTTTCCGTTGATTCGTAACGATTCGTAATTTCGTAAGTCGTCGGTGTTCGTATTCGTAACAATTCGTATTTTCGTAAGAGTTATTTTTTCGTTGATTCGTTTTTCCGTTAGTTTAATTTTATGTTTATTCGAAATTCGGACGCATTCGTATTTTCGTTAGATTGATTTATTCGTACTTTCGTAACATTGTTTTCGTAGATTCGTAATCGGAGCATAATTCATAATTTTATGTAATGTGTATGCTATTATTACATTGTAAGAGACACGGAAAATTACGAATCGAAAAAAAAAATAAAAAGTTACGAATGTACGAATTTTTTCGTTCAATCCATTCGAAGCACGTTAAGCAGCGCCATTGTAAGAGACACGGAAAATTACGAATCGACAAAAAAAAAAAAAAGTTACGAATGTACAAATTTTTCGTTTAATCCATTCGAAGCACGTTAACCACTTCCCGACCGCCTAACGCCGATATACGTCGGCAAAATGGCACGGGCAGGCAAAATCACGTACCTGTACGTGATCGTGCATGTGCCTGCCTGTGGGTCGCGCGCGCGCCGCCAGCGGTGCGCTCGCGACCCGGTCGGGAGCTCCGTGACCACGGCCGCGGGACCAGCGGACCCGATCGCCGCTGGTATCCCGCGATCGGTTTACGGAGCTGAAGAACGGGGAGAGGTTTGTGTAAACAAACCTCTCCCCGCGCTTCCTACACTGACTGTCAGTGATCGGCTGTTCCCTGTCATCGGGAAAGCCGATCAATGACGTCAGACGTACAGCCACGCCCCCCTACAGTAAAAAAAAAAAACACAACACGTCACACTGACTCCTCCCCGCCCCCTAGTGGTTAACTCGTTCACTGCCACTGTCATTTACATAGGAATCAGTGCTATTTAAATAGCACTGATTTCTGTATAAATGACAAATGTCCCAAAAATGTGTCAAAAATGTCCGATGTGTCCACCATAATGTCGCAGTCACAATAAAAATCGCTGATCGCCGCCATTACTAGTAAAAAAAAAATATTAATAAAAATGCTATAAAACTATCCCCTATTTTGTAAACGCTATAACTTTTGCGCAAACTAATCAATAATCGCTAATTGCGATTTTTTTTACCAAAAATATGTAGAAGAATACGTATCGGCCTAAACTGAGGAAAAAAAATGTTTTTTTTATATATTTTTTGGGGATAGTTATTATAGCAAAATGTAAAAAATATTGAATTTTTTTCAAAATTGTCGCTCTATTTTTGTTTATAGCGCAAAAAATAAAAACCGCAGGGGCGATCAAATACCACCAAAAGAAAGCTCTATTTGTGGGAAAAAAAGGACGCCAATTTTGTTTGGGAGCCACGTCGCACGACCGCGAAATTGTCAGTTAAAGCGACGCAGTGCCGAATCGCAAAAAGGGGCCTGGTCCTTTGGCTGCCAATTGGTCCGGGGCTGAAGTGGTTAAGCAGCGCCATTGTAAGAGACACGGAAAATTACGAATCGAAAAAAAAAAAAAAGTTACGAATGTACGAATTTTTTCGTTCAATCCATTCGAAGCACGTTAAGCAGCGCCATTGTAAGAGACGCGGAAAATTACCAATTCAACAAAAAAAAAAAAGTTACGAATGTACACATTTTTTCGTTCATTTTGATTTTCGTTGTTCCTGTTTTCGTTTTTCGGATTTTCTTCTTTCGTAGTTTCGTTGTTTCTAATTTGGTTATTTCTGATTTTCGTTGTTTTTCATATTCGTTCGATTCGATAATTCGTTATTTGTTAAAATTTTTAGCGAATCATTCGTCCATTCGTACGATAACAAATGAACGAATATAACGAATTTTTACGGAAAACAAATTAAAACAAAACGAATTTCACACGTCTAATTATAACCATATTATAGTATTTGTAGTTAAAGGCGGCAGTAAAAAACATAATCTTAGGTGTAGTTGGAATTTTCTTTTTCTGGGGACGTAACAGGCAACTTCTTGCAAATAAATTGGTTGGCCCAAGTCCACTTGTAGGCAGAGCCAAGAGAACATTGGCATAACCTTTCATTCCTGGGAACCACTAACAGGCCTCTTGCCCTAGTTTCTTTCTGCATTGGCGTGAGTTCCTGTTCCTGGAGGGAGCACCACGTGTATGCCACGACACTTCACCCAGCATTCATCCGGCTGAGCCGGGTTTCAGAATGGGCCAAAGACAAGTAAGAGACCAGTACATTTTCAATACTTTATGGCAGTGGTCTCCAAACTGTAGCCCTTTGCTTATTCCCCCCTATTGTCAACAGCAGAAGGGCATAGTTCCTGCCATATACACAGGCAATGGGGCACGATTCCTCCCACTGATGCCAATGATGGTGCACTATTCCTCCCTTTGACAAAAATGATGGGACACTGAGGGGCGTGGCCTAGCGAGCGAGCCGGATGGACGTGTTGTAGCGGAGCTCCGGTGAACTCAGGGACACTAGCGGCTGAAAAGCGATCATCCACGGCAAACGGACCGATATACCTGACGGGCACATCATTACCCTGCACCGAGGATGTCCGGGAAGAGGAAGCAGGACCGTAAGCTCCACCGCTTGACGGACTACTACCCCACGAGCGGCAAGGCCGAGGGCCAAGATGGCGCTGAGGCCTACTTATCCCCGGAAGCCTCGAGGCACCAGCGGACCTCGCACAAAGGTAATAAACCACAAATGAGTGATTCCCCAGACGATAGGAGACACTATCCTGCTACCCCATCCACCTGTAGCCCAGCTAAGACCAAACCTAGACTTGATGCTGAAGGATTGGACAGAGTGGGGAGCCCGGCCTCAGACATGCTCCTGTCACTACGGAGCTCTTTGCAATCTGACATGGCAGGCTATATGCATCGGATCAATAGAGACATACAAGAGGTGGGGAATAGAGTGGATCACATAGAGTCCAAGATGGGGGAATATGCCTCTGCCATTAATGAGCTGGTGGATGCACATGAGGAAAACTAAGCTGATTCTGAATGGATCAAGGCTAAAATGGCAGATTTAGAGGACAGATCCAGAAGGAACAATCTGAAAGTGAGGGGGAGCCCTGAGACCGTACTACAATCTGACCTAGCAGCCCATGTCAACGCCATTTTCAAATCCCTCATGCCTACTCTCACGGATTTAGATGTTACAATCGACAGAATCCACCGACTACCCAAGCCTACCCACCTATCTGACCAAATCCCCAGAGATGTGATCCTCAGGCTTCACTTCTTCCATATAAAAGAGCAACTCATGTCCATAATGAGGAAGCAAGACCAGATTCCCACTACATGCCAGAATCTCCAATTCTTTGCAGACCTGTCACAGTATACACTGCAGAAACGCAAAAACTTAAACACAGTAACCAAAGTGTTAAGAAAATGATGGGACACTATTCCCCCCCATTGAAACCAATGATTGCACACTATTCCTCCCATTGACACCAACGATGGGGCACCATTTCTCCCACTGACACCACCAATAGGGCATTATTCCTCCTCCTACTGACCACAGGAGCTTTGTAATTTTTTTTAACCCCCCACTGACCACCAAGCCTGAGACATTGACACTGATGCTGGGACATTTTCTACACTCGCTGGCCACAGTGCGGCCCTCCTAAAGTTTAAAGGGCAATAAACCGGCCCTTCGTTTATAAAGTTTGGATGGTAAAGCAGGTGTGTCCTCACAGTTCCAGCAGCAGGCATACTTCATCCTGTCCCTAGAACTACCCCCAACTAGGGTTCCAGAACCTCTTTGGGTATTCCCTAGCCGGGGTATACATCGCACCTCCAGGGCTACATGGCTGCAAATAGTGCCTCGACCAGTCACATGGGGGCCAAATCCAGAAACGACCTCTTTTCTTTTCCATGTCTTTGCCCCGACCGACTCTATCTCACTCGGCCCAAAATTTATAAACTATATAAGGTCACCACCTAGCTGGGAATTGTGCTAACACCCCGTTACACTTGTAGCAAAGTCCGGGACCTCCCAGAGGCTTAATGGTGACCTCCATAGTCAGGGACATCTAACATCCTTCTGTGTAGAGGGGGTTACAAGGCATGGTGGGTGTAATGCAAGATGAAAAGGTGGGCGCCAGACACTTTGTGAATGCAAAGAAATTTATTGTCTCTTGAACAGAATTGTGCGAATGAGGGTTAGGGCCAGGACAAGTAGATGCAATTATAATTGGCAGACTCAGAGACTTCTATAGAAAGACAGCTATAAAGTGGAAGGCCTCCAGCCAGACACCACTTCTGTATAGGTAGGACCGCTTTCTCCTATAGCAACAATCTTGTAGCAGTTACTAACGGTAGTTGTATTCAACTATTGGCAACGCAAACAGTTCTCTGCTTACTCCACAGTCAGTCACTGTGGGACTTTACTCAATGAACTCCCAGTCTTTCACTAGACTTTGGATCCAATGGCCACTGGATCCCCTGCGCTCTTCCACTTTAGTGCTCAGCATCGTCCTCAAGCATCACCCCCGCTTCCCTGCTGGGTCCCTGGCTTGGCACTCACAAGTACTCTTCAAGCGTCACCCCTGCTGGCCTGCTTGGTCCCTGGCTTGGCACCTACTGATGCTCAACAAGCGTCACCTCTGCTGTCCCGCTGGGTCCCTGGCTTGGCACTCACTGATGTTTTCCCACTTCTTCACCACCCCCGGCTGGCCAGAAGACTGCTCTGGTACTGACTCATAGTGGTCTCCGGTAACAAGGTGGTTGGCCCCCTAGTAAAAATAAATATACATGTGGAGCTGGTACTGAAACAGATCCTATAGTACTGAAGTCCAAGTGGCCAGTGGGCTGTGCAGCCTAAGAATAGTCTATTGATTCAGGGCCAGCCTTCTACCTCCGACAGCTTCCCCTTCTACCTCCGACCACAGCTGGTCCCCCATCTGGCTGAATCGCTACTTCTGGTTGGATTGCAAGCCAGTAGTCCCAACCCTACGCTGCTCTCTTGCTTCTGGATAGGCCTTAGACAGCCTAGCAGCCAGATGTCCCCAGGATAGGCCTTAGGTTTTTGGCCTAGCAGCCCGGGGCAGTACAACACACGTCCACCCAGACACCTGCCCAGGTGGCACAGGACCCCGATCACCTGACTCCACCCAAATTAATAGGCTCTGCCAGCAGACCAAGGGGCCAAAGAACATCCCTTGGCCCATTGGCCGAGACAAACCATCCATTCATGTCTGAGCTTGCAAAGCCCCTGTCTTATCTAATGTCACTAGCATAGTGCCACCTAGTGACAGAAGAGAAAAGGTGCAACACGTCCAGATTTCGAGAGGATTCAATTGATCTCCTAACAATTGGCCAAGGCAACTATCACCTGGCAACTAAATTTGATAGCAACCCTGCCTAAACATCAGGGTGCTACACACTCCATTATTACGTATAATACAGTCTGCCTTTGGGGGACTATGGCAATGGGAAGCTCCAGAACAAAATATAAAAAGTAAGCCTTTACACTGGTTTTGGAGACTTGCCCCACTTTTCAAATTTCAAACTGATCTTAACTCTCCTGGAGCTCCCACAGCAAAGGCATATGACATAATTGGTCACGATTAATAAAGCAACCAATTTTTGGTCCAAGAACTCCTCCTCCTCCTGTTCCTGGACTGGACTTGGCTCTAAGCAATAACTCCAAGGCCAATAATAAATAACACGTTATCTCCTCCGATTCTGCAACATGGCTGGTTGACGAACGCCCAATCAGAAACAAACTGAAAAGCGCCAAATGAAATGCGCAAAATGAAAAGTGTGAAATGAAAAGCGGGAATCAACACTCACCAAACTTCTACTAACACGAATTTAGCAGAAGGAGCCCAAAGGGTGGCGCGAAAAAGCTGAAAAACAACGTAGTACGTCACTACGGTTGTATGTGTTGGCTGACAATTCCTTGCCGTGTGTATGCAAGACAAGTTTGGGCCAACGCCCTTCAGACAAAAGTCCGCGGTTTTGTTGGCCAACAATCCGATCGTGTGTACGGGGCTTGAGGCCAACTATAGATGGAGCAATTTTCTTTCCTGCAACCGCTGGTTGCCAGTGTTGATGGGGAAATCCCTCCAGCGGGAGCCATTATGTTCTCCTGGCAGGGGAAGCCATGCCGGGGGCGGGAGAAGACAGTGATTACTGCTAACGGCTATAATAGTATATAGATGTAAAATCCAAACAGGCTGGTTGTTCCCCAAGTTGTTCGATCAAAATTCGAACCCTCTATGGCTGGCTGGATGTGGGATGCTCAGGAGAGCTGAACGCCAGGCAAACAGAAAGATATACATAAGGTTGGACTTGATGGACTTGTGTTTTTTTTCAACCTCACCTACTATGTAACTGTAGCGGCCATAACCCTTGATGGGGCAGCCTTGACTTTTGGGCTTACCGGTTACCTCCGATTGGCTTGTTCTTCCAGGTCCAGGGGTTCCCAGGGTTAGTACACAACGAATTCGGATGCTGACACCATAAAAGTCCTTTAGAAAAGGTTTTTATTTGCAGGGGTAACATCCAACAAACACAGTCTCGTATGGGAACAGAGGGCAAGGGTGAAGAAACTCAGGCACCTTGAACTGCTGACTATTACAAAGTCTCTAATGCAAACCCAGAGAGTAGCCACTCTCAGCTGGGCGCTTCAAAGCTGAACGAATCTCTAACCAGAGATTATGGCAGTCAGCACTTTAATCCGGAACTTGCAAAGTCTCTGACCTTGAATAAAGTTGCAACCGAAAGTGAACAGGAACCTTTCCCCAGTACCTGGAACGTTCTCTGTCTCCTTGGCAGTACTGGGAAAGCGTAGATTCATTAGTGTCCTTGACAACCCAGCAACCAGGCACTTCTCAGGATGCCAACTTGTTGGCCCTCCTCCGAAGTCGCTTACACGAGCTGCGGTGCCCCTCCAAGTTGAGAGCACACCCGGAGGCCTCGAATCCTCCCTCAGTTACTGCACCTTGGACCAGCCAGTTCCGAGACTCGGGAACAGATGGATCCTTGCCCCAGACCAAGCTAGTCTAATGGGGCTAGTCAAACTGACCATGTTGCTGGACAGCACGCGCTCTCGGTCCCGGGACCCCTCGCGGGGCTACACCGGTCCCGATTCAGGAACAGGCAGCTCCGGCCGAACGAACCCCCAAACACGTGACTTCAGCATCTTAAGTACCCTCCCCCAGACTCTTCAGCGGGGCCAGACGCACCCACTGATTGGCTCCAGGGAATGACGATACTCAAAACGTCCAACCAGGCCTGGTTCTGGGCCTGTGATGTGCACCTAACAGTACACATGACCAGGCAGAACCCTAGTACAGCCCAGCCAGACTGATGCCAAAGTTAAACCTGCACAAATAACCCTCAGAAGCCCATTACTGTTCTGAGAAAAAAAACTAAATTTACACATAGCAGACACCTTGCAAAAGTGTCGTCGTTACATAACTATGTATATATATATATATATATATATATATATATATATATATATATATATATATATATATATATACATATACAGTGTTGGTCATCTTACTTTAAAAAAGTAATTAGTTAAGTTACAAATTACTTCTCCCAAAAAGTAATTGCGTTAGTAACTCAGTTACTACATTGGAAAAGTAATTATTTACGCAGCAAAGTAACTGACTTTTTTTTTTTAAATTCTATACGTGTAACTAAGGGGCGGGTCTAGTATTACTGTAACCAAGGGGCGCATTTATTATTATTGTTATATATCGTGTAACCAAGGGGCTGCTCTATTATTACTCTAACCAAGGGGCAGTTCTGTTATAGCGTGTAAGCAAGGGGCGGGTCTATTATTATTATATCGTGTAAGGGGCGGGTCTATTATTATTATATCGTGTAAGGGGCGGATGGCTACAGAAGAGGGCGAATGTTAAATTAATGGGCGGAGCTCGATATATAACAATAATAATAAATGCGCCTCTTGGTTACAGTAATACTAGACCCGCCCCTTAGTTACACGAAAAACGCCCCTTGCAGAGTAGCACGAGCATCGGGAGCGTGCGGCATCGCCTCGTACAATTACATGTTAACAGCGCCTGCGCGGTGTAGAGTTCACTCAGAGGTGTTCAGGTTCGGCAATTTTAGTATGCTCCGTAGTCCTTCGTACTGCGCAAGCGCTGCGCCTGTGCAGTACAGGGGGGTCCTTAGTCGGCGGGGGAACTTTTTCGGCAGGACACCGGAATTACACTACTGCCATCTATTGGTGGTAGATGTAATTGCAGTAATGCCACCCAAGTAATGGGAACTGCGTTACCATGAGGGGAAAAGTAATCAGTTAGATTACTCGTTACCGTCCAAAGTAACTGCGTTAAGTAACTCTGTTTATTTTAACTCAGTTACTTACATCACTGTATATATATATATATATATATATACATATAAAAGAGCTGGCCTGCCTTTAAAGGATATTTGAATTTGTGTCCATCCAGTCATGAGATCTACACAGTTCTACCACAGAGCAAAGCCCTGCCTGGCAGGATAGGCGATCTGTTGCAATCTTGTCTTTCCCCAAGGGTGTGACTTAACTAGGAGAAACGAAGCAGCAAATTCTTATCAGCAAATCCCCTGCTACCCGTCTCTCTCCCTGTCTGGTAATAGGGTAATATTGAGTTAAATTCAGGTTTTTTCATTGCTTGCATAAAAATATACATGTGACTTTTAATAATTAATGATAATGAATCAATTGTGTGTTTTTATATTACCCTAGAGTTCAGCTTTAAAGAGGCCGAGGACCGTGGCCAACAAAGGCACGCAGAGACCAGTCATCAGTAATGTCTGTGGTCTCCCTACAGCTGGTCTTGTCTAGTGGTAGTGGATAGTTTGAGGTTTGGAAGTAAGGAATTTGTTATATCCACATAAACCACAGCTGTAACCCACACAATGATAACTCTTTCCTTACGACCAGGGTGTTATAAACTTGGGATTATTATTTTTTTAATCTTTTATTATTATTATTCAACCATAGTGCGCAGATGAATCTGCATTTACTGTTCCCGTAGTTTAAAGGTCCTTGGCATGACAATTCAATATCTATACTTATGCCCCGTATACATGTACAAATGTCCGATCGGACCATGTTGTCGGAAAATCCACCCGTGTGTGGGCTCCATCTGACTTTTTCCGTCGGAATTTCCAACGGAATAAATTTGAGATCCTGCTCTCAAATTTTCCGACAACAAAATCCGATCGGACTTTTTCCGATCGTGTGTAGAGAATTCCGACGGACAAAGTGCCACGCATGCTCAGATCAAATTACGAGACCAAAGCTATTGGCTACTAGCCTCTACGTAGTTCCGTCATAAGCAACGGACGTCACCACGTTCAGAATGATCGGATTTTCCGCCAACCTTGTCCGACCGTGTGTGTGCAACACCAGTGTCGGACAAAATCCGTCGGAAAAAATCCGACGGATTTTTTGGTCGGAATTTCCGACCGTGTGTATAGACTCACAAAAATGATTTACTTTGCACTATATGGCAAAACATTTGTTCACACTTCTTCAAATCATTGAGCTCAGGTGCCCCCAGTGAAGAGTTCTCCTAGACACTGTAGACAACTGTGATCTTTCAACCCTATGGTAGCCATTTGGTGAAGGGAGAGGGGGACGCTTGGGACTTTGTGTGAAACACAACACTAGGGCATAGTTGAGTCACACATATAAAAATCGTTTTAGACAGTATAAATATTTATGTTCCATGGGAACATAGTGCAATCAATGATACAGACATTATGGTTAATAAATAGTACAAGGTAAATCAGATATATTAGTTCATCACAATATAAATAGCATAATTCATCACATTGTCATATAATAATCGCATCATAAACACTATAGCACATGATCAATGATGGTAGTATTGACACTACATCCAACAGGCATCAGAAAAAAATATAAGAATAAAATAAATTAAATGACTCAATTATTGGAACACCCGTGGTCGATACATGATTGCTGTGACATGACATCAAGTATATATGCTCGACGCGTTTCGTGGAAGTTTGTCCACTCATCAGGAGCAGCTAATTTGGAATGACCTATAGGATAATATAGAATGGTAATTACTGAGATTAATTCTAGCAGAGGGAGAAGGGAACAGAATATTCTGGCCTTAACACTCTTACCTAAGGGTATATAATAAGATGGTATTTAAACGTATGTGGTAATCTTCATGATAATGGGAGGCACTGGGGGATGGATATAGCATCCACCCGGGAGCTGAGGAGGTAACCATGCGGCAAGGCGGGGCGGACCACGAGCCACGTAGAGAGATAAATAACAACGTTTGTAGTCTTCAGGGACTGTGGTAAGATATATAATCCGAAATGTGGCTGTAAAAAGTGATAATAAAAGATAATGAATATTTTTAATATGGTGCAAGGTAGACCAAAGTATGAGTGTAGTGGGGTATGTGAATGAAGTGAAAGAAAATAGAGTGAAGGTGTGTGGAGAAGGCCCCGCTCCTCTGTATGAACAAGATGCAAGTGCAAGAAATAGGGAATAATATTATTTTTCTGATGCCTGTTGGATGTAGTGTCAATACTACCATCATTGATCATGTGCTATAGTGTTTATGATGCGATTATTATATGACAATGTGATGAATTATGCTATTTATATTGTGATGAACTAATATATCTGATTTACCTTGTACTATTTATTAACCATAATGTCTGTATCATTGATTGCACTATGTTCCCATGGGCTATCAATAAATATTTATACTGTCTAAAACGATTTTTATATTTGTGACTCAACTATGCCCTAGTGTTGTGTTTCACACAAAGTCCCAAGCGTCCCCCTCTCCCATACCAATAGGGATGGAGATCAATGTACCGGATGGTCAGGATCTCACATAAAGTCCCAAAAATGTCTTCTTTTCTCAGCCATTTGGTGAAGAGCCTTTTCTCTGTTCCAGCATGACGGTGCCCCTGTGTACAAAGCCAGTTCCATAAAGACATGGTTTGAGGAGTTTGGTGTGGAGGGACTGGAGTGGCCTTTACAGAGCCCTGACGTCACACCTACTGAAGAAGTTTAGGATAAATTGGAACTACGATTGTGAGCCAGGTCTTCTTATCCAACATCAGTGCTTGACCTCACAAATGTTTATTTGATGATTTTGGTATGGAGGATCTCCGGTGGCCTGCACAGGGTCTTGACCTCAACCTTACTAAACTCTTTTGGGATGAATTGGAACACCCATTGTGAGCCAGTTCTTCTCATCCAACATCCGAGATTAATGGGACACCAACTGTGAACCAGGTTTTCTTATACAACATCAGGACCTGACCTCACAAATGCTTATTTGATGAGTTTGGCATGGAGGATCTCCAGTGGCCTGCACAGAGTCTTGACCTCAACCCTACAAAACTCCTTTGGGGTGAATTGGAACACTGATTGTGAACCAGGTCTTTTCATCCAACATCATCACAAATGCGAATTTGATGAGTTGGGTGCGGAGGATCTCCAGTGGCCTGCACAAACCTGACCCCAACCAAGACCTTGACCCTACTAAACTCTTTTTGAGATTAATTGGAAAGCAAACACAAAGGATGATATCTCAGTTATTGCTGCAGCTACAGCAATGATCGAGATGTCAATTTTTAGGGTCAGCGATTCCCTTAAATGCAAAAGTAATCCTAGTGGCTCAGAAGCCGGTGGATTACTTTTACAGGTGGTGGAAGAGGGTCGAACCTGGAAGTATGGGACTGGAGGCATCTGGTTCCTGGGACACAGTGAGAGGAACTGATGTTGTTCCTCCCACTGTGTGATGTCAGAAACAGGAAGTGGCAAGGATTTTGTCACTTCCTGTTTCGGTCTCGTGTAAACAAGCCGTTTACGGCTTCAACAAGCATCTCATCAAACCGCGCATGGGGCCATTTACCCGGTGGCAGGGGAGGATATTCTGGTGATCCGGGTCTCTGGCTTTGTGTTTTGTAATCAAGGCGTATCACACCACCCTTATTAGGGGGTCACACTTATTTTTTATTTTTAAACCTGCAAGGCAAAGTTATAATGTGCTAGCATGCATTGCATACCAGCATATTATATAAAACTTACCTTAAAATGAAACCCTCCAGTAAAGTGATGTAAAGTGATGTGCATACTGTTGGCTCTAAATAAATCCTGAATAATAATAATACTATTTAAAATTTTATTTTTATTATTATATTTTTATTAATAATGCTAAAATACTTATATTTTATATTTTATTTTTATTATTAATAATATATTAATAATAATATTAATATAATTTTTTGAAAGCGGTAGTAAAGCGCCGGCTTTTTTATTTTATTTTTAAACCTGCAAGGCAAAGTTATAATGTGCTAGCATGCATTGCATACCAGCATATTATATAAAATTTACCATAAAATGAAACCCTCCAGTGGTGCGCTGTCACCTCTGACAGGGCTTCCATCTTCACCCGGTCTTCCTTCGCTCTGGTCCTTTAGTTGGATGAGCCGCGATGACGTGGGAGCCACCGCTCACGGCACATGACTCTGAAGGAATGGCACGGGTATGCCGTTCCTTCAGATTACATCACCGGAGGCACCACCGTGGATATTTACTGTACTTATAGGTAAGGCTTATTATAGGCTTACCTATAGGTAAAAATCAACCAAGGGAGTTGACCCTCACATTATCCACTTCCCACCCGGCCTATAGCAGAATCACGCCCGGGCGGTGGTTCCGTTATCCTGACTGGACATCATTTGACGTCCTTTAGGATAACAAGCCGGCGCTCGCCTGTGGGGGCGCGCAGTGTGGCGATCAGACTGACACACCGCAACACCAATCTAGGTAAAGAGCCTCTGATGAAGGCTCTTTACCACGTGATCAGCTGTGTCCAATCACAGCTACTCACGGTATAAACAGAAAAAGCCTTCTATCGGCTTTTCCTTTATCGCGTCTGACAGACGAGACTAGAGGAGAGCCGATCGGCTGCTCTCCTGACAGGGGGGTCTGCGCTGATTGATTAACAGCGCAGTATTCCCCCCGAGGATGTCCACCCAGGACCACCAGGGATGCCCACCCCTGATGGCCACTCAGTGCCCATAAATTATGCCAATCAGTGCCCATCAGTAATGCCTTCCAGTGCCTCCTTATCAGTGATGTCTATTACACCAATCAGTGTCCATCAGTGCCACCTATCAGTGCCCATCAGTGCCACCTATCAGTGCCCATCAGTGCCACCTCTCAGTGCCCATCAGTGCCACCCATAAGTACCCATCAGTGTCGCATATCAGTGTCTAATCAGTGGCACCTATCAATGCCCATCGGTGCTGCATATCAGTGCCACCTATCAGTGCCCATCAGTGCCACCTATTAGTGCCCATCAGTGCCACCTCATTGGTGCCACCTCATCAATGCCCATCAGTGAAGGAGAAAACTTGCTTATATACAAAATTGTATAACAGAAACAAAGAAAAGCTTCTTGGTGCCACCTCATCAGTGCCCATCAGTGAAGGAGAAAACGTGTTTATATACAAAATTTTCTAACAGAAACAAAGAAAAGCTTTTTCTAAAATTGTTACCAAATTTTAAATTTTTTAATTTGTTTAGCAAAAAATAAAAAACGCCAGTGGTGATCAAATACCACCAAAAGACACTGGGTACAGTGTCGTATGACTGCGCAATTGTCATTTTAAAAGCGACAGCGCTGACAGTGTAAAATTGGCCCTGGGTGGGGAGGAACGGGCAATGCCCTGTATTGAAGTGGTTAATAATGATAATAATAATAATAATATTGAATTAATAGTGCTATTATTATTATTATTAGTTTTTTTTTATCATCATCATTATTATTATTATTATTAATACACAGTATTAATAATACTAAAATAAGAATTATTATTATTTTATTATTGTTTTATCATCATTATTATTATTATTATTATTAATACACAGTATTAATAATACTAAAATAAGAATTATTATTATTATTATTATCATTACTAATAGCATTTATTCTTCTTCTTTCTAATATTATTATTGTGGTTATTATTATTAATATTATTATTAAAGTCGTTATCATTGTTTTTATTAGTATCACTATTATTATTATCAGATGAAGCATAATAATATTATAATAATAATATGTCCAGCTGTTCTGTTTTACCCTTTTCTGCAACCATTAGGCTTTGTAAAGCACTGAAACCATTAAGCTTTTGCGCCTGGACTTTGTCCTGAACTAACAAGCTTCCGAAAAACCTATTAATCCAAAGCATCTTAAACTCAAATCAAGTTAAGTGCCAAATTACATAGGAAGACCTCACCGGGGACTACATTAGTTCTACGTAATTGAAACAAATACATCATCATTTTGCAGATTAACCTAAACCAGGACAATTCCAACTGACCACATGATGGGAAAAAAAAAAAACAACAACAACAACAACAACAACTTCAAGTGAAAGCCCCATGTCAAAAATGCTCAGTAGAGCCAGATGTAAAAACAACGGAATTTATATGCAAATGTTGACTTCCTCTGTAAAGATTGAGCTTGGCTCCACACCCTTCTATCCTGAGAATACCTTAAAACTCAGACTATTCCACCTGTAATGCCGCGTACACACGAGCGGAATTCTTGGAAAAAATCTTGGATGGTTTTTCCAACGGAATTCCGCTCAAGCTTGTCTTGCATACACACAAAAGTTCTTTCGACCGTCAAGAACGCGGTGACGTACAACACTACGGCGAGAAAAGGAAGTTCAATGCTTCCGAGCATGACATGTGAAGGACCTAACTCAGTCACTTACGTCACCCGTTAGACATAGAATCGAATCCCTCCAAATCCCCCCACAAATGACGTGACAAGATTATGGAGTAAATGGCCTTGACGGCCTTTTATTATTAATTTCCATAAATTAAATAAATAATATTTAAATAACTCTTAACCAACTTTTTATGTACTTTTCGGTGTCTTCAAGGGTAACACCCATCACTGGTCACTGCGACAAACTTCTTTTAACTTTAGGCCTCCAGTCGCAAGCCCCCGGACTCAGAGACGGTACTCAACTTTCGCAGTGACCTACCGTTTTCCCCTTCCTGGTTAACCCCTCGTTGACCGGAAGGTACCTGATAACCCCATACCACAGATGGGTACCAACCATGTTAACCCCATCCTCAGATGGGTGCCAACCATGTTAACCCCATCCACAGATGGGTACCAACCATATTAACCACATCCACAGATGGGTACAAACCATATTAACCACATCCACAGATGGGTACTAACCATGTTAACCCCATCCACAGATGGGTACCAACCATATTAACCACATCCACAGATGGGTACCAACCATATTAACCACATCCACAGATGGGTACCAACCATATTAACCCCATCCACAGATGGGTACCAACCATGTTAACCCCATCCACAGATGGGTACCAACCATGTTAACCCCATCCACAGATGGGTACCAACCATGTTAACCCCATCCACAGATGGGTACCAACCATGTTATATACATATAACATCCATCTTCTCCTCCGCCGCTCACTAGTGATGTCAGATCCCTTCCTTTCTCCAGCTTACTGACCCGAGCACCTCCCCTTCTCCAGCCACTCCCCCTTTCTTAAAGGGGACATATTTTCCTTTCTTAAGATGACTGTCCTGTCCACACCTGTCATGCCGTCCCTACGCCAATTCTTTTCTCTCCTTCTGCTCTGGGACTTTCTTGCGTCGAATTGTTTCCGAGCATGCGTCGGAATTTTGCGCGTCGGTTCCGATCGGAACTTTTTCCGTCGGAAAAATAGAGAACCTGCCCTCAATCATTTGCCGGCGGAAATTCCGCCAGCAAAAGTCCGATGGAGCCTTCACACGGTCGGAAATTTCCAACCAAAGGCTCACATCTGAACTTTTGCTGGTGGAATTTCCGCTCGTGTGTACGGGGCGTAACTCTGGGTGTGGGTTCTTCTTATCTCCAGGGACAGTCCAGTCTTCCTATTCCGCAACATCAATTAAGGAAAGCCCTGCTTAGGAATATGATTGGGTCCATCTAGGGGCGGACTGACAACTCATGGGGCCCCCGGGCAATAGGAGATTATGGGGCCCCCAGGCAATCAGAGATTATGGGGCCACACAGTATACACACACAGTATACACACACAGTATACAATCACACAGTATACACAGACACGTTTCTATTGGCTGAGAAGGTACTGGAGAGGTGGGGCAGCTATAATCTCGGGATTTTTAGACCAAAAGGATGTCGGTAAGGGACATTTCAGAGACAGAAAAAAAACACAGATTTTTACATACTGTCCCTGGTTTTACTGAGGCTGGCAACCCTGATGGGGCCCCCTAGTGGCCCGGGGCCCTCGGGCAATGCCCGAGTGGCCGAATGGTCAGTCCGCCCCTGCAAGAAGGCCAGACAAAGAAGCCACCTTGTCCGGTGAAGAAAAGGTGAGCGCTACCATCAGTCCTGTGTCATGCCAACAGTAAAGCATCTTGAGACCATTCATGTTTGAGGTTGCTTCTCAGCCAAGGGAGTGGGGGGCTCACTCACAATTTTGCCTAAGAACACGGCCACGAATAAAGAATGGTACAAAAACATTCTCAGAGAGCAACTTCTCCCCACCATCCAAGAATAGTTTGGTGAGGAACAATGCCTTTTCCAGCATGATGGAGCACCTTGCCATAAGGCAAAAGTGATAACTAAGTGGCTTGGGAACAAAACATTGAAGTTTTGGATCTATGGACAGCAAACTCCCCAGACCTTAATCTCAATGAGAACTTGCGGTCAATCCTCAAGAGGCGGGTGAACAAAAAAAAAAAACCCCAAAATTCTGACAAACTCCAAGCATTGATTATGCAAGAATTGGCGGCCATCATTCAGGTTGTGGCCCAGAAGTTAATTGACATCATCCCGGGGCGAATTACAGAGTTCTTGAAAAAGAAGGTTCAACACCGCAAATACTGACTCTTTGCATAAACTTCAAGTCATTGTCAATAACAGCCTCTGACACTTATGAAATGCTTGTAATTATACTTCAGTATCCCATAGTAACATCTGACAAAAAGATCTAAAAACACTAAGCCCCCGTACACACGGTCGGAAATTTCGACCACAAAATTTTGTCCAACACTGGTGTTGCATACACACGTCGGACAAAATTGTCGGAAAATCCGATCATTCTGACCGTGGTGACACATTTGTTGCCTACGACGGAACTACGTAGAGGCTAGTAGCCAATAGCTTTGGTCTCGTAATGTGATCTGAGCATGCGTGGCACTTTGTCAATCGGAATTCTCGACACACGATCGGAAAAAGTCTGATCGGAGCAGGATCTCAAATTTTTTCCGTCGAAAATTCCGACGGAAAAAGTCCACACATGGAGCCCACACATGGCCGGATTTTACGACAACATGGTCCGATCGGACATTTTCCGTCTGAATTTCTGACCGTGTGTACGGGGCAAAAAGCAGCAGACTTGTGAAAATTTATATTTTTATCACTCAATACTTTTGGCCAGGGCTGTATATGCTGGAGCTTAAAGGTGTCTGCTTATGTCTTTGTATAGACAGCCGAAGACCCCCCAAACTCGCTTGTGTGTTAAGTAGAAGTTCATTAAACTGTAAAGCCCAACTCCAGGAAATCTGAACATTCTCCCTTGCAGCTGGGGCAGTTTAGGTCTAGGGAAGAGTAAAATTTTACTGACCTGATCCTCCACTCCCCCTGCAGACAGCACTGCCCCATGCTCCTGCGGTGGAATCTCGCTTGGCGCCCTCATGTCCAATGCAGTGTTGTTGTCATGGTCAGGGGTCAGGCTCCGAGACCAGTAGCTATAGCAGTAGAGAAGCGCCCACTGACCAGAAAGATAAGTAAACAAGCAAGATGATGCGGGCTAACCCGAGTTGCAGGGTCTAAGCACCAACCGGTGTTCACCTGGTGGAGATGGGTTTTGCTGCTTTTTAGTACCAGGTAGTGGTCCTCAGAATCACCCCACCAGGATTTTCGTAAGCCGGGGTCCAGTAGCAGATTTAGAAGGTAGGGATCAAGCAGAACTGTAGTCAGTAAACAAGGCAAAGGTCTGTAACAAGTGGTTGCAGATTGGGATCAAGTGAAAGCATAGTCGAGGAACAAGCCAAAGGCCGGCAATGAATGGTAGTGGGGATAAGGAAAGCTGCAAAGGAGCAAGACATTGGCTGAAAAGAGCACAATAATTTGGCAAACAGGAAGTGCAGAGAAATGGGCGGGGAAAGGGGCGGAAAAGGGGTGTTCCGGAAAAAAAAAAAATTAAAAGCCAGCAGCTACACATACTGCAGCTGCTGGCTTTTAATAAATGGACACTTACCTGTCCTGCAGTCCCTCAATGTCGGCTCCGCAGCTGATGTCTCCATTGAGGGTAAGGTAACCCGGCAGTGTAGCCTTTCGGCTTCAAGCCGGGAACCCTACTGCACATGCACAAAGCCCCCGCTCCTCTCTCCTATTAGCCCTGTGGCCGAGGGAGGAGGAGGAGGAGGAGGGAGCCCCGCGGTGACGTCACGGCCGCATCGCTCCGCGGCGTACTTCCGGAAGTGGGAAAGGATACCTGTCAAAGACAGGTATCCTGTCCCCCCTCCCCCCAAAAGGTGCCAATTGTGACACCGGAAGGGGGGAGGAATCTGATGAGCGGAAGTTCCACTTTAGGGTGGAGCTTCGCTTTAACTCAGGAAGTTAATGGGATGAGCAAAAGAGTTCAAGGTTCACCAGAAAAAAGAGACAAGGCAAGGTTTTCCTAAGAGATCAGACAGGGAGCTGTCCAGCACCTCAGGTGGCACGGCGAGAAGAGCTTGCAATACGTGTGTGGAAACGGCTGCTTGTCTCCATAAGAAGCTCTTATGGGTGACAACTCAGAAGCAATAACAGAAGACATAGCATTGTGACCCTATAACAGAAAGTACCTGAACAAAGACCTTCATGGCAGGATCACCAGGGAATATATTGATAAAGTATAAA
This sequence comes from Lithobates sylvaticus, assembly GCA_028564925.1. NCBI lineage: Eukaryota > Metazoa > Chordata > Amphibia > Anura > Ranidae > Lithobates > Lithobates sylvaticus. The sequence continues at coordinate 11,200,176 of CM053033.1, read as the reverse complement.
AACGGTTTGAAGCCTCATTTAATTTAAATTCTTAAGCTAGTTGGAGACCAAATGGAAAGAGTAGGAAGGCCACATGCAGCTCAAAGAACATCAGTTTGACATTATTGTGTTATTCTTTATGGTGTCAAGTGTGTTCCTCAAAAAGGGGTTGTCAATTCAAAGAACCTTCATCAGTCCTGAGCAGCGGGAGACTTTGCCCTTTCTCCCGACCGTCTACTAGGCTTAAATAGTAACATTTTCTGGTCAATTCAGTTTTTTTTTTCATTCTGTAGGCATCTCCCAGGGACGAATTTTCATATTGTAGAGGTGTATTACGTTTGGCAGCAAATTTAATTTATTTTTGCCGGAAATACCTCTCCTTTAAGTTGGGCTTGCATTTGGCCAGAGGGAAGCCTCAAACGGGGAGTCAGCCCCGAAGGGCCCCCTACAGAATATACCAAGACAGACTTGTGTTTTCCTTTAAAATAACAGAATAATGATAATCAGACATTTCCTGGCTATTTCCCAGCTTAAGAGGTAAGCAAAGGAAAAAAAAACGCTTATTACAGCCAGCTGAAATGTATGGGAAACACGAGATCTTGTAACCAATGACAGCTCTGCTTTTTATTTTACGCAGTTGTATGAATTTTTCATTTTAGACAGCATGGCATATGAGACTAAATAGAAAGACAGACCTGGAGGGGAAAAAAATAACTAGAGACTACAATGACTGGGGGGGGCGAATAGTCCCAAATAAGAGTTATGCCCCGTACACGCGGTCGGAAATTCCGACCACAAAGTCGGATTTTTTCCGCCGGATTTAGTCCGACACTGGTGTTGCATACACACGGTCGGACAAAGTTGTCTGAAAATCCGATCGTTCTGAACGTGGTGACGTTCGTTGCGTACGACGGAACTATGTAGAGGCACTTTGTCCGTCGGAATTCTCTACACACGATCGGGAAAAAGTCAGATCGGATTTTGTTGTCGGAAAATTTGAGAGCAGGATCTCCGACGGAAAAAGTCCGATGGAGCCCACACACTGTCGGATTTTCCGACAACATGGTCCGATCGGACATTTTCCGTCGGAATTTCCGACCGTTTGTACAGGGCATTAAAATGTAAAAAGCCAGGGTAGATGCACGGGTCCTCCTTATCTAATTAAAGGTTGGCAGTTGGGGGGAGCCAAGGTGAGCCAAGGTGATTGCTGGGGGTTCATTTTGGAGGTGTGAGGAAGAGGAGAAAACTGGCCAACCAACCTGCCCCTATTGTTTTATGTCAACTGAGTCAGATTAAGTAAGGATTTGTCTTGGCAGCTGGTTAGGTGGTCTTTGGGCAGGGGGGGGGGGGGGGGGGGGGCGGCTGCCCTGGGCGCAGCAGGTATTGTAGGGATTGGGGGTGCCATAAATTCTTTCTACTACAGTGGAACCTTGGATTACGAGCATAATCCGTTCCAGGAGAATGCTAGTACTCCAAAGCACTCGCATATCAAAAGCGAGTTTCCCCATAGAATTCAATGGAAGCGACGATAATTTTTTTCCGCATTGACTTCTATTGCATGCAATACTGCATGTGGCCAGAGGTGGGGGAGCCGGAGAGCCTCGGAAATACTCGGTGACAGCTCGGCTGTACTCGGAAAGCCTTGGAAAGGCTCGGAAACAGAGAATTTCCAAGTATTTTCGAATGGCTCCGAAACCGCTCCAAGTGTCACCGGCGCCCCCCCCCCCCCGCACCTCTGGCCAAATGCGATACTGCCCCGTTCATCATTTCAGGTTCGAATTAGGTCCGAATTTTTGCCTGAATTCGGACCTGAAACAGATCCAAAGACTGTGGAGCCCATTGGGTGGTATGGTGCTTCCCCTTTTGGTATTGGTTGTGTTTACTAGGGGGGCTTGGTCCCTTTGGGAGGCAGAACGTTTTGGAGCTGCCTTATGCCGTTGGGTGCAACTGAGGACAGGGTTGGATCATGGTTAAAAATTGTCAATTTGAAGCTGCCTTCAAGCTGGTGGGGTGCAACTGAGGACAGGGTTGGATCATGGTTGAAAATGGTCAATTTGAAGCTGCCTTCAAGCTGGTGGGGTGCAACTGAGGACAGGGTTTGAGCATGGTTGAAAATTGTCAATTTGGAGCTGCCTTCAAGCTGGTGGGGTGCAACTGAGGACAGGGTTGGAGCATGGTTGAAAATGGTCAATTTGGAGCTGCCTTCGAGCTGGTGGGGTGCAACTGAGGACGGGGTTGGATCATGGTTGAAAATGGTCAATTTGGAGCTGCCTTCAAGCTGGTGGGGTGCAACTGAGGACAGGGTTGGAGCATGGTTGAAAATGATCAATTTGGAGCTGCCTTCGAGCTGGTGGGGTGCAACTGAGGACAGGGTTGGTTTGTGGTGGAACCTTTAGCCAAGTAGACCCCCCTCTTAGAATCCAACAGTTGTCTGGTTATTTAATGAGTCTGGTTTATTTTGTTTTTGGCTATTTATTAAGTTGATAATAGTTTCATTGTGTTGAATTATTTTTGAAATCCCAGGGTCTCCTAGATATGTCTTTTTGGAGATTATGTCCATCGGTTAGATTATGCTCTATCCAGCTAAATTCACTACTGGCGGCAGAATCCTCTCCAAGTTGCAATCCAGCTTTAGACTAGGAACTTATTTTAGGCTTGTCAGGATGTTTGGACATGTGGGTTCCGGTTAGAATTTAAGCTGGCAGCTTAGTACAGAATGAGGGCTGGAAGTGGGCGTGTGTGCGGCACAAAAGACTGGGTAGTATTATGACATGGCAAAGTTCAGGATGATGGGATTGGGATATGACTGACCAAAGTTTGAGAAGCACTTATTTTGGATAAAATTGTTATGTAATACTAAAAACTAGTAAATCATCATCATCATCAGTCATATCGGGCATACAAAAAAAATTAAAATAATAATAATAAAAGAAAATTAATATAATGCATACTATTATTACAGATACTTACCGCATACAGTTATCAGTATACAGTATATTTGTCTATAGTGGACCTTTAAATTGTATCTAAACCCTAAGGATGATCTTTGCTTATTTGCTGTACACTTGTTAAGCCTTGTTCACACTGAGCAGCAGAGGGGTGGTAAAAACGGGTAGCTGATCCACGTTTGGAACACGTTTTTACAGACCGTCTAACTGTAGGCTACAGTGGTTGAAAATCCTTGAAATTAAAAATGAACAAAGCCTATCCTTCCATAGTGTGCACGTGCCTCAACCCAAAGCACCTAGTGTGATTTCTGTCTCCTGTCTCTTTCCTCTGCATGAGTCACTTCAGACAATCCTGGGCGACATTTTTTTTTACCGGTAGGCCTACTCGCCTTAAAGCGGAGTTCCACCCAAAAATGGAACTTCAGCTTTTTGGATTCCCCCCCTGGTGTCACATTTGGCACCTTTCAGGGGGAGGGGGAGCAGATACCTGTATAATCCAGGTATTTGCTCTTACTTCCGGGTATAGATCGTTGCAGTATCCGCGGGGGTCTATGCCATGTCTGGTCCCTCCTTCGCCCCCCGCTGTCTTCTGGGAGACACACAGGTCCCAAAAGACAGCAGGGACCAGTGAGATCGCGCAGCGCCACTCGCGCATGCGCAGTAGGGAACAAGGCTGTGAAGCCACCAGGCGTCATGTCCTGATTCCCTTAACGAAGATGCCGGCACCTCCACCCGAGAGCCGAGGGACAGATCAGCTTCGGGTGAGGACATCGCGGGCGCCCTGGGCAGGTAAGTGTCCTAATATTAAAAGTCAGCAGCTGCAGTATTTGTAGCTGCTGACTTTTAAAAATGTTTTCGTCGGAAATCCACTTTAAAGGAAGGGCTGCTATAGGCAAAGCTACACATGCTAGCTATAGTTTCTGACCTCTGGTACCAGGACAACAAAGTACCGGTAGGCCTGCTCACCTAATGGGAATGGGGGCTACTATAGGTGGAGCTACCTCACCAGCTCTATCTTCTGACCTCTGGTACCAAGGCAACCAAGTACGGTAGGCCTACTTGCTTTATGGGAATAGGGGCTACTATAGGTGAAGCTACCCTCACTGGCTATAGCTTCAGGCCTCTGGTACTAAGGCAACCAAGTACGGTAGGCCTACTCGCCTTCACAGAATTTGGGGCTACTATAGGTGAAGCTACCATCACCGGCTGTAGCTTCAGGCCTCTGGTACCAGGGCAAGCAAGTATGGTAGGCCTACTTGCCTTAAGGGAATTTGGGGCTACTATAGGTGAAGTTACCATCACTGGCTGTAGCTTCAGGCCTCTGGTACCAGGGCAAACAAGTACGGTAGGCCTACTTGCCTTGAGGGAATGGGAGCTACTATAGGTGGAGCTACCCACACCGGCTGTAGCTTCAGGCCTCTGGTACCTTGGCAACCAAGTATGGAAGGCCTACTTGCCTTAAGGGAATTTAAGGCTACTATAGATGAAGCTACCCTCCTCACTGGCTGTAGCTTCAGGCCTCTGGTACCAGGGCAACCAAGTACGGTAGGCCTACTTGCATTGAGAGAATGGGGGCTACTATAGGTGGAGCTACCCTCACCGGCTGTAGCTTCAGGCCTCTGGTACCAGGGCAACCAAGTACGTTAGGCCTACTTGCCTTAAGGGAATGGGGGCTACTATAGGTGAAGCTACCCTCACCAGCTATAGCTTCTGACCTCTGGTACCAGGGCAACCAAGTACAGTAGGCCTACTCACTTAATGGGAATGGGGGCTTCTATAGGTGAAGTTACCTTCACCAGTTAAATCTTCCGACCTCTGGTACCAGGGCAACCAAGTACGGTAGGCCTACTTGCCTTAAGGGAATTTGGGGCTACTATAGGTGAAGCTACCCTCACCGGCTGTAGCTTCAGGTCTCTGGTACCGAGGCAACCAAGTTCAGTAGGCCTACTTGACTTAAGGGAATGGGAGCTACTATAGGTGAAGCTACCCTCGCACGCTAACGCTTCTGACCTCTGGCACGGGGGTGGGCATTGGGTATTTTTTTTTATACTGGTAAAACTCAAGGAAATGGGCATGCATTTTATTTTCCTTGTGCCCTTGCATAAACTTCAGTATTCAGCTAGCTTAATAATATGAAGCTTGCCAACGAGCCGTATAAGCGTTATGCATTTTTAAAAAAAAAAATTTTATTTGGAACGATGTTGCGGCCCTTGTGTCTCACTGCAGATCCCATCGGCCAGAGAATATGCAAACAGCCCCCCGTGATTTGGAGGAAAAAAAAAAAAAAGGTCGATGAATGTGACAGTGGACACACTCGTTTGTTATAGGTCAGGGGGGCCAATGTGCAGCATATTGTTTTTGTAGCAGGCAAAGCTTCACTGGAGAAAGTCACCGGGGACAACTGTGCTCGAAAATATTTGCAAAGGAACTGACTAAACTAGGCAGCAGAAACACAACTGGAGTGAAGCACAAGCATGTTTTCCATTGGGGTGTACTCAAGGGAAGACGAGAATGATCTGGTACGCGTCCAGCACAGCTTCAGCCCCCTTCTGGGGAATAAGGCCCCACAAAGTATGAAAAGGAGCATTTAGAAATGGAAATTCATCCGAGCGCAGCCAGTTAAACATAGAGCGGTATCAGCGCGACAGACGATCGGCCCTAAAACAATGTCGGCACGATTCTCTCTAATAGAGTCGTTGCTTCTTCGGCATTAGTTGGAGGGGGTCTCGTGTTTTCTAATCCCCCCAACGGCTCTGCAATTTGTCAAAAATGAATAAATATTAAAAAATAAATAAAAAATAAAATAAAAAAAAACAGAACTCCGACATTAGTGCTAATTCTGCAGCAACGAGTCACTTTGGAAAATATGACTCTTTCGGTTCCTATAACCCTGCAGGAAAACTTCATCATCAGCCTTTTAGTTCTGGGTGGCGGGAATACGACGGGCTTAGGTTCTTATTCGTGCGTATTGGGCTAAAGACAATATTAAGACAATAGCGCCGTAGAGTAAGGAAACAAATCCTGGCACGCCCCCCCCAAAAAAAAATTAAAAAAAAAGGGATTTACCAGTAAATAAAATGTTTAAAATTTAAGAAGATGCTGCGGGTGAGTAAAGTTTACGGTTATCATAAAAATTAGATGGGAGTGGCTGGAATTTTTAATTTTTTTTCGTGACGGTGTCGGGGGGGCGCCTCCCCCTGACACCGCCATGGAAAAAAAGGAGGCAAGCAGGGGCCGGGGATACCTGTACAGAAGCTGATTTTGTAAATAAATACATTTTTAATTAGGAAAGGTTCCATTTTCTACAGTCTACTCTCAAGTGCTACGTAAACTGTTGGCGCTATATAAATCCTGTATGATAATAAATAATAATTTTCTAGACTTTTCAATGGGAGGAATCCAAGCAATAAAAAAAAAAAAAAAAAAAAAAAACCTAGAGATTTACGTTCCTTTGATTACGACGTTTACAGGGCAAATACCTCGGCAATAAACCTTTGCTAAATCTCTCTACTGATATCGGAGAGGATAACATAAAGATTTATAAGGAAGACTTTTCTTCTTTTTTTTAAATAAATAGTCTGTAGAATAACTGACTTACTTAAAAGTTGGCATGCTTTTTTCAAATGTACAAAAATACCAACATGTACAACAAGCTGCCGACAAAACAGAATATATCAGTAAAAAGTACAGTGAATAGATATATCAATTAAATGTATTCAGTTTCCGCTTGCCTTTATTATTGTATGAGTCAATGTTTTATGTGTGACATCACAATATATATATATATATATATGTATATCATATAATAATAATAACAATAATATATTATATAATATATTATTATTATTTATATATTATTTATTTATATATATATATAAATATATATTATATATATATATATATATATATATATATATATATATATATATATATATATATATATATATATATATATATATATATATATATATATATATATATATATATATATATATATATATCGGCTATGGAATGCTCTACCAAACAACATCCGCTTGGAAGAAAACCATCAGGCCTTCAGGAAAAAACTCAAGACCACCTCTTCTAAATATTGCATGACAACAAGAGCAGACAAGCGCCTTGAGGCGATTCAGTTTGCGATTCAGTTCGCATTTGCAGCGCTATACAAATCATTCATTCATTCTTTATATATATATATATTCTTATATATATATATATATATATATATATATATATATATATAAAATAATAAATTGGAAGGCCGGGTACCGGCCTGAAGTTATGGGAGGAGCCCGGAGGGTATTTAAGCAGCCCAAAGGCCGCCGGTCTTTGTCGGTTTCCTGTGCGTGATATCTGATACGTCAGACATCTAGGACCGACTCGTTCGAGACAAGCGCTGTTGGTGCCGGTTCGTGAGCTCCGTTTCGTCTGTCCGCCTCCTTTGTTGCAGTCCCGCGTTCCGTGTTCGTAAGTCGTGTTGTCCCTTCGTGTCGCACTCGTGTCGCCGAGTCGCAGTTCGTACAAAGAGTCTGGTTCGGCTGTCGCAGGTAGGGCTTCGGCTCCCATGTTTTACGTTCTCATGCACTGCTTATCATGTCACTAAACTGTGGTCTGCGTAGCTCACGAACCACGCGCTGCTTGTCTCGAAACCTAAACACTTACTCGCACGTTTTTGGTTGTACACGATCGGGAGCCATCTAGCGGCACGCACATTCAGGGCCGCCCGCCACGAAACACTCCGACCGATGCCGCATCCGGCACTCAAGGGTTCCCTTACGCGGTCGTGCTACGCAGTCTTCGAATCGTTCAAACACGACTCACGCACGGGTGCCGTTCGCACTCACACGTATCGTTCATGTCCTGCCATTATTCGAATCAGTGGCGCCAGCGAGCGTACCAAATCGCTATTCACATTCCGAAGCACTGTTGGCATACTAATTGTACGAATCACTTCGACCGTGTCGAAACATTTCACGTGTTAGCATGACAATCATTTCATCATTTCAAACGTGGCCAACGTATCGGGCCATTCGGTCATGCTAAATCATTTCGCATCAGTTAAAACAGGGCGTTCATGCCATTGCTTCGATCCTGGTCCGGTCGCATCCATACATGCTCCGATCGGGGCGATCCAGATGCACGACTACCCGGCCTCATTTCGATACATGCGCCAAGGGCGGAATCACATCACTGGTTGCGTACATTCCTGATTCTTGCCCCTGTCATGGTATATCATTTCTGTCACCTTACCACGCCCGGCATGAATGCAGTCACTACCTCGCACTAATTCGTGTCGGCGTGCCCCAGGCCGGCCTCATTTCAATACATGCGCCAAGGGCGGAATCGCATCACTGGTTGCGTACATTCCTGATTCTTGCCCCTGTCATGGTATATCATTTCTGTCACCTTACCACGCCCGGCATGAATGCAGTCACTACCTCGCACTAATTCGTGTCGGCGTGCCCTAGGCCCGGCCTCATTTCAATACATGCGCCAAGGGCGGAATCGCATCACTGGTTTGCGTACATTCCTGATTCTTGCCCCTGTCATGGTATCTCATTTCTGTCACCTTACCACGCCCGGCATGAATGCAGTCACTACCTCGCACTAATTCGTGTCGGCGTGCCCTAGGCCCGGCCTCATTTCAATACATGCGCCAAGGGCGGAATCGCATCACTGGTTTGCGTACATTCCTGATTCTTGCCCCTGTCATGGTATCGCATTTCTGTCACCTTACCACGCCCGGCATGAATGCAGTCACTACCTCGTACTAATTCGTGTCGGCGTGCCCTAGGCCCGGCCTCATTTCAATACATGCGCCAGGGGCGGAGTCGCAAAGAAAAAAAAAAAAAGAGACTTTGATTCTTGTCCTTGTCATGTTATATCATTTCTGTGTCACCTTACCACGCCCCGGCGTTAATTGGTCACCTGCCTGTACGAATTCGCGCCGGCGTGCCCTAGGCCGGCCGCATTTCTACAAAAAAAAAAAAAAAAAGGGAGCTTGGAGTCGGACCCGGTGGCAGCTGGATGTCACAGTTCGGCCTCAGCAATACCCAGGCAGTTAGCCTCGTTTCACGGTTGCCTCATTTCTGTACGTGCTCCAGAGTCCGGCTCACAGTCACCCCCATACGGTACGAACGGGCCGAGCCCTGTCACGAGAAGTTCGTTCAGTTAAGGCAACATGTCAAGTCAGTCATTCGTGTTGTCATCTGTCATTTGATCCCACAGCGGTCTCGGCAGTCGACTTAAGTCACTATCGCCTGTTGTTTTCATCTACGTTGGGTTCTGTCGCTCTGGACGGCAGCAGTTTTAGGCTCTTAAATAGGTACTTTCTCTCACACTCTCTCAGGTCAGTCGGATTCAGTAGGTCCACCTGCACCAGCTTGATCAGGGTTCCAGCAGGCCCAGCCTGCAGACACGTGACCAGTCTACTAAGTAACGGGTCTTGGCAGCCGCCATGGCATCAGTCGGCAGCGATGACCTCACCACCCCGCTATCTCCGGCGTCAGCCTCCGAGGCTGGCAGTGTCCAGTCCCTTAGGGCATGGACAATTCCCAGGCTGTCCGCCGAGCTGAGACGCAGAGGGATACCCTTCTCGTCCGCGGTCAGGAAGGCGGAGCTATTCAGGCTCCTCTTCCCACCACCGGCCGCAGCAAGCCCCAGCAGCCAGCAGGCGTCTCTGGAATCGATTTCAGCCACCGTCGCTCAGCTACACACCCTCGTGTCTTCCCTGTCTTCCTCAATCGTTGAGGTCCAGGACAGGGTGTCTCGTCTAGAGACCAGCCCGGCTGCCACGGTTCCGGACCCTGCGGTGGTCCCAGCCATCAGTGCACCGGCCGCAGGTAGTGAGCTTGCCACGACTACCGTTCACCCTTCCCACCTGGTGCCACCCAGCGTAAGGAAGGACATTCTAGAGGGCAGAGACGTTAACCTGGCCTCACTCTTGGTCTCGGTCCATGACTTGGCCGAGAACAAGGCCTACACCTGGGGGGACGTCTCGGTGGTTTTGAAAGCGAAGGATCCGAGGCTCAACAGAAAGCTCACGGTGCCCGAGTTCACGCTCACTTTCGGCATGTTTAGGGACGTGCTGTGCTCAGCCTCCCCCGGCAGACGGGAGGAACTGGACCTCTACCTCCATTTGATCGTAGACCTGGGCCACAAATACGGTGGCTCAGCGTTCTACGACTATCATCGGTCCTTCTCGGCCAAAGCCGCAGCCAGATTCTCACAGTTTCATTTGACAACGGACTGGAGCATAGTGGACACGGAGTTGTTCTGCCGCCACTTCGCGGGTCTTCGCTCCCCGCTATGTGCTGTCTGTCAGTCAGCGTCCCAACATAGCCTCTGTCCATCCGATAGCTAGCACGGCCTCTACCAGCACGAGCCAGGCTCAGCAGGCCCCGGCGCAAGGGCAAAAGGTGGACAAGTTGGGACGTCCGGTGCGGATGGTTGGGGGAGCCGCCATTTGCAACAATTTCAATTACGGCTCCTGCAATTTCAGCCAGTGCCGGCTCTTGCACGTTTGCACCCTATGCCAGAGGGAGCACCCCAGGATCCTATGTGAGGTCATACAGAAGAACCATGACTAAGCCGGGTCGATGCCCTTTGGCTCGGTGTTTACTTGACCTCACACCCCACTCCGTCACTCGCCAGCTACCTCATCCGGGGTTTCACCGATGGGTTTCACACCGGGCTCATCACCCTGCCCCACTCCACCCACGAATGTCCGAACCTACGCTCAGCAGCAACAGATGAGCCAGCGATTGACGTCCTTCTGCAGACGGAGTTGGATCGGGACTTCATGATAGGCCCGTTCAGTCAGTCTCCCTTTAACATCTGGAGGGTTAGCCCTATCGGGCTTGTACAGGGAATATTTTCAAATAAAAACGTCTGGTGTATGATCTGTCAGCGCCTCATTCTTCCGTCGCTCCCAGTCTCAACTCGCTCGTCCCCTCATCAAGTGGAGGGAGCGATATTATTTCGCGACCAAATTGACCTTCGGGTCTAAGAGTAGTCCTTGGGCAGCCAGGGCAGATCTGGCCATGTGGGAACACTTTCTTAGTAATTGGAACGGTGTGTCCCTGTTCATCCCAGTCGTGTCCACGCAGTCACCTCAGGTGGTGACCGATGCGGCGGCATCCACAGGATGCGCCGCCATTTTTGGCCATTTGTGGTTCGCCGCCCCTTGGCCTCCTCAAGCACTAGCCACACCAGGCTTCACTACCACGTCAGCCCTCTTTGAGCTCTTCCCCATCGTAGCAGCCGCTCACCTATGGGGTCACCATTGGTCTGGACAGACTGTGGCTTTCACGACAGACAATCAAGCCACAGCCAAGATCATCAGCAAGGGCAGGCCTAAATCCAGGCCCGTCATGTCCTTCCTCCGCAGACTGGTCCAGCTATCCCTACAGCGTCAGTTCAATGTTTACTGCTCATTCATTCCAGGGAAGTTTAACTCAGCGCTTATTGTCATTCTCACCTAGCACTGTCACACAGCACGATACGCCAGTACGTGGCCGGGGTGCCGCACTACTTGTCACTTCAAGACCCCGCGAGGCCTTCGATGTTCTCCTGCCACGCAGTGAGGGCTCTACTACGTGGAGTGCAGAAACACCAGCCGCCAGTCAGCCCGAAGCGGCTGCCTATCACGGGGGAGATCTTCAAGGGAATGTCTGACATCCTGGATAGGTCCCCTTTCGGTCTCCTCCTCAGCACCGTCCTGCAGGCTGCGATACACATGGCGTTTTATGGGTTTCTACGGCCCAGCGAGTTCACTCGCAGCCACCCAGCCGGTCCAGTCTTGCATAGAAGTAGTCTCTGCCGCCACCAGGATCACTACGTCCTTCACTTGGCGACATCCAAAACTCAGCAGCGAGGTTCCGGAGTAGATGTTCACCTGTACAGGACTCACAACAACTGGTGCCCAGTTGCCGTGTTAAACCGCTTGACGGCACTGCTATCTGACCGCCCAGGGTCCAGTCCGCTTCTACCCTTTCCGGTATAACCCCTCAACTCGTCGCAGTTCGTGGAACATGTCCGGGTCCTTCTCGGCAATCTTCACTTGGACCCCAGCCAGTACTCCAGGCATTCATTCCGGATCGGGGCGGCCACGACGGCCTCAAGACAGGGGGTTCCGGACCATGTGATCAAGGAACTGGCTCGGTGGAAATTGCATTTCTCAATATTTAAAATTATAATGGCATTACAGCAGTAAACAATGTCCTTGGCTGTGCCTTCCCTTAGCAAACTTGATTAAAGACAAGGTAGCATGCCACTAGCTACACCTAACGTGGGTACATATATCAATTACTTTGTACATCCAGTGATACATTATATAACATTATATGTGTGATGTTGGCCCTTACACAACCTACTGTACATTAAAAACTGGTGATCATTGACATTACAACAACTGGTCCCGAAGCTCTCTAATCTTAAGGGGCTTTCCTGTAGGCACCATCAATGACCATCAATGACCCACTCCTCACCTGCTGTGACAAAGGAAAGCCTAAACCTTCCAACTTTTATCGACCAAACACTGGATCTATTGGTCCTATTTGAGTCTAAACCATGAATCCAAGGGTTGGAAAGAGGAACTAACGTTTGCCAGCTGTAAAATAGATGCCCTATATAGTGTTCACTCCCCTCCTAATCCTTACATGTCCTTGGCAGTACACTCTCTTAGTAAACTGCATTAGACCCATACCATGGGTACCATGCCACTGAAGACTTGGCTTTTCACGCAGGCGTTTCCTGCATAGTCTCTTTTTTTCTACCCTTCTGCCGCCCTGTGCTGCTTCTGGTCCCTGTGCCCTCTCTTTTCAGGATCTTTGCTATGCGCGTCGGGACCCTTTGGGGTAAGACCGCGCTATATTAAGATTCCTCTCAACTCAACTCAACTCAACTAGCTACACCTAACAGATTAGTGATTACACATGTCAGTTACTTCATACATCCAATGGTTCAATGCACAACTCCATGTCTATGAACTCAACACCAAACTTGTTAGTCCTGATACAACTTACATAATAAATGGGTGGTCATTGACAATACAACAACTGGTCAAAAAGCTTCCAAATTTTAATGAGCTTTCTTGTGAGCACCATCAATAACTCAACCCTCTGTTGTGACAAGCAAACCTTAAACTTTCTAATTTTACATCAACAAAACTCATAACCCATTGGCTATATCCCACACCAGACTCGCTAACGCAATCTTTTCAACACAGAGGAACCCTTGAAATACCTTTCCGATCCCAGGGAACCCCTGCTAAAAATGACTTTATCTACAACTCATGATACATTAGTGTGATGGTCTTTGGGAAGAAGGGAACTTATCTGAGAGGCAGAAATTGCTCAAGGAACTCCTAGCAAACTCTGGAGGACCCTAGGGTTGCATGGAACCCTGGTTGGGAAATCCTGCACAAGCCTATTCTGAGTCTTTCTAAAGCATGAATTCAACGGTGGGAGAGAATAACTTTTTCTCTACTCTATCCAAAATGAAAAAAAGGTTTACACTATACATGCAGGTTGAAAATAAGATTGTGAAAAGTTATTTCTATTTTATACATTACTGTTTTTTTTCAGCTTTTAACATCAGTTTGATGAGACCTTTTTCCAAGTGCCATTGGTATAAAAATTGAGTCAAGGACTAAAAGTTAACTATTACTAAAGAATTGTGTTATGTCATTACCTTGATGCATAATATAAGATTAAAAAAGGTAGTTTTAAATATATAAAATTACTGCCTATACATAATAACTTTAGTGGTTGACTATGGTCTTCCATTGCTGTTGGGGATTTCTGGTTTACTTCCCCTTGTAGACTCTAGTGGTTGGCCATGGTCTTCCATCATTGTTGGGGATTTCTGGTTCACTTCCCTTGTAGACTCTAGTGGATGGCCATGGTCTTCCATCGTTGTTGGAGATTTCTGGTTCACTTCCCCTCTTAGACCCTAGTGGTTGGGCATGGTCTTTAATCGTTGTTGGGGATTTCTGGTTCACTTCCCCTCGTAGACTCTAGTGGTTGGCCATGGTCTTCCATCGTTGTTGGGGATTTCTGGTTCACTTCCCTTGTAGACTCTAGTGGATGGTCATGGTCTTCCATCATTGTTGGGGATTTCTGGTTCACTTCCCCTCTTAGACCCTAGTGGTTGGGCATGGTCTTTCATCGTTGTTGGGGATTTCTGGTTTACTTCCCCTCGTAGACTCTAGTGGTTGGCCATGGTCTTCCATCATTGTTGGGGATTTCTGGTTCACTTCCCCTCGTAGACTCTAGTGGTTGGCCATGGTTTTCATCATTGTTGGGGATTTCTGGTTCACTTCCCCTCGTAGACCCTAGTGGTTGGCCATGGTCTTCCATCGTTGTTGGGGATTTCTGGTTCACTTCCCCTCGTAGACCCTAGTGGTTGGCCATGGTCTTCCATCGTTGTTGGGGATTTCTGGTTCACTTCCCCTTGTAGACTCTAATGGTTGGCCATGGTCTTCCATCGCTGTTGGGGATTTCTGGTTCACTTCCCCTCGTAGACTCTAGTGGTTGGCCATGGTCTTCCATCGCTGTTGGGGATTTCTGGTTCACATCCCCTCGTAGACTCTAGTGGTTGGCCATGGTCTTCCATTGTTATTGGGGATTTCCGGTTCACTTCCCCAAGTAGTGGTTGGCCATGGTCTTCCATCATTGTTGGGAATCTCTGGTTCACTTCCCCATGCAGAATTATTTTAAATCAGCAATATTTACAGACTTTTAAGAGTTTCCATTTCTTTCCGTTTCTTCACAGTCTGGGAAACTCAATAAAGTGGTAATAATCACTTTTCTAGCAGTAGTTTCTTTTAGAATTACCTGCGCCTAATTCAGGCTAGAATTTGTGCCAGTTTTGGTAACATTACCGACACAGGCGACAAATCAAGTTCTAAATATAGCACTTAATATGGCCGCAACAAGTTCTTAAAAAAATTACCACCAGTTGGCAAATTAGGAAACTAGTGATGATTAGGACCAGTTCTGAGCTGACATATGGAGGTACGCCAGTGCTTAGAGTGGAGCATGTCTATGCTGGGAAGCTGTCAGCATCCCAAACAGTACAAAGCAAAATTCCCAAAGCACACGTTTCTGGGAATGGCTGAAGAGTAAGTGTGTGCTGTAGTGTCCACTGACTGGGGACCGGAATGTCTCAAAGCAAGGAATATGTCGCCAGCACACCAGGGAACTCCAAAAAGGGTCCAAAGTTTCAGAGCCACACAGGACCCATGCTATCTTCTGCTGTGATGTGATAGTTCAATAAAGTGTTGGAGTTTAACTTAATGGAGTTCCTTGGTGTGCTGGTGACATATTCCT
This sequence comes from Lithobates sylvaticus, assembly GCA_028564925.1. Lineage (NCBI taxonomy): Eukaryota > Metazoa > Chordata > Amphibia > Anura > Ranidae > Lithobates > Lithobates sylvaticus. The sequence continues at coordinate 11,184,917 of CM053033.1, read as the reverse complement.
AGCTTCTCCAAAAGGGCTCTATCTCTGGTCCCATTCAGATGGCTACCGGGAAAATCCATTGATGCTAAAATCCAAATATAGCAATGCCGATACCAGGGGGAAAACGCCACTCAAACTGACCTGGTGCTATCACAGTGTGTGACCAAGCCCCCAGCGGGCAGGGCAAAACAAGTCAGGGGCGTGGTCAGAGTCACGCTGGCCGAGCACCACACACAGCAATTTGGGCGGCACAGTGGTGTAGTGAGTAGCACTCTCGCCTAGCGGTAAAAAGGGTCACTGGTTGGAATCCCAACCAAGACACTACCTGCCTGGAGTTTGCATGTTCTCCCTGTGCTTGCGTGGGTTTCCTCCAGGTACTCCGGTTTCCTCCCACACTCCAAAGACATGCTGGTAGGTTAATTGGCTTCTGTTCAAAATTGGCCCTAGTATATAATTGGGGACCTTGGATTGTGGGCTCCTTGAGGGTAGGGACCGATGTGAGTGTGCGATGTACAATGTAGAGGGATAGGGACAATTGTAGATGCCCACGCAGTTCAGGAAACTAGTCTCTCAGTTCCCCATCAAGCTCCAAACACCGCACTACAAATCTCCTTGGCCATGCACCTGTCCGTGAGACGGGAGCGATGTCCAGGGGGGAATTGCACCTTGGAAGTTGTGTCTGGACACTCGAACCTCAGAACCTGGCTCCAAAAAGATTTATGTACCTTTTTCTGACAGCTACTAGAATCAGACTCAAGCTCTGGTGATTTTGGCTCAGAAGACCACTACAATTGTAATGGGTGTCTATGAATCTCTCCCAAAATCTGAGTAGAATAAATTCAAAAAGATGCAAACTCCACCCCTCATCCCAAATTCAAATAAGAAAAAACTTTTTTTGTGGCACTGTGTTTTTCAATGCTTTTTCGTTGAAGTATCCTAATCCTGATGTAATATTACAAGTGAAGTCTGCTTCCTCCTTCCTTAGGGACCTGGGTGAAGAGTGCGATGATAGGAACAAGATAAATGGTGATGGATGCTCTCTATTTTGTCGACAGGAGCCATCTTTCCACTGCATGGGTAAGTGGTAGCCAGCAATGGGTCATTCATTCCATGGAAATAAAATAATTTATTGTATTTGTGAAAAAAAATATATATATTCTTAAGTTTTTTTTTAATTTTTATTACTGGTATGTATTAATATAATATATGAAATATGGGCAGCATATGGTTAGCATTTCAACCTGGCAGCACCGGGGTTGTTGGTTGGCAATACCTGCCTGTATTTTGCAGGTTCTCCCCGGTGTCCCCCTGTGCCCTCTCCCCCTCCCAGGGTCTCCCTGTGTGCTTCCCCCCTCCCTGGTGTCCCCCTGTGCCCTCTCCCCTCCCAGGGTCTCCCTGTGTGCTTCCCCCTTCCCCGGTGTCCCCCTGTGCCCTCTCCCCCTCCCAGGGTCTCCCTGTGTGCTTCCCCCTTCCCCGGTGTCCCCCTGTGCCCTCTCTCCCTTCCAGGGTCTCCCTGTGTCCTCCCCCCACAGTGTCCCCCTGTGTGCTCTCCCCCCCACAGTGTCCCCGTGTGCTCCCCCCAGTGTCCCCCTGTATGCCCCCCCCCCACAGTGTCCCCTGTATGCTCCCCCCACAGTGTCCCCCTGTATGCTCCCCCACATTGTCCCTCTGTGTGCTCCCCACCCCCCGAAGTGTCCCCCTGTGTGCCTCCTCACAGTGTCCCCCTGTGTTCTCTCCACCCCCACAGTGTCCCCCTGTGTGCTTCCCCCCTCCCCAGTGTCCCCCTGTGCCCTCTCCCTCCCCCAGTGTCCCCCTGTGCCCTCTCCCCCTCCCAGGGTCTCCCTGTGTGCTCCCCCCCCAGTGTCCCCCTGTGTGCCTCTCCCTCCCCCAGTGTCCCCCTGTGTGCCCTCTCCCCTCCCCAGTGTCCCCCTGTGTGCCCTCTCCCTCCCCCAGTGTCCCCCTGTGTGCCCTCTCCCTCCCCCAGTGTCCCCATGTGCCCTCTCCCTCCCCCAGTGTCCCCTGTGCGCTCTCCCCCCTCCACAGTGTCTCCTTGTGTGCTCCCCCCAATGTCCCCCTGTGCAGGTGTGGCTTGGGACGCAGGGGGCCCCATGATCTATTATTGCCCGGGGGCCCCATCAGTTGTCTGTTCACCCCTGCTGGTAGGGCAGTTTGCTCCTGTCTATATTGGACGTAGTATGTGTATGTATGAATGTGAGTTAGGCACCTTAGATTGTAAGCTCCTTGAGGGCAGGGGCTGATGGGACTGTGCAATATATACACTCACTGGGCACTTTATTAGGTCCACCTGGCTAGTACCAGGTTAGACCCCCCCTTTTGCCTTCATTCTTCATGGCATAGGTTCAACAAGGTGTTGGAAACGTTCCTCAGAGATGTTGGTCCACAGTGACATAAGAGCATAGCTGGAAGGAACCATCAGATGGCTCCTTCCAGCTATGAACTAATGAAGAACTCTATGTTCTTCATTATAACTTCAATAAAAAGACTGAAAGGAAAGAAACCAGTGGTGAGATGATTGGAGCTTTGTGACATAGTGACATTATCCTGCTGGAAGGAGCCATCACAAGATGGGGACACTGCAGTCATAAAGGGATGGACATGAGATCTGGTGAGTGTGGAGACCATTGGCCATTGGAGTCATGAGATCTGGTGAGTGTGGAGGCCATTGGAGTACAGTGACCTCATTGTCCAGTGGTGAGATGATTGGAGCTTTGTGACATGGTGCATTATCCTGCTGGAAGGAGCCATCAGAAGATGGGGGCACTAGTCATAAAGGGATGGACATGGTCAGCAACAATACTTAGGTAGGCCATGGCGTTTAACCCATGCTCAATTGGTACTAAGGGGCCCAAAGTGTGCCAAGAAAATATCCCCCACACCATTACACCACCAGCCTGAACCGGTGATACAAGGCAGGATGGATCCATGCTTTCATGTTGTTTACACAAAATTCTGACCCCACCATCTGAATGTCGCAGCTGAAATCCAGACCAGGCAACGTTTTTCCAATCTTCTGGCTGGGAGGGTCACAAACTGACACCGATGTCGCTAGTGACACTAATAGGGGCAGCCTGTCATGCATTGCATGAATCTATCCACGGGACTAGGGATGGGAACGGTGTTCGATTCGAACCCATGTTCGAATCGAGCACCGGGCGTTCGCTCGCTCGGCGAGCCCAGAACTATTGGGGCCGCTCGCATCAAATTTGTGTGATGTGAGCGGCCCGCAATGCATTGCGCTAGTCGCAGTGCAATGCTGGCTGATGATTGGCCAAGCATGCACTGTGACCCCGCATGCTTGGCCAATCACAGCGGCGGCCTCGCATATTATGTTTCAGTTAGTGTCAGCGTGTCAGTGTGTTGCTGACTGCTGACAAGATATGCTCTATTTCTGGGGATTTGTGTGTGCGTGCTGTTAGAACAGCATTGCAGTATCACATCTGGGGGGTGTCTATAGGTGGCCTGTGAAGGGGGGCAGGTTTCCTGTGCTTAGAACTGTCCCTGCAAAAAAGTGTAATTTTTGCAGGAAAAAAGCTACTTAAAATCACTCGCGGCTAATGAATTGATGGCTCCTGTAACACAGAGAACTGTCATTCATTAATAAAAAACAAAAAAAAAGCGTGGGGGTCCCCCCAAATTCAATAACCAGGCCCTTCAGGTCTGGGATGGATATTAAGGGGAACCCCAGCCAAAAAAAAAAATGGCGTAGGGTCCCCCTCAAAATCCATACCAGACCCTTGAGGTCTGGGATGGATTTTAAGGGGAACCCTAGCCAAAAAAAATGGCGTGGGGTCCCCCTCAAAATCCATACCAGACCCTTATCCGAGCACGCAACCTGGCAGGCCGCAGGATAAGAGGGGGGGACGAGAGCGGCCCCCCCTCCCGCCTGAACCGTACCAGGCCACATGCCCTCAACATTGGGAGGGTGCTTTGGGGTCCCCCCAAAGCACCTTGTCCCCATGTTGATGAGGACAAGGGCCTCTTCCCCACAACCCTGGCCATTGGTTGTGGGGGTCTGCGGGCGGGGGGCTTATCGGAAACTGGAAGCCCCCTTTAACAAGGGGACCCCCAGATCCCGGCCCCCCCCTGTGTGAAATGGTAAGGGGGTACCAAAGTACCCCTACCATTTCACCAAAAAAGTGTCAAAAATTGTAAAAATGACAGGAGACGGTCATTGGCGGGGGTGGGAGTGGGGGGGTCGCGGGGGGGGAGGGCGGGGTGGGGGGGGGGGGGGGGGCGGGGGTAGGGGGGGGGGTGGGGCGGGGGGTAGGGGGGGGGGCGGGGGGGGTGAGGGTGGGGGGGGGGGGGCGGAGAGGGTCGGCAAAAAACCCCCCCCCAAAAATGGGGGGGGGGTGGGGGAGGGATGGGTGGGGGGTGGGGGGTGGGGGGGGGGGTCTGGGGGGGGGGGGGGCGGGGGGGTGGGGAGGGCTTGGGGGGGTGGGGGGGGGGGGGGGCGTGGGGGGGGGTATGGCGGGGGGGGTGTGGTTGACGGTAGGGGGTCGGGGGGGGGACGGCGGGGTGGGGGGGGTAGGGGGGGAGGGGGCGGGGGGGGGGGGTGGGTGGGGGGGGTGGGAGGGGGGGGTGTTCGGCTCACCCCTACACGGGACCCTTTTTCGGACGCCGGGTGCCTAAATTACAGCGGCAGGGGTGTTTTTTTGAAGCACCTGAGCCTATAATAGGCTTCAAAAGGGTGGAAGCCACCGTGATCTCAGAAGAGAAGAGGACACAGGAGACGCTGCCCGCCAATCCCCGATGCTGTATGCCCGCCAATCCCCGATGCTGTATGCCCGCCAATCCCTGATGCTGTGTGCCCGCCGGTCCCCGATGTGCCCGCCGATCCCTGATGTGCCTGCCGATCCCCGCCGCTGATGGGGTAAGTGTAGGTGGACCAGCAGACAGCGGGGGATGGGGTTTGAGGTGCTGCGGGATGGGGGTGGTTGTTTGCCCCCACCAAACAAAAAACCACCAGCCGCCACTGGCCACTAATACAGTGATCAGTGATAATACTAATGACACTGGCTGGGAAGGGGGTAATATCTAGGGGCGATTAAGGGGTTATCTGTGTGCCCAACTAAGCCTAACCTGCTTTGCAGGGAGAAGAAACAGCCAGATCACTGTTCCAAGTGCACAAAGCTCTGTGTGTGTTTGTAAACACAGAGCTCTGTGTGATTGGACACGGTCGATCAACTGACTTTAGCCAAAATCAGTGGCTAAAATCAGCTGCCAAACTCGTGCACGGTACAGGCCGCACGCGCGCACGTGGGTCCCGAACCCAAAGAAAGGCTGTGGGTCCTGAACCCGCAGCTGCCACCTGCCCATGATACAACCGCTGTGGGCGGGGGCGGGACATGGTCGATGGGCAGATCTAAAGGGGGCGGTGCCCCCTGTCAAACTTTGCGTACTGAGCTAAAGCAGCCACGGATGTGTACAGCAAAAGCATAGGGGCCAAAACATGTGTACAGCCCCCGACCGGCTGCCATGGTAGAATTTAGGTGGGCGCCCTGGCTGCCCCCTGTGAAAGGAGCCTTAACGTTGCATTTACGTTTTTTTTTTTTACTTTTCATAAATATCTCAAATAAAATCAGTTTCAGGATGTGTCTTTTTATTGTGAATAAATTAAAACGTTCGCGAAAAAAAAACACCAATGTGAGCGTGCGCGCTCGTACGCTCGCTCACCTCTGTTTGGGTTCCTTCTTGGTTTTTCTAACACGGGAAAATGCTGATAATATACAAATTAGCAGCTCGCTGACTCCCAACACCATGACAGATTTAGTGTCAGCGCCATCCTGCTCGCCGTGCCGTATCAGCATGACTCATCACTATTCCTTCACACATAACAGATCATATTTGTTAATATCTGATGGAGTTTTTTTTAGAGCTGTAAAACAAATTAAAGACTAAAAATGTAAAATTATCATTATTTTTTTTAAATTATTATTGAATTTTTTTTTCTGTAGGGTAAACTATTATTCGGAAAAATTATTCTTAAATATTAATTACATTAAAAGAAAAATAAATTAATATTTAATATTAATTATTATTAAAAAATTTAAAATTATCATTATTTTTTTTCTGTAGGGTAAACTAATATTCGTAAAAATGATTTTTAAATATTAATTACATTAAATTAAAATTTAAATTAATATTAAATATTAATTATTGTTAAAAAATGTAAAACTATCATTATTTTTTTTTCTGTAGGGTAAACTAATATTCTTAAAAAATATTATTAAATATTAATTACATTAAATTAAAAATAAATTAATATTAAATATGAATTATTGTTAAAAAAAAAAAATATCATATTTTTTTTTACTGTTCCATCTCTCTCAGTGGGCCAAAGTATTATTGTTACAAATTATTATTAAATATTATTTAAATTAAATTAATATTACAGTACATATTAATTATTATCAAAGGAAAGTTGTCTTGTCACATGGAAGATGACAATTTTTGTTGTTACCCCGACATGCTTCGCCCACCAAGACGTGTAACACCAACTCATCATTCCCATTGTCTCCAGCTATGCATCGACAAAGTAGTAGTGCCACACCGAGAGGAGATAGAAAAGAGACAAACATAGACATAAAATACAACTTATCTTGTAGCTGCCATTAAAGGAAAGTTGTCTTGTCACATAGAAGATGTCAATTTTGTCATTATCCCAACATGTTTCGCCACCAAAGGCTTCCTCAGGGGATATATTAATGACAAGACGTAACACCAACTCATCATTCCCATTGTCTCCAGCTATGAGCCAACAAAATAGTAGTGCCACACCTAGAGGAGAGAGAAATGAGGAGACGCACAGAGCGGCCACAAGGGCCCAGTAAAAGACTGACAAGCACAATTTTTTTTTTTCTTCTGAAGGGTAAACTATTATTCTTAAAAATTATTCTTAAATATTAATTACATTCAATTAAAAATAAATTAATATTAAGAATTATTTATTGTTAGAAAAATTTAAATTATCGTTATTTTTTTTACTGTTCCATCTCTCTCTGTGGGGCAAAGTAGTATTGTTAAAAATTATTAAATATTATTTAAATTCAATTAAAGGATGACAATTTTTGTCGTTACCCCGACATGTTTCGCCCACCAAGACGTGTAACACCAACTCATCATTCCCATTGTCTCCAGCTATGAGACGACAAAGTAGTAGTGCCACACCGAGAGGAGAGAGAAAACTTGTTTTGTAGTTGCCATCAAAGGAAAGTTATTCTTAAATATTAATTACATTAAATTAAAAATTAATTAATATAAAAAATGAATTATTGTTAAAAAAATTTAAAATTATCATTCTTTTTTTACTGTTCCATCTCTCTCAGTGGGGCAAAGTATTATTGTTAAAAATTATTATCTTTCAGAAAATTTCAATAAAAATCATAAAAAAATAAAAAAAAATATTATTAAATATTATTTAAATGACATTAATATTACAGTACATATTAATTATTATCAAAGGAAAGTTGTCTTGTCACATGGAAGATGACAATTTGTGTCGTTATCCCGACATGTTTCGCCCACCAAGACGTGTAACACCAACTCATCATTCCCATTGTCTCCAGCTATGAGCCGACAAAGTAGTAGTGCCACACCGAGAGGAGATAGAAAAGAGGGGACGCACATACAACTTGTCTTGTAGTTGCCATCAAAAGAAACTTGTCTTGTCACAAACCAACCTGGCAACCGCTTGGAAGGAGGTAACTGCTTATCTTGGCTCTGAGCACTTTCCTCAGGTGAGAAACGGCAGGGGGAATGCAAAGGCTGACGATTAACCCCCTCTCTTTGCATTCCTTTTGCTGTTTCTTACCTGAAGAAAGTGCTCAGAGTCAAGATAAGCTGCCGTTATGAAGCAGCCACCTAATTTCTAGCAGTTGCCAGGTCGGTTGCGGCAAGAGGGGAGTGGGGGGGGGCAGGTCAAACCTCATAACGATACTTAGAAAGCACTTAACAACATGGGACAAAGTACTGCATGTACTACCCCACAGGAGATGGAAAAATTGGTGTGAGTGTTGAGGTTGACAAATCCCCCTTCCTCTGCATTCCACTTGCCATAAAAAACTTGGCATGGGTATTGAGACTGACACTGTCCCTCTTGCTCTGCATTCCTCTTGCCATACAAAACTTAGGATAGGTATTGAGGCTGACATGTCCTCCTTCCCCTGCATTCCTCTTTCCATATAAAACTTGTGGTAGGTATTGAGGCTGACATCTCCTCCTTCCTCTGCATTCCTCTTGCCATACAAAACTTAGGATAGGTATTGAGGCTGACATGACCTCCTTCCTCTGCATTCATCTTGCCATACAAAAATTGTGATAGGTATTGAGGCTGACATCTCCTCCTTCCTCTGCATTCCTCTTGCCATACAGAACTTGGGGTAGGTATTGAGGTGGACACGTCCCCTTTCCTCTGCATTCCTCTTGCCATACAAAAACTGGGATGAGTATTGAGGCTGACACTTTCCCCTTCCACCTCATTCCTCTTGCCATACAAAACGTGGGGTAGGTATTGAGGCTGGCACGTCCCCTTTCTTCTGCATTCCTCTTGCCATACAAAACTTGGAGTAGGTATTTAGGCTGACATGTCCGCCTTCCTCTGCATTCCTCTTGCCATACAAAACTTGGAATGGGTATTGAGGCTGACACTTTCCCCTCCCTCTTCATTCCTCTTGCCATACAAAGCTTGGGATAGGTATTAAGGCTGACATGTCCCCCTTCCTCTGCATTCCTCCTGCCATACAAAACTTGGGGTGGGTATTGAGGTTATCATGCCCCCCTTCCTCTTCATTCCTCTTGCCATACCAAACTTGGGGCAGATCTCACCATAAAGAGTACCTGTCATCCCTTACTTCTGTTAAAAGTGATGTTTACATTCCTTGTAATAGGAATAAAAAAAAAAAAAATTAAAAAATAAAGGGACAGTGTTAAAAAAAAAATGTAAAGGAGAGAAAAAGAGAGAAAAAGGTAAAGGAGATATTTGGGGGTCGCTCCAGATCTCACCATAAAGAGTACCTGTCATCCCTTACTTCTATTAAAAGGGATGTTTACATTCCTTGTAATAGGAATAAAAATGTTAAAAATAAATACAATAAAGAGACAGTGTAAAAAAAAAATATAAAAAAATAAATAAATAAATGTAAAGCACTCCCATCCCTACGTGCTTGTATGTCGCACACACATATGTAAACGTTGTTTGCACCACAAACGTGAGATATCGCCGCGATCGTTAGAGCGAAAGCAATAATTATAGCACTAGACCTCCTCTGTAACTCTAAACTGCTAACCTGTAAAAATATTTAACCACATGCCGACCGCGCTATAGTCGAAAGACGTCTACAGCGCGGTCGGGTTTCCCTGAGTGGACGTCCTACGGACGTCCTCCCAGAAACATGCTCCCGCGCGCCCCCTGGGGCGCGCACTCGGGAACATCCGTGACCGCCGGGTCCCGAGGACCCGGCGCATCACGGATCACGGTAAACAGCCGCTGATAGCGGCCGTTTACCACGTGATCGCTCCGTCAAATGACGGAGCGATCACATGTACACAAACCGGCGTCACGTCATGACGCCGGTTCCTCCCTCCCCTCTCTGTACCGATCGGTACAGAGAGGAGAGAAGCGGAGAGGGGGAGAGACGGGACCAGCGCTGTGGGCTGGATGTGTAGTGCCCACAGCGCTGGTCAGTACACTGCCACCACTGTGCAATGCTCTGCCACCGCTGTGCAATGCTCTGCCACCACTGTGCAATGCTCTGCAATCACTGTGCAATGCTCTGCCACCACTGTGCAATACTCTGCCACCACTGCAATGCTCTGCCACCACTGTGCAATACTCTGCCACCACTGTGCAATACTCTGCCACCACTGTGCAATGCTCTGCCACCACTGTGCAATGCTCTGCCACCACTGTGCAATGCTCTGCAACCACTGTGCAATGCTCTGCCACCACTGTGCAACGCTCTGCCACCACTGTGCAATACTCTGCCACCACTGTGCAATACTCTGCCACCACTGTGCAACACTGTAATACTCTGCCAATACTCTGCCAATACTCTGCCAATACTCTGCAATAATTTTTAATAGAAACAAAGAATTTTTTTTTTTTTTTTACCAAATTTTCTGTATTTTTTGATTTATAGCGCAAAAAATAAAAAACCCAGCAGTGATTAAATACCACCAAAAGAAAGCTCTATTTGTGTGAAAAAAAGGACACAAAATTCATTTGGGTACAGTGTTGCATGACGGAGTAATTGTCATTCAAAGTGTGAGAGCACCGAAAGCTGAAAATTGGTCTGGTTAGGAAGGGGGTTTAACTGCCCAGTGGGTAAGTGGTTAAAGCGCCGCCTACAGAGATGTTTAAGTACCGTAGTTTGTCGCCATTCCACAAGCGTGCCCAATTTTAAAGCATGACATGTTAGGTATCTATATAGTCGGCTTAACATTATCTTTAATATTTTACCCAAAAATTTGGTTATATTGTTTTTTTTTTTACATTAAAAATCATTAAAGTGTATTTTTTTTTTTTTACATTAAAATTCATTAAAGTGTATTTTTTTTCCCCAAAAAAATTGCATTTGAAAAACAGCTGCACAAATACAGCGTGACATAAAAAAATTGCAATGATCTCCCTTTGATTCTCTAGGGTCTCTGCAAAAAAAAAAAAAAAAATAATAATAATAATTTTTGGGGATTCTAAGTCATTTTCTAGCAAAAAAAAAAAATGATTTAAACTTGTAAAAAAAAAAGGCCTGGTCAGTAAGTGGATATCTAACAGACTATATAAGATGTTTCTATTTTCTTTAAATTTCTATTTTTCGTATCTGCATTGTATACTAGTGGTGGAAAAAAAAATCATGTTTATCTTTTTTTATTTCACCACCTGTGTTAAAAAAAAAAAAAAAAAAGAAAACAAAAGTTAATTATAGCTTCAGAAATTATGTTTATGAGTAAGAGAGTGACATATTCTGAAATGAATCAGAAGAAGTGGGAGGACAGGCATTGTGTTTGTGGCCTGAATGAGGAGGTGTTATCTGTGGGATAGACTGACACTGGAAGAGTCATAAATTCCACATACTATACATAGTTTACTACAGGGTGCAAATCAGTCCAGGCAAACGGTAGCAGCTTTTTTAGCACTGAGCCGTCCAAGCTCTCTCGTCAAGGGCCACAGTTCAGGATTATGGGACTTATGCAATGATTATGTAAATCCACTACATTGCCAAAAGTATTTGGGGATGTCTCTACCAGCTTTGCACATCTAGAGAGGACATTTCTGCCCATTCTTCTTCTTTGTAAAATATCTCAAGCTCTGTCAGATTGGATGTAGAGCGTCTGTGAACAGCGATTTTCAAGTCTTGCCACAGATTCTCAATTGGATTTAGGTCTGGACTGTGACTGGGCCATTCTAACACATGAATATGCTTTGATGTAAACCATTCCATTGTAGCTCTGGCTGTATGTTTCGGGTCGTTGTCCTGCTGGAAGGTGAACCTCCTCCCCGGTCTCAAGTCTTTTGCAGACTCTAATGCCGCATACAAACGGTCGGAATTTCCGATAGACATGTGCACAACAAAAAAATTTGTTTATTTTCGTTTCGTTTTTTTCGTTTCCGTTGATTTGTAACGATTCGTAAATTCGTACGTCATCGGTGTTCGTATTCGTAACGATTCGTATTTTCGTTAGAGTTATTTTTTCGTTGATTCGTTTTTCCGTTTATTTGTTTATTCGAAATTCGGACGCATTCGTATTTATTCGTACATTCGTAACATTCGTAGATTCGTAATCGGAGCATAATTTATAATTTTATGTAATGTGTACGCTATTATTACATTTTAAGAGACACGGAAAATTACGAATCGAAAAAAAAAAAAAAAAAAAAAAAGTTACGAATGTACGAATTTTTTCGTTCAATCCAATCGAAGCACGTTAAGCAGCGCCATTGTAAGGGACACGGAAAATTACCAATTCAACAAAAAAAAAAGTTACGAATGTACGAATTTTTTCATTCATTTTGATTTTCGTTGCTCCTGTTTTTTGTTTTTCGGATTCTCTTCTTTCGTAGATTTGTTGTTTCTAATTCGTTTTTTCGGATTTCTGTTGTTTTCAGATTCGTTCGATTCGAACGATTCGTTATCCGTTAAAATTTTTACCGAATCGTTCGTTCATTCGTACGATAACGAATGAACGAAAATAACGGAAAAAAAACGAAGAACGAAAAAAACCGAAACGAATTGCACATGTCTAATTTCCGATGGAAACAGTCCGATGGGAGCTTTTCATCGGATTTTCCGACCGTGTGTATGCCCATCGGTCTTTTTCTGTCGGAATTTCCGACGGACTTTGGATTGAGAACCTGTTCCTAATTTTTCCGCTGGAAAACCTTTCTAGCGGACTTTCCGATCGTGTGTATGCAATTCCGACGCGCAAAATTCCGACGCATGCTCGGAAACGATTCGACGCATGCTCGGAAGCATTAAACTTCCCTTTTATAGTGCAGTCGAACGTTTTGTAAGGCGTGGTGTTATTGACCGTCGGAATTTGGTGTGACCGTGTGTAGGCAAGACAGTTTGAGCGAAATTCCGTCGGAATTCCGACGGGAAAACCATCAGAGCTTTTTCCAACGAGAATTCCGACCGTGTGTACGCGGCATAACAGGTTTTCTTCTAAGATTCTCCTGTATTTGTCTCCATCCATCTTCCCATCAACTCTGACCAGCTTCCCTGTCCCTTCTTCCACATAATTACACAAAAAAAAAATTTTTTATGTAATTATAGGACAAAATATTTTATTTTATATAAAATTATATTTTTTTATTGATATGTTTTATTTTGCCGGAAATTTAAGTTTAGCATAATTATGAACAGGACAAATTATGGAATAATGTACAGAACTTCTAACTTATTTAAAAATTATCACTGCAAAAAAAAATAGAATCTTTAAACATATATCTGCTTGTCGATTGATGGAGAATGTCGATTGTCCTATTCATAATTATGCTAAAATTACATTTCCGGCGAAATAAAACATATTATTAAAAACATATAATTTTATATGAAATAAAATAAAATATTTTGTCCTCTATAATTACACTAAAAAATGTTTTTGTGTAATTATAGGACAAAATATTTTATTTTATATAAAATTATATTTTTTTATTAATATGTTTTATTTTGCCGGAAATTTAAGTTTAGCATAATTATGAACAGGACAAATTATGGAATAATGTACAGAACTTCTAACTTATTTAAAAATTATCACTGCAAAAAAAAATAGAATCTTTAAACATATATCTGCTTGTCGATTGATGGAGAATGTCGATTGTCCCATTCATAATTATGCTAAAATTACATTTCCGGCGAAATAAAACATATTATTAAAAACATATAATTTTATATAAAATAAAATAAAATATTTTGTCCTCTATAATTACACTAAAAAATGTTTTAGTGTAATTATAGAGGACAAAATATTTTATTTTATATAAAATATATATTTTTTTATTAATATGTTTTATTTTGCCAGAAATTCAATTTTAGCATAATTATGAACAGGACAAATTATGGAGTAATGTACAGAACTTCTAACTTATTTTAAAATTATCACTGCAAAAAAAAATAGAATCTTTAAACATATATCTGCTTGTCGATTGATGGAGAATGTCGATTGTCCCATTCATAATTATGCTAAAATTACATTTCCGGCGAAATAAAACATATTATTAAAAACATATAATTTTATATAAAATAAAATAAAATATTTTGTCCTCTATAATTACACTAAAAACAATTTTAGTGTAATTATAGAGGACAAAATATTTTATTTTATATAAAATTATATTTTTTTATTAATATGTTTTATTTTGCCAGAAATTTAATTTTAGTGTAATTAAAAAAAAAAATAGCCGACATATATACTATGGAAAAAGGTATTGCAATTGTGCAAGGTAGGGAAGAGGAATTTAATAAAAAATGGACATGATGGTCCCTCTTTGTCTGTTCTAGGGAATATGGTTGTGCGCTAGTAGAGGGGTAATAGGGGCTTCTATGTTTTTTGTAAATGTATTTTTTATTTTTTTGGTGTAAATTACTAGGACGACGGAGATCAAAGTCTATACTTTCATTACAAATATATAAAATAAGAATGGTGACATTAAAGACTTTGTATACCTGCTTAAAATAGAACCAAACTGCTTTATGTAGTACTTTATGATGCGCATGCAATTGAATTCTATTTGTTTGTATAAAATTGCTTAAAATAATACAGAATTAAAAAAAATAAAAAAATAAAAAATGTTTTAGTGTAATTATAGATGATTATTTTATAATTTTTTTTATTTTTTTATTAATATATTTTTTATTTTGCCAGAAATTCAATTTTAGCATAATTATGAACAGGACAAATTATGGAATAATGTACAGAACTTCTAACTTATTTTAAAACGGTCCCTGATACAACTAGTATCTTTAAACATATATCTGCTTGTCGATTGATTGAGAATGTCGATTGTCCCGTTCATAATTATGCTAAAATTAAATTTCCGGTGAAATAAAACATATTAATAAAAACATATAATTTTATATAAAATAAAATATTTTGTCCTCTATAATTACACAACAAAGTTTTTTTTTTGTGTAATTATAGAGGACAAAATGTTTTATTTTATATAAAATTATATTTTTTTATTAATATGTTTTATTTTGCCGGAAATGTAAGTTTAGCATAATTATGAACAGGACAAATTATGGAATAATGTACAGAACTTCTAACTTATTTTAAAATTATCACTGCAAAAAAAATAGAATCTTTAAACATATATCTGCTTGTCGATTGATGGAGAATGTCGATTGTCCCGTTCATAATTATGCTAAAATTACATTTCCGGCGAAATAAAACATATTATTAAAAACATATAATTTTATATGAAATAAAATAAAATATTTTGTCCTCTATAATTACACTAAAAAATGTTTTAGTGTAATTATAGAGGACAAAATATTTTATTTTATATAAAATTATATTTTTTTATTAATATGTTTTATTTTGCCAGAAATTCAATTTTAGCATAATTATGAACAGGACAAATTATGGAGTAATGTACAGAACTTCTAACTTATTTTAAAATTATCACTGCAAAAAAAAATAGAATCTTTAAACATATATCTGCTTGTCGATTGATGGAGAATGTCGATTGTCCCATTCATAATTATGCTAAAGTTACATTTCCGGCGAAATAAAACATATTCATAAAAAAATATAATTTTATATAAAATAAAATATTTTTTCCTCTCTAATTACACTAAAAAAATGTTTTAGTGTAATTATGGAGGACAAAATATTTTATTTTATATAAAATTATATTTTTTTATTAATATGTTTTATTTTGCCAGAAATTTAATTTTAGTGTAATTTAAAAAAAGAAATAGCCGACATATATACTAAGGAAAAAGGTATTGCAATTGTGCAAGGTAGAGAAGAGGAATTTAATAAAAAATGGATATGATGGTCCCTCTTTGTCTGTTCTAGGGAATATGGTTTTGCGCTAGTAGAGGGGGAATAGGGGCTTCTATGTTTTTTTTAAATGTATTTTTTATTTTTTTGGTGTAAATTACTAGGACGACGGAGATCAAAGTCTATACTTTCATTACAAATATATAAAATAAGAATGGTGACATTAAAGACTTTGTATACCTGCTTAAAATAGAACCAAACTGCTTTATGTAGTACTTTATGATGCGCATGCAATTGAATTATATTTGTTTGTATAAAATTGCTTAATATAATACAGAATTAAAAAAAATAAAAAAATAAAAATGTTTTAGTGTAATTATAGAGGATTATTTTATAACATTTTTTTTTTTTTTATTAATATATTTTATTTTGCCAGAAATTCAATTTTAGCATAATTATGAACAGGACAAATTATGGAATAATGTACAGAACTTCTAACTTATTTTAAATTTATCACTGCAAAAAAAATAGAATCTTTAAACATATATCTGCTTGTCGATTGATGGAGAATGTCGATTGTCCCATTCATAATTATGCTAAAATTACATTTCCGGCGAAATAAAACATATTAATAAAAAAATATAATTTTTATAAATAAAATAAAATATTTTGTCCTCTATAATTACACTAAAAAAATGTTTTAGTGTAATTTTAGAGGACAAAATATTTTATTTTATATAAAATTATATTTTTTTATTAATATGTTTTATTTTGCCGGAAATTTAAGTTTAGCATAATTATGAACAGGACAAATTATGGAATAATGTACAGAACTTCTAACTTATTTTAAATTTATCACTGCAAAAAAAATAGAATCTTTAAACATATATCTGCTTGTCGATTGATGGAGAATGTCGATTGTCCCATTCATAATTATGCTAAAATTACATTTCCGGCGAAATAAAACATATTAATAAAAAAATATAATTTTATATAAAATAAAATATTTTGTCCTCTATAATTACACTAAAAAAATGTTTTAGTGTAATTTTAGAGGACAAAATATTTTATTTTATATAAAATTATATTTTTTTATTAATATGTTTTATTTTGCCGGAAATTTAAGTTTAGCATAATTATGAACAGGACAAATTATGGAATAATGTACAGAACTTCTAACTTATTTTAAAATTATCACTGCAAAAAAAATAGAATCTTTAAACATATATCTGCTTGTCGATTGATGGAGAATGTCGATTGTCCCGTTCATAATTATGCTAAAATTACATTTCCGGCGAAATAAAACATATTGATAAAAAAATATAATTTTATATAAAATAAAATATTTTGTCCTCTCTAATTACACTAAAAAATGTTTTAGTGTAATTATAGAGGACAAAATATTTTATTTTATATAAAATTATATTTTTTTATTAATATGTTTTATTTTGCCGGACCTTGTCGATTGATTGAGAATAAAATAGAAACGTAGAAGAGTGACAGAAGAAAAACAGACCATTTGGCCCATCAAGCCTGAACCATTTTTTGTTTGAACGCACTACGTTCTGCGAGACAATATTACCAGAAGAAAGTTATGTCTTGTCCAAAAAAAAAAAAAAAAAAATATTACTTTGGTATCATAAGTAATAACAATGTTATTGCCGAATCAATAGGCCAATAAGCGAAGAATAAACTATGGCTCAGGTCCTTCAGGGCTCCATAAAATAACAACTTTCTTGCTTCTTATACCTTTAATGATCTTTTTTTCGGAACCTTGTAATTCTAAAATTATTTCTATAGTCATACCGCTCCACGGAATCTGGCTGGTGGCTGTAAAGGGACTCTGAAGAAAATCCTGAGGGTTAGAAAGTTATGTAGTCTGCAATTCCGTTGTGTAAAAACGAGAAAATTCTCACGCAACTCTTTTGATGTACGGGCCCCGTTGCTCACCTTCGGGAAGAATTTTTAGAAGGATGCAGGGGATACATTCTATAATATAATATCTCTGCGTTCGGGATTCCTGTGCCTGATGTTTAGACTTTAGCTTTATATACCACCACGGACATATCTGTAAATTCTCTTTTTATTCTTTTTTTTTCCAAGGGAAAGTTTACATTTATGATAACTTGTAAAACAAAAAAAAAAAAATGTGGCCAGGAAATAAAGTAAAAATAGGGCATGTAATACAATGTCAGGACCAGGAGCTGAACCCACAACCTCTGCTGTGCCACACCTAAGATGCTGGACAGCTCCTTGTCTGATTCTTTGGTCCTTCCAGCCTTGCTTCTTGTTTTTGTTGAACCTTGAACCCTCTGCTCCTCCCATGAGTTTCACGATTTAAGCCATGCCTTTGCACTTCCTGTTTGTCAGATTATTGTGCTCTCCCCAGCCAATATCTTGCCTCTTTGCTTACACCTGCAACCACACCTGCAACCACGTGTTACTGACCTTGTAATTGTTTACTGACTAGGCGTCTGCTTGATGCCTGCCTGCTCTATCTACTGCTGGACCCCAGCTTGCTCACTTCCTGGAGTGGGCAATCCTGAGGACCACGACCTGGTACTAACATGCAGCAAAACCCATCTCCACCATCATCTGCCAGGGTGACCGGCTTCTATACTTAACCAGCTGGACGGTGGGAGCCTCTCTATGCAGCTCTCCGTATCTCCACTACTACTCAACCTTTCGCTTGTTCCTCAACTACGCTTTTGCATGATCCCCAACCTGCAACCACGTGTTACTGACCTTGGAATTGTTTACAGACTACGCGTCTGCTTGATGCCAGCCTGCTCTATCTACTGCTGGACCCCAGCTTGCTCACTTCCTGGAGTGGGCGAGCCTGAGGACCACGACCTGGTACTAACATGCAGCAAAACCCATCTCCACCATCATTTGCCAGGGTGACCGGCTTCTATACTTATACAGCTGGTCGGTGGGAGCCTCTATGCAGCTCTCCTTATATCCACCACTACTCAACCTTTCGCTTGTTCCTCAACTATGCTTCTGCATGAACCCCAACCTGCAACCACGTATTACTGACCTTGGAATCGTTTACTGACTACGCGTATGCTTGATGCCAGCCTGCTCTATCTACTGCTGGACCCCAGCTTGCTCACTTCCTGGAGTGGGCGAGCCTGAGGACCACGACCTGGTACTAACATGCAGCAAAACCCATCTCCACCATCATTTGCCAGGGTGATCGGCTTCTATACTTATCCAGCTGGTCGGTGGGAGCCTCTATGCAGCTCTCCTTATATCCACCACTACTCAACCTTTCGCTTGTTCCTCAACTATGCTTCTGCATGAACCCCAACCTGCAACCACGTGTTACTGACCTTGGAATTGTTTACAGACTACGCGTCTGCTGATGCCAGCCTGCTCTATCTACTGCTGGACCCCAGCTTGCTCACTTCCTGGAGTGGGCAATCCTGAGGACCACGACCTGGTACTAACATGCAGCAAAACCCATCTCCACCATCATCTGCCAGGGTGACCGGCTTCTATACTTATCCAGCTGGTCGGTGGGAGCCTCTATGCAGCTCTCCTTATATCCACTACTACTCAACCTTTCGCTTGTTCCTCAACTACGCTTCTGCATGATCCCCAACCTGCAACCACGTGTTACTGACCTTGGAATTGTTTACAGACTATGCGTCTGCTTGATGCCAGCCTGCTCTATCTACTGCTGGACCCCAGCTTGCTCACTTCCTGGAGTGGGCGAGCCTGAGGACCACGACCTGGTACTAACATGCAGCAAAACCCATCTCCACCATCATTTGCCAGGGTGATCGGCTTCTATACTTATCCAGCTGGTCGGTGGGAGCCTCTATGCAGCTCTCCTTATATCCACCACTACTCAACCTTTCGCTTGTTCCTCAACTATGCTTCTGCATGAACCCCAACCTGCAACCACGTGTTACTGACCTTGGAATTGTTTACTGACTATGCGTCTGCTTGATGCCTGCCTGCTCTATCTACTGCTGGACCCCAGCTTGCTCACTTCCTAGAGTGGGCGATCCTGAGGACCACGACCTGGTACTAACGTGCAGCAGAACCCATCTCCGCCATCATCTGCCAGGGTGACCTGCTTCTGTACTTATCCAGCTGGTCGGTGGGAGCCTCTCTATGCAGCTCTCCTTATCTCCACTACTACTCAACCTTTCGCTTGTTCCTCAACTACGCTTCTGCATGATCCCCAACCTGCAACCACGTGTTACTGACCTTGGAATTGTTTACAGACTACGCGTCTGCTTGATGCCAGCCTGCTCTATCTACTGCTGGACCCCAGCTTGCTCACTTCCTGGAGTGGGCGAGCCTGAGGACCACGACCTGGTACTAACATGCAGCAAAACCCATCTCCACCATCATTTGCCAGGGTGACCGGCTTCTATACTTATACAGCTGGTCGGTGGGAGCCTCTATGCAGCTCTCCTTATATCCACCACTACTCAACCTTTCGCTTGTTCCTCAACTATGCTTCTGCATGAACCCCAACCTGCAACCACGTATTACTGACCTTGGAATCGTTTACTGACTACGCGTATGCTTGATGCCAGCCTGCTCTATCTACTGCTGGACCCCAGCTTGCTCACTTCCTGGAGTGGGCGAGCCTGAGGACCACGACCTGGTACTAACATGCAGCAAAACCCATCTCCACCATCATTTGCCAGGGTGATCGGCTTCTATACTTATCCAGCTGGTCGGTGGGAGCCTCTATGCAGCTCTCCTTATATCCACCACTACTCAACCTTTCGCTTGTTCCTCAACTATGCTTCTGCATGAACCCCAACCTGCAACCACGTGTTACTGACCTTGGAATTGTTTACAGACTACGCGTCTGCTGATGCCAGCCTGCTCTATCTACTGCTGGACCCCAGCTTGCTCACTTCCTGGAGTGGGCAATCCTGAGGACCACGACCTGGTACTAACATGCAGCAAAACCCATCTCCACCATCATCTGCCAGGGTGACCGGCTTCTATACTTATCCAGCTGGTCGGTGGGAGCCTCTATGCAGCTCTCCTTATATCCACCACTACTCAACCTTTCGCTTGTTCCTCAACTATGCTTCTGCATGAACCCCAACCTGCAACCACGTGTTACTGACCTTGGAATCGTTTACTGACTACGCGTATGCTTGATGCCTGCCTGCTCTATCTACTGCTGGACCCCAGCTTGCTCACTTCCTGGAGTGGGCAATCCTGAGGACCACGACCTGGTACTAACATGCAGCAAAACCCATCTCCACCATCATCTGCCAGGATGACCGGCTTCTGTGCTTATCCAGCTGGTCGGTGGGAGCCTCTCTATGGCTTTAGCTACTGGTCTCCGGGCCTGACCCCCTGACTGTGACAGATAAGTAAAATAGATACTCCTGAAGAAGCGGAATTCTCTTCCAGGAAACATGTCTAGAAGATGCTCCACCTCATGACCTGTCTAGCCAATTAGAAAATCTACAGTGATGGCATTCTAAGTCTATGCTGTAGTAACATAGGGATCAGAGAACAGGACCTCAGCCTGGGGTAACACCTCTGGAATTGTTGGATGCCAAAGAGGCTTACATAGGCTTCTGGGCTGGAATGGAGGAAAGGCAGGAGACATAATTCACCAGTAAGGACAACCATGTCCTTGCTGTAGTAACATAGAAGTCAGACAACAGAACCATGGCCTGGGTTAAGGGAAGCTGGCATCCAACACCACCCGAATTATTGGATGCCGAAGAGGCTTACAAAAGCTTTGGAGCTGGAATGGAGGAAAGGCAGGAGAAATAGACCACCAGCAAGGACAGCCATGTCCTTGCTGTAGTAACATAGGAGTCAGAGAAGAACTACGGCCTGGGGTAAGGGAAGCTGACATCCAAACATCCCCAGAATTGTTGGATGCCGAAGAGGCTTACAAAGGCATCTGGGCTGGAATGAAAAGTCAGGAAACATAGACCACCAGCATGGATGGCCATGTCCTTGCTGTAGTAACATAGGAGTCAGAGAAGAACCACGGCCTGGGGTAAGGGAAGCTGGCGTCCAAACACCTCCAGAATTGTTGGATGCCAAAGAGGCTTATAGGCTTCTGGGCTGGAATGAAGGAAAGGCAGGAAACATAGACCACCTAGAAGGACAGCCATGCCCCTGCTGTAGTAACATAATAGTCAGAGAACAAAACTACAGCCTGGGGTAAGGTAAGCTGGCATCCTACACCCCGGGAATTGTTGAATGACAAAGAGGCTTAAAAAAGGCTTCTGGGCTGGAATAGAGGAAAAGCAGGCGGCATAGACCACCAGCAAGGACCCCTATGTCATTGCTGTTGTAACATAGAGGTCAGAGAACAAAACTGCAGTCTGGGGTAAGGGAAGCTGGTACCCAACACCACCGGAATCGTTGGATGCCGAAGAGGCCTACAAAGGCTTTAGGGCTGGAATGGAGGAGATGCAGAAGACACAAGGCCACCAGTTATGTATGTATAAAGGCTCTTCTATTAGAGGGATTGCAGTTGGGAAACTAATTTATTAGCAATGGCCTATATCAATATCTACAGCCCAAAAACAGCCTAGATAATACTGAAATGTGTTGTTTGGGCCCAATCATTTCGGGCTGAAGAAACAGTGAACAGTGAGGCCAAATCCTTTGTTTCCCATCATCTAGAGATGTTAATGGAGAATGTACGTTAATATTAGTAGCCAATGTCTGCACTTTCTGCTGATTTTAATATTCAGGAGTAGGAGAGGTATTTCAAACAGGATACGTGTCTCAACACTTTCATATTTTTCAGCCGAACGATTATCTTTACTTCTTCCTTTCAGGCCTGCTCTTCAGTTGCTGGTAAATTGACAGCATCCTTAGTGTCGTCTTATCACACCTATGATGCAATCTTTTCCATGACCGGTTTTTCGGACTAGCAGTGGCAAGTGCTAGCAGGTTATGTCTTCTGGTGGTACTTGTCCTCAGTATGGCTGTTAGCTATGGGGGTCTTGAATTAATGGGGAGAACTTTCTTTTGATGAAATTGCCAGCAGTGGTGGAACTCCAACCAAAAGATCGTAACTCCAACCCAAAAAAAATAGCCTGTTAAAAGTTAAAGTGATTGTAAAAACCTTAAAATGTCTGTGCTTTAAAATAACAAACATGTTATACTTACAGTACCTGCTCTGTGAAATGGTTTGCACAGGGCCGCCTCAATCCTCCAATTCCTGGGTCCCTTGGCAGCGCTCTTGGCTCCTCCCTCCCACCGAGTGCCCCCACAGCAAGCCGCTTGCCATGGGGACACTCATGTGTGGTTGCCCCTGAGCCACCTCCAGAATTGTTGGATGCCAAAGAGGCTTATAAAGGCTTCTGGGCTGGAATGAAGGAAAGGCAGGAAACATAGACCACTAAGAAGGACAGCCATACCCCTGCTGTAGTAACATAAGAGTCAGAGAACATAACTACACCCTGGGGTAAGGGTGTCCTTACCCCTGGCATCCTACAACCCCAGGAATTGTTGAATGCCGAAGAGGTTTACAAAGGCTTCTGGGCTGGAATAGAGGAAAAGCATGCCGAATAGACGACCCGCAAGGACCCCTATAGGACCCCACATAAGACACACTGACAGAAGCTCGTCCCACCCCCAGATCCATCCTCACTGGCTGTAATTTGGCAGCAGTGGGAGCCAATGGCTCCCACTGCTTTATCTAAACCAATGAGGAGGAGTGAAGAGAGCCTTTGCTCTCGGGCACACCGCTGGATCAAGATCAGGCTCAGGTAAATATAAGGGGGAGGCTGGGTGAATTCCACAGCTCAGAAGGGCAAATATGTGGCCATCTCGGTGGGTGGGCCATGATTCAGAGTGGCTGCATATTTGCATACCAGAATGTTAACACAGCTGTGCCAAGAGCGCACGCCCGGTGCGCTCCTGGCACCGTTTTTCGGCAACAAACGGAAAGCTCCCGAACACTAGAGCTTTCCGATCATGGGAAAGCTGTGACAGCCAATCACATAGATACATAGTTAGTCAGGTTGAAAAAGGACAGAAGTCTATCCAGTTCAACCAAAAAAAAAAAAAAAAACATACAATCCCATATACACAATCCTATACCCACAGAGATAGGCAAAAAAAAAACCAGCAGAGTATGATCCAATTTGCTCCAGCAGGGGAAAAAATTCCTTCCTGATCCCCAGAGAGGCAATCGGATTTTCCCCAGATCAACTTTACCTATAAATGTCAGTATCCAGTTATATTCTGTACATTTAGGAAAGAATCCAGGCTTTTCCTAAAATAATCTACTGAGCTTGGCCAGAACCACCTCTGGAGGGAGTCTATTCCACATTTTCACAGCTCTAATGCCCCGTACACACGGTTCGGATCTTCCGACGGAAAATGTGCGATCGGAGCTTGTTTTGTCGGAAATTCCAACCGTGTGTAGGCTCCATTGGACATTTTCCATCGGAATTTCCGACACACAAAATTTGAGATCTCAAACTTTCCGACAACAAAATCCGATTGTGTGTACACAATTCTGAAGCACTAAATTACACGCATGCTCGGAATCAAGCAGAAGAGCCGCACTGGCTATTGAACTTAATTTTTCTCGGCTCGTCGTACGCGTTGTACGTCACTGCGTTCTTGGCGATGGGATTTTCCGACAAGATTTGTGTCACCGTGTGTATGCAAGACAAGTTTGAGCCAACACCCGTCGGAAAAAAAAACATGGATTTTGTTGTCGGAATGTCCGATCATGTGTACAGGGCATTATTGAGAAGAAACCTTTCCGTTTTTGGAGATGAAATCTTTTTTCCTCTAGACGTAAAGAAAGACCCCCTTGTCCTCTGTAATGACCTCATAGTGAATAACTCAACACCAAGTTCACTATATGGACCCCTTATGTATTTATATATGGTGATCTTATCCTCCCCTCAATCTCCTCTTCTCAAGAGAGAATAGATTCAGTTCCTCTAATCTTTCCTCATAGCTGAGCTCCTCCATGCCTCTTATCAGTTTGGTTGCCCTTCTCTGATAAGAAGCGGCCACATGATCATAAACCCCACCCTGCCTCCCAGCATCTGAAACCCCTTTAAAGGGCCGGGAGGCTCCAGGGTAAAGGGGTTAATGAGAGTGCATTAACCACTTCAATACCGGGCAATTTTACCCCCTTCCTGCCCAGACCAATTTTCAGCTTTCAGCGCTGTCGCAATTTGAATGACAATTGTGCGGTCATACAACACTGTACCCAAACTACATTTTTATAATTTTGTTCCCACAAATAGAGCTTTATTTTGGTGGTATTTGATTACCTCTGGGATTTTTATTTTCTGCTAAACAAATAAAAAAAAGACAGAAAATTTTGATTTTTTTTTGTTTCAGTTACAAAACTTTGTAAATAATTTTCTCCTTCACTGATGTGCACTGATAAGGCGGCACTGATTGGCACCTATGAGGCGGCACTGATGGGTACTGATGATGGGCACTAATATGCGGCACTAATTTGGCACTGATAGGCGGCACTGATGGGCACTGATAGGCGGCACGGATGGGCACTGATATGCGGCACGGATGGGCACTGCTAGGTGGCACGGATAGGCACCGATGAGGTGGCACCAATGAGGTGGCATTGATGGGCACTGATGATGGACACTAATATGCGGCACTAATCGGGCACTGATAGGCGGCACTGATGGGCACTAATAGGTGTCACTGATTTACTGTAATGTATGGTACTGATGGATGCCAATCAGTGCCAAACAATGACTGCCAATCAGTGATGCCCATTGTGGGCACTGATTGGCATCCATTGTGGGCACTGATTGGCATCCATTGTGGGCACTGATTGGCATCCCTGGTGATCCTAGTGGCGTCCCTGGTGGTCCAGTGTGGGCATCCTCGGGGGGGGGCTGTGCTCATAATCAATCAGCACTGACCCCCCCTGTCAGATGAGCACCCGATCGGCTCTTCTCTACTCGCGTCTGACAGACGCGAGTGAGGAAAAGCCGATCAACGGCTCTTCCTGTTTACATCGTGATCAGCCGTGATTGGACACGGCTGATCATGTGGTAAAGAGTCTCCGTCAGAGACTCTTTACCTAGATCGGATTTGCGGTGTGTCAGACTGACACGTCGCAACAACGATCGCCGCGATGTGCACTCCCGGGGGCACGCAGCGGCTTAATATCCTGAAGACGTCATATGACGCCCAGTCAGGATTTCACAACCACTTTCCCGCCGTCATATTGCTATATGGTGGGCAGCAAGTGGTTAAGGTAAAAATCCTTAAGCAAAAGAACTGCTTGAAAATTGCAAAACAAGATTTTGATGTAAAATTGACCTTCAATCCAGAAATTTCTCTCGCTGGAATTGTTTTCACGCCACTTATCTGATATCCAGCATCATTCAACTCACTTCCTCTGACCCCAGGTCATCCTGGACGCACCCACAGCCTGTGACTGAACAGCACAAAGAGAAGTAGCACAGTTCGTCTCTCCCCAGACCAAAACCCCAAAAAATTTTGGTAAAATTTTCATGTATATAACTAGTTTGGTGAGCCCTGAAGAAGCCAAAATGTTTTGGCTGTTTTTATATGAATTGTTTAACAATTTAAATTAGTTTGGACTTATTCATCTGGTTTTGGTCTGGTGCTCCTTTCTGTATTTCTATGGTTTTAGCTACCATCGGTGACCATGCAGGGAACCTATGTACAAATGTTGGGTGCCGCTTTGGCTCCTACAAGTATCCCAATTACTCACCAACTGCCCAGAGTGTCGGCTGGGAATGGAGCACGTCTTAGCTCCAAACATCAGCATGTAGTAAAGGAGAGTCCACGCTCTCCTTCACCGTTGGAGACCATTCAGGGAACCTATGTACAAATGTTGGGTGCCGCTTAAGCTGAATACAAATGCCCCCCCCCCCCCCCACACTTTTCACATATTTATTTGTAAAAAAAATGTGGAAAACCATTTATCATTTCCCTTCCACTTCACAATTATGTGCCACTTTGTGTTGGTCTATCACATAAAATCCCAATAAAATACATTTACGTTTTTTGGTTGTAACATGAGAAAATGTGCACAATAGAAAAATTTGTTTTGTTTCGTCTCTGTTCGTTTCCGTTGATTCGTAACGATTCGTAATTTTGTAAGTCGTGGGTGTTCGTATTTTCGTAAGAGTTATTTTTTCGTTGATTCGTATTTCTGTTAGTCTAATGTTCCTTTATTCTAAATTCGTAATTTCGTTATATTTCGTATTCGGACGCATTCGTGTTTTCGGAAGAGCTATATTTTCGTTGATTTGAAATGATTCGTATTTCCATTAATCTAATTCTCGTTGATTCGAAAATCGTACTTTCGTAGATTTAGTTACATTCGTACTTTCGTAAGATTGATTTATTCGTACTTTCGTAACATTGTTTTAGTGGATTCGCAATCGGAGCATAATTCATAATTTTATGTAATGTGTATGCTATTTATATGTTTAAGAAACAAAGAATTTCTCTCTCACAAGTCAGAACTTAACTCAAAAATCCACCAAAACACAGAGTCTCCGACCCAACCACACCCAACCACACCCAACCACACCCGACCACACCCTATCTGGACTCTGGATGGAATATTTCAGAATCAGAACTAACATTCGTTCTTTTGAATTCTCGATCAGCAGAATTTTCGTTATTTCGTATTTTCGTTGTTTTGATTTTCCTTTTTCCGAATATTCGTAATTTCGATTTTTTTTTTTTCGTTCATTTTGATTTTCGTTATTTTTTAATCTTTGTTCGGTATTTTCGTTGTTTCTGTTTTCGTTTTTCGGATTTTCATTCTTTCGTTGTTTCTAATTTAATTATTTCGGATTTTCGTTGTTTTCCATATTCGTTCTTTTCGATTAGTTCGTTTTTCGTTAGAATTTTTAGTAAACCATTCATTCATTCGTACGATAACGAATGAGCGAATATAACGAATTTTAACGGAAAACGAAATTCGTAACTAAACGAATTGCACATGTCTATTGTAACATGACCAAATGTGGACATTTTCAAGGGGTATGAATACTTTATCAAGGAACTGTAAGTGAAATAAATTTATTTTCCTATTTAATTAAAAATATATATTTTCTCTGCTGTCCAGTGTGCTCGGTCCTTCTTGTTGTGTTAGAATATAGAATATAATGTGTGTGTAAAAACAAAAAAACAAAAAAATAAATTGAGATACTACAGTATGTCCAACTTCAGTAAATTGACATGACAAATAAAAAAAGATCGGTTTTATTTAATTTTGTAAGGTCATCAACTCCGAATTGGATAATAACGTCTAAGTAAAGATTAAGAATCCCCTCGCGTACAGCCCCCCCTCCCCTGCCCCTTTTCCGTCTCTATTGTTGACAGGTACAGTTTGTCTTATGCCTTGGCTACGTCCTGAGGATAGTTTGTAGACATTAGTGACCGTAAATTAATTAAGATCTTCCGTGTTTTCCTTCAATATTGCTTTAATCAGATAATACTACAACAAGAAGTACATTTGCTCAAGTCAGGATGCCCTGGCCTTTCGAGAACACAAAGCTTTTAGAGAGGGGAGGAGGAAAGTAAGAAAGATTGATCATCTGTGTTGTAGGACCACATGAGCACGCTAGCTCTAGAACCTCGGTGGGAAGGTATTTTAATGTTAAACAGATATTGATGGGACTTTATCAGGATGTAGTCTTGTATAAAAGAAAAAAAAAAGTGGAAAACATTGTGTATACAGTATATTCACTATGTTGTCAAAAGTATCGGGACTCCTGCCTTTACACATAGTTACATAGTAGGTGAGGTCGGAAAAAGACCCAAGTCCATCAAGTCCAACCTATGTGACCCATGTCCATGCACATGAACTTTAATGGCATCCCAGTCTTAGTCCATAGGCTTCAATATTGCTTACCCCCTGATGAAGACTCTTTATGAGTTGAAATGCATTGGAGTCCAACCATTGACAGTTTGATATTGAAGATCTCTCAATGTGGTGGAGTATATATACACTGTATATATACACTATATTGTAAAAAGTATTGGGACACCTGCCTTTACACATAGTTACATAGTAGGTGAGGTCGGAAAAAGACCCAAGTTCATCAAGTCCAACCTATGTGACCCATGTCCATGCACATGAACTTTAATGGCATCCCAGTCTTAGTCCATAGGCTTCAATATTGCTTACCCCCTGATGAAGACTCTTTATGAGTTGAAATGCATTGGAGTCCAACCATTGACAGATTGATATTGAAGATCTCTCCATGTGGTGGAGTATATATACACTATATTGTAAACAGTATCGGGACGCCTGCCTTTACACATAGTTACATAGTAGGTGAGGTCGAAAAAAGACCCAAGTCCATCAAGTCCAACCTATGTGACCCATGTCCACGCACATGAACTTTAATGGCATCCCAGTCTTATGCCCTGTACACACGGTCGGATATTCCGATGGAAAAAGTCAGATCGGATTATGTTGTCGGAAAATCCGGTCGTGTGTGGGCTCTAGCGGGCTTTTTCCGTCGGAATTTCCAACAGAAAAAAATTTGAGAGCAGGATCTCAAATTTTCCGACAACAAAATCCGATCTGACTTTTTCCGATCGTGTGTAGGGAATTCCGACGGACAAAGTGCCACGCATGCTCAGATTAAATTACGAGACCAGAGCTATTGGCTACTAGCCTCTATGTAGTTCCGTAGTACGTAACGAACGTCACCACGTTCGGACCGATTGGATTTTCCGACAACTTTGTCCGACCGAGTGGATGCAACACCAGTTTCGGACAAAATCCATCGAAAAAAAACGGACGGATTTTGTGGTCGGAATTTCCGACCGTGTGTACGGGGCATAAGTCCGTATGGTTCAATAATGCTTACCCCCTGATGAAGACTCTTTATGAGTTGGAATGCATTGGAGTCCAACCATTGACAGATTGATATTGAAGATCTCTCCATGTGGTGGAGTATATATACACTATATTGTAAAAAGTATTAGGACACCGGCCTTTAAACATAGTTACATAGTAGGTGAGGTTGAAAAAAGACACAAGTCAATCAAGTCCAACCTATGTGACCTATGTACACGCACATGAACTTTAATGGCATCCCAGTCTTAGGGCTCTTTCACACGGGGCGGATCAGTGCAGATCCGCCCCGTGGATAGCCGCTTGCTCAGCGGGGATCGCCGTAGTGATCTCCGCTGAGCAGTAGGATGACAGGTCCGTCTCTGCACTCCGTGCAGGGACGGACCTGTCAGAGCGCCGCTCTCCCCTATGGGAGATCGGGTGACGACGGACCGTAGCGTCCGTCGTCACCCGATCCGCTCTGCAGACGGATGAAAAAATGGGGTTTTCCTCCGTCTGCAGAAACGGAGCATGGCGGGCACGGACGAGAGCGGGTGTCAGCGGATGCTCATCCGCTGACACCCGCTATCCCATAGGGATACCTGTATGTCCGTTTTTCATCCGAAAACGGATGGATGAAAAACGGACATAGGGTCCGTCCGTGTGAAAGAGCCCTTAGTCTGTAGGGTTCAATATTGAGTTGGCCCACCCTTTGCAGCTATAACAGCTTCAACTCTTCTGGGAGGGCTGTCCACAAGGTTTAGGAGGGTGTCTATGGGACTGTTTGACCATTCTTCCAGAAGCGCATTTGTGAGGTCAGGCACTGATTTTGGACGAGAAGGCCTGGCTCACAGTCTCCACTCTAATTCATCCAAAAGCTGTTCTATCGGGTTGAGGTCAGGACTCTGTGCAGGCCAGTCCATTTCCTCCACCCCAAAACTCGCTCCTCCATGTCTTTATGGACTTTGCTTTGTGCACTGGTCCAAACCATTTGGTGAAGGGGGGATTATGGTGTGGGGTTGTTTTTCGGGGCTTGGGCTCGGCCCCTTAGTTCCAGTGAAGGGAACTCTTAAGGCGTCAGCATACCAAGACATTTTGGACAATTTCATGCTCCCAACTTTGTGGGAACAGTTTGGGGATGGGACCTTCCTGTTCCAACATGACTGCACACCAGTGCACAAAGCAAGGTCCATAAAGACATGGATGAGCGAGTTTGGGGTGGAGGAACTTGACTGAACTGACTTCAACCCTATAGAATACCTTTGGGATGAATTAGAGCGGAGACTGCGAGCCAGGCCTTCTCGTCCAACATCAGCGCCTGACCTCACAAATGGTCTTCTGGAAGAATGGTCAAACATTCCCATAGACACCCTCCTAAACCTTGTGGACGGCCTTCCCAGAAGAGTTAAAGCGGTTATAGCCCCAAAGGGTGGGGCCAACTCAATATTGAACCCTCCGGACTAAGACTGGGATGCCCTTAAAGCTCATGTGCGTGTAAAGGTAACGCAGGCACCCAGGGGCGGACTAACAACTCATGGGGATCCCCGGGCAATAGGAGATTATGGGGCCCCCAGGCAATCAGAGATTATGGAGCCACACAGTATACACACAAACACAGTATACAATCACACAGTATACACAGACATGTTTCTATTGGCTGAGAGGGTACTGGAGAGGTGGGGCAGCTATAATCTCTGGATTTTTAGACCAAAAGGATGTCGGTAACATGTAAAAAAAAACGCAGATTTTTACATACTGTCCCTGGTTTTACTGAGGCTGGCAACCCTGATGGGGCCCCCGGGCAGTGCCCGAGTGGCCGAATGGTCAGTCCGCCCCTGCAGGCACCCCAATACTTTTGGAAATATAGGTGTATATTGTTAGTGTCGAAGGAAAGGTTGGATTCTTGATGTATTCTTGATTGATTGCAGTCCATATGTTAATGTTGAGCCTGTAACATTTGCGTGGTATTAAATTTGAGACGGAGAATTGCTGATGGCGTATAGACTAGAGCCGGCTGTTTGTGTACCAGGAGAATGGATGCAGGTGGGGTGAGCAGGAATTCTAGGTATGCGCCAGCAGAGATAAAACGAATTACGATGACCTATTTAGAAGGAAGTTCTTCTGAGGCACGTCGAGGGACTCTACGGAGCACGCGGTATTAGCGGGACGCAAAGGAGATCAAATGTCAACCTTCTTAAAGGCCGGCTAAAGCGAAAAAACGATTTGTTCTGGCAGCTACGTGCGTGATTAATACCTATAATGATTTATTCAGCATATAAATTACATTTTTATTTCCCATTCCTATTGCTGTTGTTGGAGGTTATGAATATGCCACTTTCAGATCTGAGAGATTTAGATTTTTTTTTTGCAAAATTTATGTTGAATTTTCACAATTGTACAGCAAAATATCCAGAAAAATGAAAATCCAGATAAGGGAACAAAACAATATATATAAAAATAATTTAAACAACATAAATAAAAGAAAATTAAATAAGACTTTAATTTTTCATGTTAAATTGAATAGGTAATAACCAACCATGTTACTATTTCGTTCGTTTGTCTGAGCTTCTGGCAAAGTCACGTACATTTTTTTTTTTTTTTTTGAAGATTTGGTCTTTTTCAGAACGATTACCTCCAATTGTATACTTTTCAGTCCTTGGTGGGTCTCCCCTTATATCAGGGGGTCTCCAAACTTTTTTTAATTAACGGGCCATTTTACTGTCCTTCAGGCTTTGACCATTGGGAGTAAAAAAATGCCCTCGCATCAGAGGGAGTAAATACTGCCCCATCATTGTTAGTGTAAATGGGAAAAAGGAAAAGTGCCCCATCATTGGTATCAGTGGGAGGAATAGTGTCCCATCATTGGTATCAGTGGGAGGAATAGTGTCCCATCATTGGTATCAGTGGGAGGAATAGTGTCCCATCATTGGTGTCAGTGGGAGGAATAGCGCCCCATCATTGGTGTCAGTGGGAGGAATAGTGTCCCATCATTATTATCAGTGGGAGGAATAGTTCCCCATCATTGGTTATAGTGGGAGGAATTGTGCCCCATCATTGGTATTAGTGGGAGGAATAGTGTCCCATCATTGGTATTAGTGGGAGGAATAGTGTCCCATCATTGGTATCAGTGGGAGGAATAGTGCCCCATCATTGGTATCAGTGGGAGGAATAGTGTCCCATCATTATTATCAGTGGGAGGAATAGTTCCCCATCATTGGTTATAGTGGGAGGAATAGTGTCCCATCATTAGTATCAGTGGGAGGAATAGTGCCCCATCATTGGTATCAGTGGGAGGAATAGAGCCCCATCATTGGTTATAGTGGGAGGAATTGTGCCCCATCATTGGTATCAGTGGGAGGAATAGAGCCCCATCATTGGTAAAAGTGGGAGGAATAGTGTCCCATCATTGGTATCAGTGGGAGGAATAGTTCCCCATCATTGGTTATAGTGGGAGGAATAGTTCCCCATTATTGGTATCAGTGGGAGGAATAGTTCCCCATCATTGGTTATAGTGGGAGGAATAGTGCCCCATCATTGGTATCAGTGGGAGGAATAGAGCCTCATCATTGGTAAAAGTGGGAGGAATAGTGCCCCATCATTGGTATCAGTGGGAGGAATAGAGCCCCGTCATTGGTATCAGTGGGAGGAATAGTGCCCCATCATCGTATCAGAGGGAGCAATTGTGCCCCATCATTGGTATCAGTGGGAGGACTAGTGCCCCACCATTAGTATCAGTGGGAGGATTAGTGCCCCATCATTGGTATCAGTGGAAGGATTAGTGCCCCATCATTGGTATCAGTGGGATGAATAGTGCCCCATCATTAGTATCAGTGGGAGGATTAGTGCCCCATCATTGGTATCAGTGGAAGGATTAGTGCCCCATCATTGGTATCAGTGGGAGGAATAGTGCCCCATCATTGGTATCAGTGGGAGGAATAGTGCCCCATTCTTGGTGTCAGTGGTAAAGGTGAACTAACCCTTTAAACTGGAGTGTCAATACCCGCCGCATGCATGAGCATTTAATACAACGAGCAGACTGCGGCACAAACAGTATATTCTTTTTAATTTTGCCCATAACTCTACGTGAGAGCGACCAATGACAGTCGTTCTGCCAATAACTCGGCCTCACCGCAGTGGGGAAGATCAGTAGAAAACATCCAAGAGTTATTCTGAGGGCTCAAATCTATGCGAAGAATTTCAATAACCGAGACAATGCGAGCGCATATTTTCTTTCTCTCGGATTGATAGTGATGGAGGAACGTGTTGTTGTTGGAAGTTTTCCTGAAGAAACAGACCCAGAAAAAAGGGCCCCTTTATTTTTTCGTACAGATGTATATAATCAGTGGAGGAGTGATTGCCTGAGTGTGAAAACCAAATTCTTTTATCCTTCTTTTTTTTATATTTGAAGCCAAATAACGGGAACTTGGCCGGCCTTTCCCAACCTTTTCAACACAGAGGAACCCTTCAAATAACTTTCCGGTCTCAGAGACCCCCTGCTAAAAAATATTATGTCTGCAACTCCTGATACTTATGCCGCGTACACAGGATCGGAAAACGCGCCAGCAAAAGTCCGATGAGAGCTTTTGGTCGGAAAATGTGACCATGTGTAGGCTCCATCAGACTTTTGTTGGCGGCATTTGGGCCATTTGATCAGTAGGGATGGGCCCGGTGTTCGATTCGAACCAGGGGAGGGCTGGCAGCCTTAGGCCTGGGTGGCAAGTCCAGTCAAGTGGCCCATTGACACCTTGCCGACCAGCCGCCGTCATTATACAGCGGCAGATTGGCTCCTCTGCAAAGCGGCGTGAC
The DNA here is from genome assembly GCA_028564925.1 of Lithobates sylvaticus. Classification (NCBI taxonomy): domain Eukaryota; kingdom Metazoa; phylum Chordata; class Amphibia; order Anura; family Ranidae; genus Lithobates; species Lithobates sylvaticus. The sequence goes on along the minus strand of CM053033.1, from coordinate 11,150,869 downwards.
GCTAGAGCCGATTCACCTGTCTGCGATATCCCCGTTCGGACAGGGGAGTTAGAGAGAGATCTGCTGTTCCTAGTGATCAGGAACAGCGATGTCTCTCTCTCTCTCTCTCTCTCTCTCTCTCTCTCTCTACTCCCTGTCAGTAAATCCCCCCCAGTTAGAAACACCTCCCAGGGAACACAATTGACCCCTTGATCGCCCCCTAGTGTTAACCTCTTCCCTTCTAGTTACATTTATACAGTAGTCAATGGCTATTTTTAGCACTGATCACTGTATAAATGTCAATGGTCCAAAAAAAAGTGTCAAAAGTGTCCGATCTGTCCGCTAAATATCGCCACTCAATATATGCTTATTGCGATTTTTTTTTTTTTTTCTTACCAAAAATATGTAGAATACATATTGGCCTAAACCAGGAGTCTCCAAACTGTTTGCACAAAGGACCAGTTTACTGTCCTTCAGGCTTTAGGGGGGCTGGACTGCGGTCATTGTGAGTAGAAAATGTCCCGACATCACTGGGAATAAACAATGCCCCATCAATGGTTTTCACAGGAGGAACAGTGCCCCATTAATTGTATCAGTTGGAGTAATGGTACCCAATCCCTGGTGTCCGCAGGAGGAACCCCATCGATGGGGTCAGTGGGAGGAAGGGTGCCTTATTAATGGTGTCAGTGGGAAGAATGGTGCACCTTAGCAGGAGGAATAGTGCCCCATCGATAGTGTCGGTGGGAGGAAGGGTGCCTATTAATGTTGTCATTGGAAAGAATGGTGCCCCATCATTGGTCTTAGCAGGAGCCCATCCATGGTGTCAGTGGGAGGAATAAAGTCCCAAGAGCCAAGTAGAGGCAAGCAAAGGGCCGCATCTGGCCCCTGGGCCATAGTTTGAAGACCACTGGCCTAAACTAATGAAGAAATTAATTTTTTGGGGATATTTATTATAGCAAATGGTTAAAAATATTTTTTATTTTTCTAAATTGTCACTCTTTTTTGGTTTATAGCGCAAAAAAATAAAAAACGTAGAAGTGATCAAATACCACCAAAAGAAAGTTCTATTTGTGGGGAAAAAAGGCATACATTTTATTTGTGTACAGTGTCACCACGACCGCGCAATTTTCAGTTAAAGCGATGCAGTGCCGTATCGCAAAAAATGGCCTGGTCAGGAAGTTACTAAATCCTTCCGGGGCTGAAGTGGTTAAACCACTGAATCAGCTCACCATCACCAGTGCCCATCAATGCAGCCTCACCAGTGCCCATCAATGCAGCCTCACCAGTGCAGCCTGATCAGTGCCGTTTTACCAGTGCAGACAGTGCCCAGGCATCAGTGCAGCCTGATCAGTGCCCATCAATGCAGTCTCACCAGTGCAGACAGTGCCCAGGCATCCTGATCAGTGCAGACAGTGCCCAGGCATCCTGATCAGTGCAGCCACACCAGTGCAGACCATGCCCATCAGTGCTGATCAATGCAGCCTCACCAGTGCCCAGGTATCAGTGCATCCTGATTAGTGCCCATCAGTGCAGCCTCACCGGTGCAGACTGTGCACATTAGTGCAGCCTGATCAGTGCCGCCTCATCAGTGCAGACAGTGCCCAGGCATCCGTGCTGATCAATGCAGCCTCACCAGTGAAGTGTCCATCATCAGTGCAGCTTGATCAGTGCCCATCAGTGCAGCCTCACCAGTGCAGACAGTGCCCAGGCATCAGTGCATCTGAATCAGTGCCCATCAAAGCAGCCTCACCAGTGCAGTGCCCATCATCAGTTCAGTTTGATAAGTGCCCCTCATCAGTGCCGTTTAAGTGCCCCTCATCAGTGCCGTTTAAGTGCCCCTCATCAGTGCCGTTTAAGTGCCCCTCATCAGTGCCATTTAAGTGCCCCTCATCAGTGCCATTTAAGTGCCCCTCATCAGTGCCATTTAAGTGCCCCTCATCAGTGCCATTTAGGTGCCCCTCATCAGTGCAGTTTAAGTGCCCCTCATCAGTGCAGTTTAAGTGCCCCTCATCAGTGCCATTTAAGTGCCCCTCATCAGTGCCATTTAAGTGCCCCTCATCAGTGCCATTTAAGTGCCCCTCATCAGTGCCATTTAAGTGCCCCTCATCAGTGCAGTTTAAGTGCCCCTCATCAGTGCCATTTAAGTGCCCCTCATCAGTGCAGTTTAAGTGCCCCTCATCAGTGCCATTTAAGTGCCCCTCATCAGTGCAGTTTAAGTGCCCCTCATCAGTGCCATTTAAGTGCCCCTCATCAGTGCAGTTTGATAAGTGCCCAACAATGCAGACTTACCAGTGCAGTGCCCATCATCAGTGTAGTTTGATCAGTGCCCATGGGATGTGAGGGGTCAGCTGGGGGTGTGTCAGGGTCTGTCTCACAGCCAGGTCCTTGCCTTGCACGTCTCTTCGAGGGGGGTGATGAATCTGTCACCTCTTCTCTGCCACTCCTCCAAGCCAGCGCACGGCCCCAGCCCACAACCGCTCAGGTCACGTGTGACGTGACGCACCTCCTCCCCTGGTATGTCTTACGCCCTGACGGCTGCCTCTGAGACTCCTGGGAGGTGGGAGTTGTAGTTTGCTGCGCTGCCGAGTTCCTCCCACCGCCAGGAACTCGAGCGCGGCCGGACTACAACTCCCAGAGTGCAGTGCAGCAGCAACCATACAGCCAGTCGGCGGCCGCTGTTCTGTCATAAGTTTCCGAATTTGATAAGTTGGAATTTATGACAGAACACCGCTACGGCCGTTTTAATGTCAAGGTAGGCGGCCTGGGGGGAAATTTCCACCCTGCCCCCCGGCCCAGCCCGCCCCTGATTCAAACCCACGTTCGAATCGAACATCAGGCGTTCGACCGCTCGTCGAGCCCAGAACTATTTGTTTGCATCAAATTCGTGTGATGCGAATGGCCCACAATGCACTGCGCCAGTCGCAGTGCATTGCTGGCTGATGATTGGCCAAGCATGCACTGTGACCCTGCATGCTTGGCCAATCATAGAGCCAGCAGCGAGGAGAGCAATAATTGGCCACAGGCAGGATGCCTGTGGCCCAATATAGCTCAGGGGTTTAGTAAACGCCCCACATTATATAAGGCCGCCGCGCCGGCGGCCTTGTGTAGTGTATTCCGGCGTTAGTGACAGTATCTGCTGTGATCCATTCTGCAGTGCTGCTGACATAATCTGTGCTGTGATCAATTCTGCTGAGTGCTTCTGACTGCTGACATTATCTGCTGTGATTCTGGGGATTAGTGTGTGCGTGCTGTTAGTACAGCATTGCAGTATCACATTAAACAACCTTTACCCTTCTGGCCTGTTGTGTCATCTAAGGCAGCCATCTGCGGCTAATGAATTGCCGGTTCCCGTAACACAGAGAACAGTCATTCATTGATAAAAAAAAGTAATTGATAAAAAAAAAAAAGCGTGGGGGTCCCCCCAAATTCAATTAACAGGCCCTTCAGGTCTGCTATGGATATTAAGGGGAACCCTGCGTCAAATTAAAAAAAAATGACGTAGGGGTCCCCCTAAATATCCATACCAGACCCTTCAGGTCTGGGATGGATTTTAAGGGGAACCCCGGCCTAAAAAAAAAATGGCGCGGGGTCCCCCTCAAAATCCATACCAGACCCTTATCCGAGCACGCAACCTGGCAGGCTGCAGGAAAAGGGGGGGACGAGAGCGCCCCCCCCCTCCCTTCGGAACCGTACCAGGCCACATGCCCTCAACATTGGGAGGGTGCTTTGGGGGTCTGTGACCCCTCAAAGCACCTTGTCCCCATGTTGATGAGGACGACAAGGGGCTCTTCCCCACAACCCTGGCCATTGGTTGTGGGGGTCTGCAGGCAGGGGGCTTATCGGAATCTGGAAGCCCCCTTTAACAAGGGGACCCCCAGATCCCGCCCCCCCTGTGTGAAATGGTAAGGGGGTACAAAAGTACCCCTACCATTTCACAAAAAAAGTGACAAAAATGGTAAAAATTACAGGAGACGATCTTTGACAATTCCTTTATTAAAATCTTCTTTCTTCTGGTCTTCTTCCTTCTTCCTTTCTTCATCCTTCGGTTTCTTCATCTTCTCCTTCCGGCATCTTCTTCCATCTTATTCTTCCATTTTCTTCTTCCTCCGATCCGCTTCTTCTTGCTCTGGTCTTCTCGTCCGGCATCTTCTTCCATGGCGTCTCTTCTTGGGCCGATCCGCGCAATGGGAGGCTCCCGCTGTGTGAGGCTTTGCTGCGTCTGACAGGTCTTTTATAACGGAGGTCGGGGCCACCTGATGAGCCGAACACTCCCGGGTTCGGTTCGCACCAGAACCCGCAAACGGGGGCGCACGGGGACGTCATGGGGAATTCCCTATGGCTTTCCCCATGACGTCAGGGGGGGGGATAAATTTTTTAAATTTGACGCAGGGTTCCCCTTAATATCCATAACAGACCTGAAGGGCCTGGTAATTGAATTTGGGGGGACCCCCATGCTTTTTTTTTATGAATGACTTTCAATGAATGACTGTTCTCTGTATTACGGGAGCCGACAATTCATTAGCCGCGAGTGATTTTAAATAGCTTTTTTTCCTGCAAAAATTACACTTTGTGCAGGGACAGTTCTAAGCATGGAAAACATGCGCCCCTTCACAGGCCACCTATAGACACCCCCCAGGTACGAAATTTAAAGGAATAATACACTTTTATTGTTTCACATTAAGCATTATTAAAATCACTGCTACTGAAAAAACGTCAGTTTTTTTAAAAAAAATTTGCATTGATACATGTCCCCTGGGGCAGGACTCAGGTCCCCAAACACTTTTTATGACAATAACATGCATATTGGCCTTTAAAATTAGCACTTTTGATTTCGAACATTCGCGTCCATTGTAATTAATAGGGTTCTAATGTTCGCACGAACTTTAGGTCCATTTGCGGGTTCTGGTGCGAACCGAACCCGGGGGTTTCGGCTCATCCCTAGTGATCAGTGAGAAGAATGTTCCTTACATTGGTGATCAGTGAGAAGAATGTTCCTTACATTGGTGATCAGTGAGAAGAATGTTCCTTACATTGGTGATCAGTGGGAAGTTGGGGCCACGACTCCAATGCGTTTCGCTCTGCCCCCCCCCCCCCCCAGAGCTTAGTCAAGGGGAACAAAAAAAACTTTCCTTGTTATGCAACTTACAGTGTCCTTTCAAATAAAATACATTTAATAACAGGGTGTTAGTACTGGGGGGAATAATGCAATTATATTTTCGAAGGTGTTCAATTTTTTTCATGCTTGACCTGTTCAATGAATTTGCTGATCGTATAGATTGTAAAAATGATTTAATGTAGATGCCCTTTCCCCAGGCGCAGGCCGCTAAACGTGAACGTTTTAAGGAAGGCTAGAAAGTTGGTGTTATTTTAAGGAAATCACCATATTTGTTGTGTCTTTGCAGATGAACCCAGCAGGTGCTATCACCACGATGGCGATGGAGTCTGTGAAGAATTCGAGAGGATGACCAGCATTAAAGACTGCGGGGTCTACACTCCGAATGGCTTTGTGGACCAGTGGGCTTCAAACGTTACAGTTTCACATCATGATGAAGATTGCCCAGGATGGGTAGTCAAGGGCCAGCCTGCAGCCACCCAGGTAGGAATAGATAGGAGGTTCTGATACTTGTTCCGTTGACCTAAGAACATAATACTGCATTTGCGTGGTACTTTGTATTTCTAGGATGCTCTCACCAATTTGATTAAAACATCTGATTGCCCTTGCGGGATTATCAAGAATTTTTTTTTCTTCTCGAGCAAATTGGACCATACTTTGTAGGGGTTCTTTGTTTTGTCTTCCTCTGGATCAAACCTCCAGGGTTCTTTATATGGATTGGATTTCTATTGGTTGAACTAGATGGTGTCTTTTTTTTTAACCCATAGAACGATGTAACTCAACTCTAGGTACCACCTATCCTTAACCACTTCAGCCCCGGACCAATTTACAGCCAAAGGACCAGGCCCCTTTTTGCGATTCGGCACTGCGCCGCTTTAACTGACAATTGCGCGGTCGTGCGACGTGGCTCCCAAACAAAACTGGCGTCCTTTTTTTCCCACAAATAGAGCTTTCTTTTGGTGGTATTTAATCGCCCCTGCTGTTTTTATTTTTTGCGCTATAAACAAAAATATAGCGACAATTTTGAAAAAAAAATGCAATATTTTTTGCTTTTTGCTATAATTAATATCCCCAAAAAATATATAAAAAAATTTTTTTTTTCCTCAGTTTAGGCCGATACGTATTCTTCTACATATTTTTGGTAAAAAAAAATCGCAATTAGCGATTATTGATTGGTTTGCGCAAAAGTTATAGCGTTTACAAAATAGGGAATAGTTTTATAGCATTTTTATTAATATTTTTTTTTACTAATGGCGGCGATCAGCGATTTTTATTGTGACTGCGACATTATGGCGGACACATCGGACATTTTTGACACATTTTTGGGACCATTGTCATTTATACAGCAATCAATGCTATTTAAATGCACTGATTCCTGTATAAATGACACTGGCAGTGAAAGAGTTAACCACTAGGGGGAGGGGAGGGGTTATGGGCTGTGACGTGTTTGTGTTTTTTTTAACATTAGGGGGCGGGCTGACGTCTGACGTCATTGATCGGCTTTCCCGATGACGGGAACAGCCGATCAATGACAGCAGAGTAGGAAGCGCGGGGAGAGGTTTGTTTACACAAACCTCTCCCCGTTCTTCAGCTCTGTGACCCGATCGCGGGACACCAGCGGCGATCGGGTCCGCTGGTCCCGCGGCCGTGGTCACGGAGCTCCCGACCGGGTGCGCGCGCGACCCACGGCTAGGCAATTAAAGGGCAAGGTACCTGTACGTGCTTTTGCCTAGCCGTGCCATTCTGCCTACGTATATGTGCAGGAGGCGGTCGGGAAGCGGTTTAGCTCTTCATTATGTTGCTTAAAAAAAATAGGGGAAGGGATTGTTGACCCGGGTGAACTGGGTTCTTCTCTTTTTGTGCCTCTGTGCTCGCCATTTGTGGGATTTTTTAGCGACCATACTCCAGTACAGATTACAGTCATGAAAAAGAAGTCCTTACTGTGCTCCAGAAAACGTGTAGACAAAATCTCCATTCCACTATTACATTGCATATTTGGTATCCAATGGATTCAATGAGTCACAGGTCTATATCAGTAAATGCATTTATATGAGGACTCTAATGGGTGCTAGAGGTTGGTGGGTGTCACGCCTACTCCTAGCGTTGGTGGTCAGGCACGATAGCTGGCTCTGTGTTCTTCTTCAATTCCCGTAAGGCAAGCAGGCTTATACCACGTACACACTATCGGAATTTCGGCCAGCAAAAGACAGATGAGAGCTTTTCGTCGGAAAATGCAACCGTGTGTATGACCCATCGGACTTTTGCTGTGTGTGACCGTATGTATGCAAGCCAAGCTTGAGCGGAATTCCGTCGGAAAAAACATCCAAGATTTTTCAGACGGAAAATCCACTCGTGTATACGGGGCATTACTGGTACTCGGTTGCCCCCAGGTCTTTTACACTAAGCCAGTGGTCTCCAAACTGCCCCTCTTGGCCTGGATGTGGCCTCATTTATTACTGTACTGTCCCCAGCCCCAGTGCCCTGACTTGTCACCGGACCTGCTCCAATCAGATTCCATTTGCTCACCTTTTAAACTGGACTGGTCTGGTGTGGTGAGCGGTTGAGCGCCGGTCTTTGTTCTCTGGTCCAGACTGGGGGGGGGGGGGGGGGGGGGGCCCTCAGGCCATGGGGCGGCTCAGGCCGTGGGCGGGAAAAGGAGAAGTCGGGCAATGCGCTGCTGGAGTCGGGATGGGCAGCCGAGTCGTGGATCTAAGCCACCCAGCGCTGCAGAATGGTCACTAAAGACTGGAGGAGTCGGGAGGAGACACAGTGAAGACGCTCTGGCTGCTCTCTCTGGGTGCTGCTGCTACAGCCAGAGAAGGAGAGGAGGTGGGTGGACTCGGAGCGCAGGGCAGCACTGGGTAAAGGCCTTGCTCATCTCAGCCTCGCTCTGAAACTCGGCAAATGTGACATCACTGGTTGCTAGACACCAGGCGGGGAAGCCCTAGCAACCAGTTTGGCAATATTCTATTAGGGTGGCTATGTGTCCTTATTTCATTCCGGGACACTGTATTGTCCCGGAATAAAGGTGCCCGGGATACAAATGCGAATTGCGGGACAATCCTGGGCAATCCGGGACACATGGGCACCCTACCACAGGTTAGGCAATAGGGATATACAGAAAATATATATAATGTTGATTCTTCATTCCTGGTAGTTCTTTTTTTACATTCTGATAAAAAAAAAAGTTCTTGTCTTTGATTTTCGGGCAAAAGTCCATCTCCTGGATTCAGTTTACATATCATAGGACATATTTAGGAAGCTTAAAAGAAAAAAAAATGCATTTTCATTTCACTGGATTTTGACAAATTTCTGCTCCCCTTTGATCATTTTTTTTTTTGGGTTAGTTTATCATGGATTGAAGTTTAGCCATCAAAGTGATCGTTTAGGGAAGTCTGGCCAGGCGGAAATATTTTACCTTCACTAGCAGAATCTAAATTGAAAAACAGAGGAAGAGGAACTCGTAGAGGGTTTCCTAAGTCATCCGAAATATGTGCCGACGAGGAGGACAGGAAGAGAGGATGCAAGCTAAGAGCATGGCAGGGTTAGATGACACAGTTCAGGACTTGAAGGCCAAACCACGGGGAGACTGGTGGCCAAGAGCCAGGGGAACGTGGTGGCCATGCCATGTGGGAGGGGCAGAAATGGAGGGAATTGGTGTAGCAGAGGCCATGGAAGGGGGGGGGGGGGGGTAGCGGCAGTCCTAGTAGTATAAAGGTTGGGGCAAAGAACTCTGAAATTGTTTGCTTTTTATCAAAATGTTGACCTTTTGGAGAACATTATCTCGGCAGGGCTTTTGTTTAGGGATGAATCGAATTATGTTGTCAAAATAGATTTTACTGCCAACTTTTGCTGTATCAAAAACTCCACATTTCGTTAATGGAGCTGCTTAGAAAAAAAATCTACTTTTTAAATTTTTTTTTTTTTAGTTTCTGATTTTATTTTTGGAGAGTACTTTGATTTTTTTTTTGTTTTACCATTTGATTGGATATTTTATCATAATTTGTGTATTGACACTTTATATTTTATATATTTATTTATTACTGTCTGTTTTGCTTTCCATTAACGCAGTGGTTCCAAACTGCAGCCTGGGGGCCAGATATGGCCCTTTGCTTGCCTTTATTTGGCCCTTGAGGCAATGTTCCTCCCACTGATTTGAGGCACTATTCTTTCCACTGATACCAATGATGGGGCACTATTCCTCCCACTGATACCAATGATGGGGCACTATTCCTCCCACTGACACCAATGATGGGACACTATTCCTCCCACTGATACCAGTGATGGGGCACTATTCCCCCCAATGATACCAATGATTGGGCAATATCCCCCCCCCCCCCCCCCACTGATATCAATGTTGGACACTATTCCTCCCACTGATACCAATGATGGGACACTATTCCTCCCACTGATACCAATGATGGGACACTATTCCTCCCACTGATACCAATGATGGGGCACTATTCCCCCCAATGATACCAATGATTGGGCAATATCCCCCCCCCCCACTGATATCAATGTTGGACACTATTCCTCCCACTGATACCAATGATGGGACACTATTCCTCCCACTGATACCAATGATGGGGCACTATTCCTCCCACTGATACCAAGGATTGGGCACTATTCCCTCCGACTGATACTAATGATGGGGCACTACTCAGCCCACTGATACCAATGATGGGGCACTATTCCTCACCACTGATACCAATGATGGGCCACTATTCCTCCCACTAACACCAATGATGGAGCATGCGTATATCTTTTCTCTAAGAAAATATCCCCCCACACCATTACACCCCCACCACCAGCCTGAACCGGTGATACAAGGCAGGATGGAACCATGCGCCAAATTCTGACCCCCACCATCTGAATGTCTCAGCTAAAATCGAGACTCATCAGACCAGGCAACATTTTTCCAATCTTCTATTGTCCAATTTTGATCCTGTGCGAATTGTAGCCTTAGTTTCCTGTTCTTAGCTGACAGAAGTCACACCCGGTGTGGTCTTCTGCTGCTGAAGCTGCTTCAAGGTTGGATGTGTTGTGCCTGTCTGGCACCAACAACCATGCCATGTTCAAAGTCACTTCAATCCCCTTTCTTCCCCCATTCTGATGATCGGTTTGAACTTCAAATCCAACGTGTTTCGGCCTTCAGGCCTTAGTCATGGCTCAAGGCCTGATGGATGAAACGTGTTGGCTTTCTTTTTGACTGTTGTTCACAAGCAATAATTAAAAAATATTTTAGCCGACTTCCATGGCACCAGCCTTTCTAGTTTTTTTTGCATGGACTATATGGAGGTTTACAGAGACTTCACAGGCTGAGTGCTGTGATCTTGAGGCTCACCAGGCGTTGCACAGGAGGTAGTAGCTCGGATGCACCTGTTCCAGCAACAGGGTGTGATTGACAACCCCAGCTGTGCATGTTTCCATGAGAATACACATTTATTTGCACTTTATAATTGTATAATATACTTGTATAGCACATTTGTACTATATTATTATATTTGAACAAGTCAAAAAGAAATCCAACGTGTTTCGGGCTTCAGGCCTTTGCTGTGGCTCAAGGCCTGATGGACGAAATGCGCTGGCTTTCTTTTTGACTGTTGTTCACATGCAATAATGAAACAATGTTTTAGCCGACTTCCATGGCACCAGCCTTTCTCCTTTTTTTGCGTTCTGGAGCTTCTCTCCCCCATCCCGCTGGATCTCTTGGAATCTGCATACGTGTCAAAAGTGACTCTTTCAGATAGCAGAGGAAGGAGACCGCAGACAGAAATCACAGTTTAACCGCTTCCCGACCGCCTCACGCCGATATACGTCGGCAGAATGGCACGGCTAGGCAAAACCACGTACAGGTACGTGGCCCTTTAAAAGCCTAGCCGTGGGTCGCGCGCGCCACCGGCGGCGCGCTCGCGACCCGGTCGGAAGCTCCGTGACCACGGCCGCGGGACCAGCGGACCCGATCGCCGCTGGTGTCCCGCGATCGGGTCACAGAGCTGAAGAACGGGGAGAGGTCTGTGTAAACAAACCTCTCCCCGCGCTTCCTACACTGCCTGTCATTGATCGGCTGTTCCCTGTCATCGGGAAAGCCGATCAGTGACGTCAGACGTCAGCCCCACCCCTAATGTAAAAAAAAAAACACACGTCACACAACATAACCCCTCCCCGCCCCCTAGTGGTTAACTCTTTCACTGCCAGTGTCATTTATACAGGAATCAGTGCATTTAAACAGCACTGATTTCTGTATAAATGACAATGGTCCCAAAAATGTGTCAAAAATGTCCGATGTGTCCGATATTGTGTCACAGTCACAATAAAAATCGCTGATCGCCGCCATTACTAGTAAAAAAAAAAAATATTAATAAAAATGCTATAAAACTATCCCCTATTTTGTAAATGCTATAACTTTTGCGCAAACCAATCAATAATCGCTAATTGCGATTTTTTTTTACCAAAAATATGTAGAAGAATACGTATCGGCCTAAACTGAGGAAAAAAAAGTTTTTTTTATATATTTTTTGGGGATATTTATTATAGCAAAAAGTAAAAAATATTGCATATTTTTCAAAATTGTCGCTCTATTTTTGTTTATAGCGCAAAAAAAAATAAAAACCGCAGGGGCGAACAAATACCACCAAAAGAAAGCTCTGTTTGTGGGAAAAAAAGGACGTCAATTTTGTTTGGGAGCCACGTCGCACGACCGCGCAATTGTCAGTTAAAGCGACGCAGTGCCGAATCGCAAAAAGGGGCCTGGTCCTTTGGCTGCAAATTGGTCCGGGGGCTGAAGTGGTTAAGTGAACACTATAGAAGGAAGTGCTTTGTTCATTTTTCAAGTCAGAGGTTTACAACCATTTTAAAGATCCAAGCATTCCAATAAAACATTTGCATCTTTATTAACTCGTTAGCTAATAACGGTTTCCCTTTAAACTGCAATTATCAATGGCTATCGAGGTACAACTGATATGCTGCCGAGAAATTGAGACCTTCTATTTCAAAGTTTCCCTTCGGTCCCCATTCACCAATCCCCACCGACAACTAACTAAGGAATCTCGAGGGTTTTGTGGTCTGCAGGTTAGTTGTTGAGTTTGTTGTGTTGTAGCAACAACCCTTTAATGAAGTGAGAATGAAGAGGAAAATCTTGCTGTCTTATGGATGAGCCGCCATCCATGCATAAATAGGGGCGAAGCTTTTCTGTATTCCGGGCCGTAGTACAGTGACAAGAAGGGAAAAAAAAGGGAAAACTAGGATATGCAGGCTTGTAAAATTCCTTAATAAGCCTCACTTGGGACACATATTAAAGGGCAGATTCTGACAGAAACAAAGTAGTGAACGTCTAATGGCAGGAAATGGTGCTAGTCACGAACGTTGCCAAAAGATGTTTGAGTCTTGCCTTGTTCTTTTTCGAAAATGTTAATGCTAAAACAAGCCAATGTAGTTCTCATATTTAAGGTTAGCTAAATGAGTAAAATGGTAATATTTTTCTTTTGTAAATCACAGAAAGAGTAATGGTAATGGGGACGTCCTCCATATATTCACATTGAAAAGACTCTCCAGACTTGGTCTCATGGTACTCTTGAAGGCCCCTCACGTTGGTTTTCAGTGGAAAGAATGCCCCTCCATTGGTGGTCATTGAAAAGAAGGTCCCCCACATTTGTGGCCAGTGGGAAGAATTCTCCTTATATTGGTGATCAGTGGGAAGAACAGCCCTTACATAAGTGGTCATTGAGAAGAATGTTCCTTACATTGGTGATCAGTGAGAAGAATGTCCCTTACATTGGTGGTCAGAAGGAAGAATTCCTCTTACTTTGATGGTCAGTGGGAAGCATGCCCCTTACATTGGTGGTCAATAAGACGAAGACCCCTTAAATTGGTGGTCAGTGGGAAGAATGTCCCTTAGATTGGTGGTCAGTGGGAATAATGCCCCTTAGATTGGTGGTCAGAGGAAAGAATGTCCCTTACATTGGTGGTCAGTGAGAAGAAGGTCCTTAAATTAGTGGTCAGTGGGAATAATTCCCCTTACATTGGTGGTCAGAAGGAAGAATGCCTCTTACATTGGTGGTCACTGGAAAGGATACCCCTTACATTGGTGGTCAGTGAGAAGAAGACCCCTTAAATTGGTGGTAAGTGGGAAGAAGGCTTCTTACATTGGTGATCAGTAAGACAAATGCCCCTAATGCTGAGTACACATGGTTGGACATTCCGAAAGAAAAAGTCAGATGGGAGCTTTTCATCGGATATTCCGACCGTGTGTATGCCCTGTCTGATTTTTTCCGTCGAAAATTCAGATGGACTTAGATAGAGAACATGTTCGAAATTTTTCAGTGGGAAGAATGTCCCTTACATTGGTGATCAGTGGAAAGAATGTCCCTTACATTGGTGATCAGTGGGAAAAATGTCCCTTACATTGGTGATCAGTGAGAAGAATGTTCCTTACATTGGTGATCAGTGAGAAGAATGTTCCTTACATTGGTGATCAGTGGGAAGAATGTTCCTTACATTGGTGATCAGTGGGAAAAATGTCCCTTACATTGGTGGTCAGTGAGAAGAATGTTCCTTACATTGGTGATCAGTGAGAAGAATGTTCCTTACATTGGTGATCAGTGGGAAGAATGCTCCTTACATTGGTGATCAGTGAGAAGAATGTTCCTTACATTGGTGATCAGTGAGAAGAATGTTCCTTACATTGGTGATCAGTGAGAAGAATGTTCCTTACATTGGTGATCAGTGAGAAGAATGTTCCTTACATTGGTGGTCAGTGAGAAGAATGCTCCTTACATTGGTGATCAGTGGGAAGAATGTTCCTTACATTGGTGATCAGTGAGAAGAATGTCCCTTACATTGGTGATCAGTGGGAAGAATGCTCCTTACATTGGTGATCAGTGGGAAGAACGTTCCTTACATTGGTGATCAGTGGGAAGAATGTCCCTTACATTGGTGATCAGTGGGAAGAATGTCCCTTACATTGGTGATCAGTGAGAAGAATGTTCCTTACATTGGTGATCAGTGAGAAGAATGTTCCTTACATTGGTGATCAGTGAGAAGAATGTTCCTTACATTGGTGATCAGTGGGAAGAATGTTCCTTACATTGGTGATCAGTGGGAAGAATGTTCCTTACATTGGTGGTCAGTGGAAAGAATGTTCCTTACATTGGTGATCAGTGGGAAGAATGTTCCTTACATTGGTGGTCAGTGGAAAGAATGTTCCTTACATTGGTGATCAGTGGGAAGAATGTCCCTTACATTGGTGATCAGTGGGAAGAATGATCCTTACATTGGTGATCAGTGAGAAGAATGTTCCTTACATTGGTGGTCAGTGGAAAGAATGTTCCTTACATTGGTGATCAGTGGGAAGAATGTCCCTTACATTGGTGATCAGTGAGAAGAAAGTCCCTTATATTGGTGGTCAATATGAAGAATGCAACCTATACAGTGGTTGTCAGAATGCCACCCTTACAGATAACTTGAAAAATAGCTGGCTTTGCTAAGTGATGTTAGCCCGCAACCATGCAAACATCATCAAATGGGAGGTTAATCAGCCAGAGCTCAATGAACCCCTAGCAGCCTGTGGAGGAACCCTATGATTCCATAGAACCCTGTTTGAGAATCACTGCTGTAGGCTATGCTCCAGCTTTAAAGTGATGCCTGCCAGTAGTGGGATAAGATCCACTTTTACCTAAAGTAAAAAATGCCAATGTGCACCCTCCCCAGCCCCCGCAAAGATGGATTGTGCTTTGAACATCTTCACATGCAGTGGCCAACGCAACACAATGCCTTTGTCCGATGGCCCTACATTCAGGGACCAAGCTTTTGTTATCCTTTAACTCCAAAGTGAAAATGCTTTTCTATCATTTGTCTCTTTTCTAAGTGTTCTAAACTGATGTTAGCGGGGGCCAGACATTGAACTAATGCAAATTATAAAAGTTTCCAACCACTGATCCCACCATCAAATACCAGAGACTGAAACGGTCAGAGGTTTGATTTAAGGACTAGAGAAGAGTCAAAGTATTGAAATAGTTTTGCTCTCTCTAGATTTTCCTTTAGATGACAGTAAAAAAAAGAAATCCTAATGGTTTGATGGAAAGAGTTAGTCAAATTTCGTACCATTCATTTCTGCAAAATAGAAAAAGTGGAGTTAAATTGATGCAATTTATTTTCTATTTCAATAGACTTGGAAGACGAGCTTTAGAAACACAATGAAATTTGTTTTCACGGGTATATAGAAGGAGAGGGGAGTATTTTTGTAACATTGGAACTGTCATGCAATGAGTGTGCTCAGTCAGAAATGATGGGTCTGATTTGGTAATGGAGTATAGAATGTTCACTAAACTTAGCGAGTAAAGTAAACCCACGTTCTTCGCTTTGAACACACAATCCGATTAAATTGAAAACACCTCTTTTTTTTTGCTGCCGCATAACATAATGTGGACAGTTAGGTATGAACTGGAAGAGAACACAATGTGGACAGCAGGGGGAGCTCTACTAAGTAAAATAGTGTAGACAGTGTGGGGGGAGGAGTAGGGGGGGGGGGTTGTCTACCAGTAAAAATAGTGTGGACGGTGAGGGAAGAGCTACAAGAGAACATAGTGTGGATAGTAGAGGGAGAGCTGCCAGAGAACATAGTGTGGACAGTAGGGTGAGAGCTACCAGAGAACATAGTGTGGACAGTTGGGGGAGAGCTGCCAGAGAACATAGTGTGGACAGTTGGGGGAGAGCTACCAGAGAACATAGTGTGGACAGTAGAGGGAGAGCTACCAGAGAACATAATGTGGACAGTTGGGGGAGAGCTACCAGAGAACATAGTGTGGACAGTTGAGGGAGAGCTACCAGAGAACATAGTGAGGACAGTAGGGGAGAGCTACCAGAGAACATAGTGTGGACAGTAGGGGAAGAGCTACCAGAGAACATAGTTTGAACAGTAGAGGGAGAGCTACCAGAGTACATAGTGTGGACAGTGGGCGGAGGGGAGCTACCAGAGAACATAGTGTGGACAGTAGGGTGAGAGCTACCAGAGAACATAGTGTGGACAGTAGGGGGAGAGCTGCCAGAGAACATAGTGTGGACAGTTGGGGAAGAGCTGCCAGAGAACATAGTGTGAACAGTGGGGGGAGAGCTACCAGAGAACATAGTGTGGACAGTAGGGGGAGAGCTACCAGAACACATAGTGTGGACAGTAGAGGGAGAGCTACCAGAGAACATAGTGTGGACAGTAGGGGGAGAGCTACCAGAGAACATAGTGTGGACAGTAGAGGGAGAGCTACCAGAGAACATAATGTGGACAGTAGGGGGAGAGCTGCCAGAGAACATAGTGTGGACAGTGGGGGAGAGCTACCAGAACACATAGTGTGGACAGTAGAGGGAGAGCTACCAGAGAACATAGTGTGGACAGTAGGGGGAGAGCTACCAGAGAACATAGTGTGGACAGTAGAGGGAGAGCTACCAGAGAACATAATGTGGACAGTAGGGGGAGAGCTGCCAGAGAACATAGTGTGGACAGTTGGGGGAGAGCTGCCAGAGAACATAATGTGGATAGTGGGGGAGAGCTACCAGAGAACATAGTGTGGACAATGGGGGGAGAGCTACCAGTGAACATAGTGTGAACAGTAGGGGAGAGCTACCAGAGAACATAGTGTGGACAATAGGGGAGGGCTACCAGAGAACATAGTGTGGACAATAGGGGGAGGGCTACCAGAGAACATAGTGTGGACAGTAGGGTGAGAGCTACCAGAGAACATAGTGTGGACAATAGGGGGAGGGCTACCAGAGAACATAGTGTGGACAGTAGGGTGAGAGCTACCAGAGAACATAGTGTGGACAATAGGGGGAGAGCTGCCAGAGAACATAGTGTGGACAGGAGGGGGAGAGCTACCAGAGAACATAGTGTGGACAGTAGGGGGAGAGCTACCAGAGGACATAGTGTGGACAGTAGGGGGAGAGCTACCAGAGAACATAGTGTGGACAGTAGGGGAAGAGCTGCCAGAGAACATAGTGTGGACAGTAGGGGGAGAGCTACCAGAGAACATAGTGTGGATAGTAGGGGAAGAGCTGCCAGAGAACATAGTGTGACAGTAGGGGGAGAGCTACCAGAGGACATAGTGTGGACAGTAGGGGGAGAGCTACCAGAGAACATAGTGTGGACAGTAGGGGGAGAGCTGCCACAGAACATAGTGTGGACAGTGGGGGAGAGCTACCAGAGAACATAGTGTGGACAGTAGAGGGAGAGCTACCAGAGAACATAATGTGGACAGTGGGAGGAGAGCTACCAGAGAACATAGTGTGGACAGTAGAGGGAGAGCTGCCAGAGAACATAGTGTGGACAGTTGGGGGAGAGCTGCCAGAGAACATAGTGTGGACAATAGAGGGAGAGCTGCCAGAGAACATAGTGTGGACAGTTGGGGGAGAGCTGCCAGAGAACATAGTGTAGACAGTTGGGGGAGAACTGCCAGAGAACATAGTGTGGACAGTGGGGGGAGTGCTATAAGAGAATATAGTGTGGACAGTGGGGTGAGTGCTACGAGAGAATATAGTGTGGACAGTGGGGCGAGAGCTACCAGAGAACATAGTGTGACAGTAGGGGGAGAGCTACCAGAGAACATATTGTGGACAATGGGGGGAGAGCTACCAGAGAACATATTGTGGACAATGGGGGGAGAGCTACCAGAGAACATAGTGTGGACAATGGGGGGAGAGCTACCAGAGAACATAGTGTGGACAATGGGGGGAGAGCTACCAGAGAACATAGTGTGGACAATGGGGGGAGAGCTACCAGAGAACATAGTGTGGACAATGGGGGGAGAGCTACCAGAGAACATAGTGTGGACAATGGGGGGAGAGCTACCAGAGAACATATTGTGGATGGTGAGGGAAGAACTGAAAGAGAACAGAACATAGTGCTAGAGAATGTGGTGTGGATCAGGAGGAGAGATTTAGAGGAACATATTGTGGACAATAGGGGTAGAACTGATTGATAATATAGGGCAGAGGGAGTCTGTGAACTTCCAAAACACATGGTGTGGGTGGCAGCACATGTGGAATGGATAGTGGAGCATTGCCAGAGAACACAGTACAGACAGGGAGAGCGAGCGCAGTGAGAGAAGACACTACAGACACTGTGGGGAAGACTCTGGTAGAAGCTAGGGCAGATACGACAGAAAGAGTTGGAGCATACAGAGTGGTTGGTGTTGTGGACACTTATGCTGCCTACACACGGTCGGAATTTCCGATGGAAACAGTCCGATGGGAGCTTTTCATCGGATTTTACGACCGTGTGTATGCCCATCTGTCTTTTTCTGTCGGAATTTGGATTGAGAACCTGTTCTTAATTTTTCCAAGGGAAAACCTTTTTATCGGATTTTCTGACCGTGTGTATGCAATTCCGACACGCAAAATTCCGACGCATGCTCGGAAACAATTTGACGCATGCTCGGAAGCATTAAACTTCCCTTTTATAGTGCAGTCGAACGTGTTGTATGCCGTGGTGTTACTGACCGTCGGAATTTGGTGTGACCGTGTGTAGGCAAGACAGTTTGAGTGAAATACCGTCGGAATTCCGACGGGAAAACCATCAGAGCTTTTTCCGACGAGAATTCCGACCGTGTGCATGCGGCATTAGGCTATTTTCTCTAATGGTCAAATGTTCTTTAACTCTTCTGGTCAAATTTCCTTCGGGAATATTACCTGCGAAAGGCAACAAATAAACATTTTACACTTATTACAAACATTAGGGGGATTATTGTACTCTGCCAAGTGGCTTCCAACAGCGTTTGATGTATTTATGGGACGTAATAAAAGTCAAAGCTGCCTTCACAAAATGTTAACATTCCAGATGTATCTTGGATATTTCAGTTCGTCAATCGAGAAACAGTAATTATTTATTCCACTTATTTTCCAGGTTTGCCAAACCAAGGTGTCGCAATTAAGTAAAACCCTATCCCAGTATGCTTGGTATCCATGCAAGGCCAAGTCGGATGAAATTAATTTCTGGTTAAAGGTAAGCGACATTATTGAAGTATTTAACACACTTAAATACTGTAGATCTAAAACCACATTTTAAATGTAATTTTGGATTAAGTAGGGATTTGGGTAAAACCCCCTGCCACTTTTTTGTGTTGCTATCTGTGGCCTATCGGGGAGATTTCCCTTTACTTCTTAGATGGTTGTTACCGGAGCAAGTGCTACCATTGGAAGATCTCCCTTGTCCTTGGTTATCACCATATAGTAGTACTCTAGTCTAGATCAGTGGTCTTCAAACCGCGGCCCGGTGGCCGAATGTGGCCGTATGCTTGCCTTTATCTGGCCCTCGGGGGACACTATTCCTCCAACTGATACAAGGCACTGTTCCACCCACTGGCGCCAAGAGTGGGACATAATTCCTGCCACTGACAAAAAATGGTAAGAGATAGCCCGGGCCGCCGCACACCCCACCCAGCCCGAGTGGTTAGCCGATGAAAGCAGGTAAAAGCAGCCTCAGCTCAATTCATACAGACCACAACTCCCACATATTTAGTCCCGTCCTTGGGGCTTAATCATGGAGAACAACAACTCCAAAAATAGGGTACTATTCGTCCCACTGACTCCAATGATGGGGCTCTATTCCTTCACAGATACCAATGGTGGGGCACTATTCCTTTACAGACACCAATGATGGGGCACTATTCCTTCACAGATACCAATGATGGGGCACTATTCCTTTACAGACACCAATGATGGGGCACTATTCCTTCACAGATACCAATGATGGGGTACTATTCCTCCTACTAATACCAATGATGGGACACTATTCCTTCCACTTACACTAATGATAGCACACTATTCCTTCCACTGAAACCAATGATGTAGCTCCTTTCCTCTACTGACACCAATGTTGGGGCACTATTCCTCCCACTAATACCAATGATGGGACACTATTCCTCCCACTGACACCAATGATGGGACACTATTCCTCCCACTGATACCAATGATGGGACACTATTCCTCCCACTTACACTAATGATAGGACACTATTCCTTTCACTGAAACCAATGATGTAGCTCCTTTCCTCTACTGACACCAATGGTGGGGGCACTATTCCTCCCACTAATACCAATGATGGGGCACTATTCTTTCCCCTGATACCAATGATGGGGCACTATTCCTCCCACTGATACCAATGATGGGGCACTATTCTTTCCCCTGATACCAATGATGGGGCACTATTCCTCCCACTGATACCAATGATGGGACACTATTCTTCCCACTGACACCAATGCTGGGACACTATTCTTCCCACTGATACCAATGATGGGCCACTATTCTTCCCACTGACACCAATGATGGGACACTATTCCTCCCACTGACACCAATGATGGGACACTATTCCTTCCACTGATACCAATAATGGAGCACTATTCCTCCCACTGATACCAATGATGGGACACTATTCCTCCCACTGATACCAATGATAGGACACTATTCTTCCTACTGATACCAATGATGGGGCACTATTCCTCCCACTGATACCAATGATGGGGCACTATTCCTCCCACTGATACCAATGATGGGACACTATTCCTATTAGAAATAAATAAAAATGCCTAAAAAAAAGTTAGAATGAAAAGCAGGGGGAGTTTGGGACTTTAAATGAAGCAAATAAATAGTGGAGGTAAGTTTGAGTATAAAGTATTAATTTAATAACATTGATATATAAAAATGTTTGAACATTATTCGTTTCATATATATACACATGGAGTATGCGCCCAGGCTAGGCACGATAAGTATAGACATACATAGTTGTACATAATCAGAATATTAAGCATTGTTAGATAATAAATATAGCATGCAATTGCCAATAGCGGCATAACCCAAAGCTGGCACGTGCAACCACACGGTAATGCACATCCACCAGATGTTGCATGAACGGCATCATGGAGTAAGATGATTGTAGGTAAATGAATGACAGTCAATATCGGGTGTAGCTGTGGCATCAGGTAAAGCTCTACGCGTTTCGTGGGTTTGCCCACTCGTCAGGAGCAGATGCGACAGACATTCCTATGGAATATATTCAAAAGTATAAAGGGTCATGCTCTAGGAAAAAAAAACTCTCAAAAGAAGCTTTCATCTATGTATAAAGGGTTAACCAACAGCACTTACCAACCTAGACAGCAAATGCAGCGTGGAATAGCTGGCGCGAGGCCGGCCAGGAACACGAAGTCGCCGCGGGAGCTGAGGCGGCATAATAGAAGGACGCAGCAACAAGGAGTGCAGGGGTAGGCAAGGTATAGATAGAATCTCCATATGAAAAAAAGTTGTGTATGCTGCACAAGGCAGAAGTATCTAGAAATAAATGTGATAAAATGAATATATATGAATACAATGATCCATTAATATAAATGGTGATAGTATTGATTGTGAGTAAGCCCAATTAGATTTCACGAGGAGTGATGCCGAGAAAGAGGGTGGTGCCAGAGAAAGTTGGAGTACCTATGTGAGAAATAGTATATAGCTGAGTTCTTGCAAAAGTGTACACCTGAAAACCAATAGACCAAGTGAAAGTGAACAATTAAATAGTGAACATAGAGACAAAAGCACCATAGAGGGAGGGAAGACTAGAAGGGAGAAACAGAAGAGTATGTGCAAAAGATATGAACTTACATTGCTGCTGTGTCACAGCACCACCAACAAACAATAGCTGGTGTGCAGACACTCCGGAAGGAAGCCGGTCAATGAACAGCTCACTTCAAAGGGGAGTGTATATTAATGCCGCCAACGCCACGCAAGTGGACCAATAGGGAGAGGACGACACACCTGAGCCGAGTTGACACTCAGCAGCAGCTGTGGGAACTCCCCCTGATACCAATGATGGGGCACTATTCCTCCCACTGATACCAATGATGGGGCACTATTCCTCCCACTGATACCAATGATGGGACACTATTCCTATTAGAAATAAATAAAAATGCCTAAAAAAAAGTTAGAATGCAATCTATTAAATATTGCATTTGGGTCTAGGTGATCTTTTTCTTCTATTCTGTTACAGCTTAAAAATTTGGTCGGTAATAATTTTTTTCAATGATATTAAACTGTCTTTAATTTTTCTAAATTCAAACAGGCGCGTTTCTCTCAGCATGCTGTGGTTGCTGCCGTGGTGGTTCATTTGGTGACCGACGGGACGACTTACAGTTACGAGAAGCCGGAGACCATAAGTGTTCAGCTTATCGATGTCAAGGACCAGATGCACGACCTTGGTAAAGTCTCCTCCGTTACTAAGTATTTCAACAGCCTCTTTGATAACATCACAGCTGCGCCGGGATATCTTCACTGCAGTTACATTACGTTTTATCTTGGATTTTTTTTTTTTGTTTCGGATTTTACTTCTCACCATTGTTGTGGTTTTTGGGCATTGCCACCACCACAGATGTTTATTAATACCCATGGGTGAGCACTTCTCTCTACAGGAAAGTGCTGAAGACATACACGTCAGCAGATGTATTTATACTCTACTAGGGCAGCTTACCAGTACAATATTTATTCACCCCTTCCTGCCTGCAGCTACGGGAGGGGGGGGGGAGTGAAGGTCTACAATCTGTGTAGGAACGTTCCCCAGCGTGATGCTCCATGCCAAGGTCACATTAATAAATACTCCACCGTTTGGCTCTTAGCAGGGCCGTTTTTAAGGCAGGGCAAAAGGGGCAGCTGCCCTGGGCCCTGTCATTGTTGTGGGGCCCAAAGCAGCTGCCTCATACTTGCCAACTATCCTGGTTTAAATTCCCTTGCCCCTTGAGGTTTTAGTCCCGTGCTGTGTCCCAATATCTCAGTGTGAAGGGCTGCTACTAATGCTGCCCAGCTCTGCCCTATTGTGTACAGATGACTCTTACCTGCAGACCCTGTGTTTACATATACATTACCGGCATTCATATGTAAATAGCGGTGGCATTCATATGTAACTAGCGGCGGCCGGCGGCATTGATATACGTATCATGACCCTCTGAGGTCATTTCCACAGTAATCTCTAGCAACCAATCAACAAGCAGAAATCATGTGCTGTAACTTCTAGCAACTAATCAGTGAGCCGTAATGTGTGCTTTAACCTCTAGCAACCAGTCAGTGAGCGGTAATGATACACTGTACCTCTAGCAACCAGTCAGTGAGCGGTAATGATACACTGTAACCTCTAGCAACCAGTCAGTGAGCGGTAATGATACACTGTAACCTCTAGCAACCAGTCAGTGAGCGGTAATGATACACTGTAACCTCTAGCAACCAGTCAGTGAGCGGTAATGATACACTGTAACCTCTAGCAACCAGTCAGTGAGCGGTAATGATACACTGTAACCTCTAGCAACCAGTCAGTGAGCGGTAATGATACAATGTAAACTCTAGGCAACCAATCGCAATCGCTGCCTGATCTGATTCAGTAAACTGATTTTGAGCCTAGCTGCTATTTATTGTATGTCTCAGAGCAGGTGGAGAGCAAAACTGCATGGGGGGCCCCAAGAAAAGTTTTGCCCAGGGTCCAATCAATATTAAAGACGGCCCTGGCTCTTAGTCTTGGCTGTCAAAGTCTGCTGGGGTCCCAGCTGCGGTGCGTCCATAGAGGGCATGAATCTATCTATTGTCGCCGCTGCCGCCCCCTATTCATTTGTCCGGCCCCTTGTCGGGGGGCGCCGGGCATCTAAATTACAGCGATGGGGTTTCTTTGGAAGCGCCTGATTGAGAGCTGTCGGCTCTAATAGGCATCCTGATTAGAGCCGTGGGCTCTGATAGGCTTCCAAAAGTGTAAACAGTGGGTGCAATGCTGTGCGTTCGCTGTTTACGCAGTATTGGGCTGTGTACTGTATGTACACAGCCCAATGCTGGAGAGCGGCTTGCTGAGGAGGTGCCGGGAGGTAGAAGGAAAGGACAGCACTGCTGGAGGACTGCCAAAGAGGAGGCAAGGGACATTTCGGTTACATACAGGGCTGGTGCAAGGATTTTTGACCCCCTATGCGAAACCTCATTTTGCCGCCCCCCCCTACATTGGCTAACTCCGCCCCCTTTTCCCTGCCCATGTAAATCCCACCTTTTTAATAAAGCGCCCATCAAATGCAGCCTCACCAGCGCCCATCAAATGCAGCCTCACTAGCACCCATCAAATGCAGCCTCACCAGCGCCCATCAAATGCAGCCTCACCAGCGCCCATCAAATACAGCCTCACCAGCGCCCATCAAATGCAACCTCACCAGCGCCCATCAAATGCAGCCTCACCAGCGCCCATCAAATGCAGCCTCACCAGTGCCCATCAAATGTAGCCTCACCAGCGCCCATCAAATGCAGCCTCACCAGCGCCCATCAAATGCAGCCTCACCAGCACCCATCAAATGCAGCCTCACCAGCGCCCATCAAATGTAGCCTCACCAGCGCCCATCAAATGCAGCCTCACCAGCGCCCATCAAATGCAGCCTCACCAGCGCCCATCAAATGCAGCCTCTCCAGCGCCCATCAAATGCAGCCTCACCAGCGCCCATCAAATGCAACCTCACCAGCGCCCATCAAATGCAGCCTCACCAGCACCCATCAAATGCAGCCTCACCAGCGCCCATCAAATGTAGCCTCACCAGCGCCCATCAAATGTAGCCTCACCAGCGCCCATCAAATGCAGCCTAACCAGCGCCCATCAAATGTAGCCTCACCAGCGCCCATCAAATGTAGCCTCACCAGCGCCCATCAAATGTAGCCTCACCAGCGCCCATCAAATGCAACCTCACCAGCGCCCATCAATTGTAGCCTCACCAGCACCCATCAAATGCAGCCTCACCAGCGCCCATCAAATGCAGCCTCACCAGCGCCCATCAAATGCAGCCTCACCAGCGCCCATCAAATGCAGCCTCACCAGCGCCCATCAAATGCAACCTCACCAGCGCCCATCAAATGCAGGCTACCAGCGCCCTTCAATGCAGCCTCACCAGCACCCATCAAATGCAGCCTCACCAGCGCCCATCAAATGCAACCTCACCAGCGCCCATCAAATGCAGGCTACCAGCGCCCTTCAATGCAGCCTAACAGTGCCCATCAATGAATGTTTGCTTGCTGCAGGAGTGGGGACACAGGCACAGTCCTCCACCACTGCTGCACCTCTGACACTATGTGTGAACGGAGCTGCGGCTGCCTGCTGATGCTGTGACTTAGTTGCTTACTGCAGAGAGAAGAGAGTAGGAAAACCAGTGGCCGGGCGCCCCAGGCAGCAGGGCGCCCTAGGCGGCCGCCTAGTTTGCCTAGTGGTAGCACCGGCCCTGGTTACATAGTTACATACATATTTACATAGTAGGTGAGGTCGAAAAAAGACACAAGTCCATCAAGTCCAACCTATGTGTGTGATTATATGTCAGTATTACAATACTGTTGCGCAGAGTAGATAAGTATAACCTCTTTTAGATGTTCTTGTCCTATCTACCACCATCCCTAAACACTTACCTGTCTCCTGTCTCCGCTCTAGCGCTGTCTTGGCTACAGCACCGCTCCCCTCACTTTCTGGTCTCACAGGAGATACTGAGGGTGGCAGGAGCCGTAGACTTATGCTGTTGTCAGTCAAACTCCTTGAGGAGGGAGCAGGGACATGGCTTACCGGCACTGTGTGTGTCTATAGATGTACACAGACCGACTCTGGAAAGCAGCTTGCTGAGGAGGTGCCTGGAGGAGGGAGGAATGGAAGACAAATGTTCCTTTACAAATCTATCAGTAAGCCCGGAAATTCCAACGTAAAATGTCCTGTCGGACCATGTTGTCGGAAAATCTGCCCCTGTGTGGGCTCCATCGGATTTTTCCATCGGAATTTCCGACGGAAAAAATTTGAGATCCTGCTCTCAAATTTTCCGACAACAAAATCCGATCTGACTTTTTCCGATCGTGTGTAGAGAATTCCGACGGACAAAGTGCCACGCATGCTCAGATCAAATTACGAGACCAAAGCTATTGGCTACTAGCCTCTACGTAGTCCCGTCGTACGCAACGAACGTCACCACCTTCAGAATGATCGGATTTTCCGACAACTTTGTCCGACCGTGTGTATGCAACACCAGTGTCGGACAAAATCCGTCGGAAAAAATCAGACGGATTTTGTGGTCGGAATTTCCAACCGTGTGTACGGGGCAGGGGTCAAGTCCTGGGGAAAAATGTGTGGGAACTTCCACCCAAGATCCACTCGCCCCCCCCCCCCCCCCCCCAAAAAAAAAAAACGATACGCTCATATGCACAAATGCTTCAAAAATTTTATTTTTCATCCAATTTTCGTATTGTGTGTATGAAGCTTAACTGTTAGTACATAAAAAAAAACAATCCTCAATAAACATATATACGGTAATTCTCTGAATAATCAGCATTCATTCAATTGTGCTTCCATGCAAAATGTGATCATCATGTTCTGATCTTTATTGGGGAATGTTATTTTGTATATAGAGTGTTTTTCATTGAACAGAGTTTGGATAACACAGGGTTAAACGGAAAGGTCATAAATGAACTGCACATTATCTGGACAGAATGCTTGGGGAGATAGTGATGTGTTCCTCCTTAGGACATGTACAGTGGTGTGAAAAAGTGTTTGCCCCCTTCCTCATTTCCTGTTCCTTTGCATGTTTGTCACACTTAAGTGTTTCGGAACATCAAACCAATTTAAACAATAGTCAAGGACAACACAAGTAAACGCAAAATGCAATTTGTAAATGAAGGTGTTTATTATTAAAGGTGAAAAAAAATCCAAACCATCATGGCCCTGTGTGAAAAAGTGATTGCCCCCCTTGTTAAAACATACTATAACTGTGGTTGTCCACACCTGAGTTCAATTTCTCTAGCCACACCCAGGCCTGATTATTGCCACACCTGTTCACAATCAAGGCATCACTTAAATAGGAGCTGCTTGACACAGTAAGGTCCACCAGAAGATCCTTAAAAGCTACACATCATGCCGAGACCCAAAGAAATTCAGGAACAATTGAGAAAGAAAGTAATTGAGATCTATCAGTCTGGAAAGGGTTATAAAGCCATTCCCAAAGCTTTGGGAATCCAGCGAACCACAGTGAGAGCCATTATCCACAAATGGCGAAGACATGGAACAGTGGTGAACCTTCCCAGGAGTGGTCGGCCGCCCAAAATTACCCCAAGAGCGCAGCGACGACTCATCCAAGAGGTCACAAAAGACCCCACAACAACGTCCAAGGAACTGCAGGCCTCACTTGCCTCAGTTAAGGTCAGCGTTCATGCCTCCACCATCAGGAAAAGACTGAGCAAAAATGGCCTGCATGGCAGAGTTCCAAGGAGAAAACCACTGCTGAGCAAAAAGAACATCAAAGCTCGTCTCAATTTCTCCACAACACATCTTGATGATCCCCAAGACTTTTGGGACAACATTCTGTGGACCGATGAGAAAAAAGTGGAACTCTTTGGAAGGTGTGTGTCCAAGTATATCTGGCGTAGAAGGAACACTGCATTTCAGAAAAAGAACATTATACCAACAGTAAAATATGGTGGTGGTAGTGTGATGGTCTGGGGCTGTTTTGCTGCTTCAGGACCTGGAAGACTTGCCGTGATAAAAGGAACTATGAATTCTGCTGTCTACCAAGAGATCCTGAAGGAGAATGTCCGACCATCTGTTCGTGTACTCAAGCTGAAACGAACTTGGGTTCTGCAGCAGGACAATGATCCTAAACACACCAGCAAGTCCACCACCGAATGGCTGAAGAAAAACAAAATGAAGACTTTGGAGTGGCCTAGCCAAAGTCCAGACCTGAATCCTATTGAGATGTTGTGGTATGACCTTAAAAAGGCCGTTCATGCTCGAAAACCCTCTAATGTAACTGAATTAGGACAATTCTGCAAAGATGAGTGGGCAAAATTCCTCCAGGACGCTGTAAAAGCCTCATTGCACGTTATCGCAAATGCTTGGTTGCAGTTGTTGCTGCTAAGGGTGGCCCAACCAGTTATTAGGTTTAGGGGGCAATCACTTTTTCACACAGGGCCATGATGGTTTGGATTTTTTTTCACCTTTAATAATAAACACCTTCATTTACAAATTGCATTTTGTGTTTACTTGTGTTGTCCTTGACTATTGTTTAAATTGGTTTGATGTTCCGAAACACTTAAGTGTGACAAACATGCAAAGGAACAGGAAATGAGGAAGGGGGCAAACACTTTTTCACACCACTGTATGTTAGCTTGGGGGGGGGGGGGGGGGCTGCAAACTCTGCAGGGCTCCAACACACACTCGCTGCTATTCCAACCCTTCACATATTTCCACATAAACTTCCCTCCTGGCATTAAACTTTGCCAGGTATTGTGCTCAGCTTACCACCCCAAACTGATGTTCCTCCCTCAGCTCACCTCTCTCCCTGCATGTCCTGTGAGCAGAATAGCTGTGCTCCTCCTCTGGGTTCTCTCATCATATGGCACTGAAGATAGAGGAGGGGGGATTCAGCGGGACACACAGAGCAAGTATGCAGGAGACTGAGGGGGGGAAGATGAGGAGACAGAAAATCAGGAGGGGCCGGCGGGGAGGAGCGCATCACGAGAGGTCTGACTAAATATAATCTCTTAGCAGCAGGGACCTGATCTACCTGTCAGCTAGCTGTGATTGACAGGTAGATCGAAGCGGAAGCTGTCATGGGGCCCCCTACTGGCAATGTCTGAATGGTCAGGTGTGCGGCACTTACTATTGCAAGTTGTGTCGGCAGCTGCTGGTGTAGCACCGGCCACACGGCTCACATACTTCAAAGTCTTGCAGGATACGGCTGCTAACGGGAACTGAGTTCCTGTTGTGGAAAAAGTACAGGAACTCCGTTCCCATGCGTTCCCGCAGGACTTGAGCCCTGGTACGGGGGCATAATAGTCCGTTTGCTGTTTTTATTTGTATATTTATTTAATTTTTTTGTAGGATTCAGTACTGATAACATCTAATGTCTCGTTCTCATGCCTTCTTCTCTTGCAGGCATTCATATTCTTAGCTGCCGAAACAATCCATTGGTGATCCCTGTGATGCATGACCTCAGTCGTCCTTTTTATCACAGTAAAGCTGTCCTCATTAGCTTCACTTCCCACTTGGTGGCCATCTCTGGAGTGGCTCTCAGATCATTTCATGACTTTGACCCAGTCGGAATCAGCAGTTGTCAAAGAGGGGAGGTCTATAGTGTGACCGAGCAGAGGTGAGTAAGAAACGTCATGTTTGCGCTGTACGGGTCAAACAACAGGGGCAGTTTTCGGTCAAGTCCAACCGAAAATTGATAAATTTTGTTTAATTTCTAAGTACTGGACCACAGCTCAGGGTTACATCGAAACGAAGAGCAGCCTTGAAACAAAAATGTGTCAAATAGGGATATGAAGGAAGTCTTGTAGATGAGGCATGCGAGAAGTATATAAGACAACAAACATTCATTTTGCGCTCAAGTGTGGCACCAATATTAGGGGAAGACACTCTCTATTTCAGGTATCTCAAGTCCACCGACATGGCCTTGGTCCTCTCCAAGTGTCCACTATAGACATGTGCAATTCGTTTCGTTTTTTTTCGTTTATCGTTTTTTTTTTCGTTATATTCGTTCATATGTTATCGTACGAATGAACGAACGATTCGCTAAAAATATTACAAATCGTTCGAATCGAACCAATACGAAAACAACGAAAATCCGAAATAACCAAAGTAGAAACAACGAAACTACGAAAGAAGAAAATCCGAAAAACGAAAACAGGAACAACGAAAATCAAAATGAACGAAAAAATTCGTACATTCGTCATTTTTTTTTTTATTTGCGATTCGTAATTTTCCGTGTCTCTTACAATGGCGCTGCTTAACGTGCTTCGAATGGATTGAACGAAAAAATTCGTACATTCGAACTTTTTTTTTTTTCGATTCGTAATTTTCCGTATCTCTTACAATGGCGCTGCTTAACGTGCTTCGAATGTATTGAATGAAAAAAATTCGTACATTCGTAACTTTTTTTTTTTTTTTTCGATTCGTAATTTTCCGTGTCCCTTACAATGGCGCTGCTTAACGTGCCTCGAATGGATTGAACGAAAAAATTCGTACATTCGTAATTTTTTTTTTTTTTTGCGATTCGTAATTTTCCGTATCTCTTACAATGGCGCCGCTTAACGTGCCTCGAATGGATTGAACGAAAAAATTCGTACATTCGTAACTTTTTTTTTTTTTTCGATTTGTAATTTTTCGTGTCTCTTACAATGGCGCTGCTTAACGTGCTTTGAATGGATTGAACGAAAAAAATTCGTACATTCGTCATTTTTTTTTTTTTTGCGATTCGTAATTTTCCATGTCTCTTACAATGGCGCTGCTTAACGTGCTTCGAATGGATTGAACGAAAAAATTCGTACATTCGTAACTTTTTTTTTTTTTTCGATTTGTAATTTTCCGTGTGTCTCTTACAATGGCGTTGCTTAACGTGCTTTGAATGGATTGAACGAAAAAATTTGTACATTCGTAACTTTTTTTTTCGATTCGTAATTTTCCGTGTCTCTTACAATGGCGCTGCTTAACGTGCCTCGAATGGATTGAACGAAAAAAATTCGTACATTCGTAACTTTTTTTTTTTTGCGATTCGTCATTTTCCGTGTCTCTTACAGTGGCGTTGCTTAACGTGCTTCGATTGGATTGAACAAAAAAATTCGTACATTCAGAACTTTTTTTTTCGATTCGTAATTTTCCGTGTCTCTTACAGTGGCGTTGCTTAACGTGCTTCGATTGGATTGAAAAAAAAAATTCGTACATTCAGAACTTTTTTTTTCGATTCGTAATTTTCCGTGTCTCTTAAAATGTAACAATAGCATACACATTACATAAAACTATGAATTATGCTCCGATTACGAATCTACGAAAACAATGTTACGAAAGTACGAATAAATCAATCTAACGAAAGTACGAATGTAACTAAATCTACGAAAATACGAATGCGTCCGAATTTCAAATAAACAAAAATTAAACTTGTAAATCAACGAATCAACGAAAAAATAACTCTTACGAAAATACGAATCGTTACGAATACGAACACCGAGGACTTACGGATTTACGAATCGTTACGAATCAACGGAAACGAAAGAAACGAGACGAAAATAAACACATTTTTCTGTTGTGCGCATGTCTAGTCCACTAAACATTGTCACCCTCCTCAGACGGGTAATCCATAAGCACTACATGCAGAAAAACAAGAGGGTGCACCAGCCTAGTGCTTAAACCAAGACAGCATTTTTTGAAAGGCTGAGAATAGGTAATTATACTCCAATTGTTGTATACAACCATCAAGGAAAAAATGATAGACTGGAAAGATGCCACAAGGGTCTGCAGTTGTTGACACGTTCCATGGGTGCCCCCTCTTCTTCAGAGCTCATCACAACCATCAAGTTTGTTGATGTGTTTCGAGGGTGCCCCCTCTTTTTCAGAGCTCATCACAACCATCAAGTTTGTTGATGTGTTTCGAGGGTGCCCCCTCTTTTTCAGAGCTCATCACAACCATCAAGGTTGTTGATGTGTTTCGAGGGTGACCCCTCTTCTTCAGAGCTCATCACAACCATCAAGGTTGTTGACGTGTTTCGAGGGTGCCCCCTCTTCTTCAGAGCTCATCACAACCATCAAGTTTGTTGATGTGTTTCGAGGGTGCCCCCTCTTTTTCAGAGCTCATCACAACCATCAAGTATGTTGACGTGTTTCGAGGGTGCCCCGCTCTTTTTCAGAGCTTATCACAACCATCAAGGTTGTTGACGTGTTTCGAGGGTGACCCCTCTTCTTCAGAGCTCATCACAACCATCAAGGATGTTGACGTGTTTCAAGAGTGCCCCCTCTTCTTCAGAGCTCATCACACTCATCAAAGATGTTGATGTGTTTTGAGGGTACCCCCTCTTCTTTAGGGTCAAATATGTTTTTATTTCGTTTAACAGAATGAAACAACACAACATACATAATAGCCAGATGTTTAGTACAGGATGCAATACATTGTAGGTCTTATATCTGATACACTCTAGGCTATAAACCAGTGGAATATACGGGTATGATCATTATCCAAAAGGTATCAGCTTAGCCCGCGGTGTATTGCAAGATGAAATATGAGGGATGGGGATGAAAACATCTGAGTTCTATTTAGGGAGACATAAAATTGGGTGGGGGGGGGGGGGGAGAAAAATAGGCAGAGGGAATGGAATTTGAAGGTTGCGGAGGGGAAGGGTGTGTCAGGGGGGAAAGGGAGAATAGAGGGGGGTGAGCAGATCTTGGTGCAACAAATCTGGATTCAGGTTCATAAGGTAAGTTCGGCTTAGCTGTGGGGTGTCAATAAGGCTTTCAGGGAATCAGAAGTAGAGTAATCATTCCAAGTGAGCCAGAGAATTTTAAATTTATCAAAGGTATCATTGTCCAAAGCTATCACCTCTTCCATGCGCATAATGTCATTGACCACCGAGACCCAGGAAGACGGGGGAGGAGTAGTAGTGGTCTTCCAGAATAGGGATATAAGTTGTCTGGCGGGTGACAGGAAAAAGCGTAATAGAGTACATTTTTGGGAGGCTATGGAGCCAGGGATCTTAGATAATAGGGCTATCTCTGGGGTGGGTGACGTTGGCTGATCATACAGTGGTGTGAAAAGTGTTTGCCCCCTTCCTCATTTCCTGTTCCTTTGCATGTTTGTCACACTTAAGTGTTTCGGAAACATCAAACCAATTTAAACAATAGTCAAGGACAACACAAGTAAACACAAAATGCAATTTGTAAATGAAGGTGTTTATTATTAAAGGTGAAAAAAAATCCAAACCATCATGCCCTGTGTGAAAAAGTGATTGCCCCCTAAACCTAATAACTGGTTGGGCCACCCTTAGCAGCAACAACTGCAACCAAGCGTTTGCGATAAAGTGCAATGAGGCTTTTACAGCGTCCTGGAGGAATTTTGGCCCACTCATCTTTGCAGAATTGTCCTAATTCAGTTACATTAGAGGGTTTTCGAGCATGAACGGCCTTTTTTAAGGTCATACCACAACATCTCAATAGGATTCAGGTCTGGACTTTGGCTAGGCCACTCCAAAGTCTTCATTTTGTTTTTCTTCAGCCATTCGGTGGTGGACTTGCTGGTGTGTTTAGGATCATTGTCCTGCTGCAGAACCCAAGTTCGTTTCAGCTTGAGTACACGAACAGATGGTCGGACATTCTCCTTCAGGATCTCTTGGTAGACAGCAGAATTCATAGTTCCTTTTATCACGGCAAGTCTTCCAGGTCCTGAAGCAGCAAAACAGCCCCAGACCATCACACTACCACCACCATATTTTACTGTTGGTATAATGTTCTTTTTCTGAAATGCAGTGTTCCTTATACGCCAGATATACTTGGACACACACCTTCCAAAGAGTTCCACTTTTGTCTCATCGGTCCACAGAATGTTGTCCCAAAAGTCTTGGGGATCATCAAGATGTGTTGTGGAGAAATTGAGACGAGCTTTGATGTTCTTTTTGCTCAGCAGTGGTTTTCTCCTTGGAACTCTGCCATGCAGGCCATTTTTGCCCAGTCTTTTCCTGATGGTGGAGGCATGAACGCTGACCTTAACTGAGGCAAGTGAGGCCTGCAGTTCCTTGGACGTTGTTGTGGGGTCTTTTGTGACCTCTTGGATGAGTCGTCGCTGCGCTCTTGGGGTAATTTTGGGCGGCCGGCCACTCCTGGGAAGGTTCACCACTGTTCCATGTCTTCGCCATTTGTGGATAATGGCTCTCACTGTGGTTCGCTGGATTCCCAAAGCTTTGGAAATGGCTTTATAACCCTTTCCAGACTGATAGATCTCAATTACTTTCTTTCTCAATTGTTCCTGAATTTCTTTGGGTCTCGGCATGATGTGTAGCTTTTAAGGATCTTCTGGTGGACCTTACTGTGTCAAGCAGCTCCTATTTAAGTGATGCCTTGATTGTGAACAGGTGTGGCAATAATCAGGCCTGGGTGTGGCTAGAGAAATTGAACCTCAGGTGTGGACAACCACAGTTATAGTATGTTTTAACAAGGGGGGCAATCACTTTTTCACACAGGGCCATGATGGTTTGGATTTTTTTTCACCTTTAATAATAAACACCTTCATTTACAAATTGCATTTTGTGTTTACTTGTGTTGTCCTTGACTATTGTTTAAATTGGTTTGATGTTCCGAAACACTTAAGTGTGACAAACATGCAAAGAAACAGGAAATGAGGAAGGGGGCAAACACTTTTTCACACCACTGTATAGACTACTATATATGGCGAAAACCTGAGACCAGAAGGGGTGGTATGGCCTTACACTTCCACCAAATATGGTGGTAATTTCCCTCAGCGTCGCCACACCTCCAACATGAAGGAGGGACATACGGGAATATTTTATGAAGAGATTGAGGGTTCCTGTACCATCTGGATAGGAATTTAAAGTCCCCCTCTTCTTTAGAGCTCATCACAACCATCAAGGCTGTTGATGTGTTTTGAGGGTGCCCCCTCTTCTCTAGAACTCATCACTACCATCAAGGATGCTGATGTGTTTCAAGGCTGCCCCCCTCTTCTTCAGAGCTCATCACACTCATCAAAGATGTTGATGTGTTTCGAGGGTTGGTACTATTGGTTCGTACACTGGTCTTTCAGGTTGCTCCGGCCCCTGTTGGGGGCTTGCATGGTCTCGGGGGGGATCACACACAGTTTATTTTTTTTTCATTTTTGGGGGTTGGCCCCCATGATCCATACCAGACCCAAAGGGCCTGGTATGGAATTGGGGGGGGGGGGTTGATCCTACGCCGTTTTTCGTTTTTTTTTTATTTTGGCGTGGGGTTCCCCTTCAAGATCCTCAAGTCACATGCCGATGTCTGATCAGTTAAGATGATGATCTGACTTTTATCCGGCTTCAATGATATTGAATGGGCTGAAGTAGGACCAAACTCAGGACCAAAGTAGTGCAGGAACCTTTTTCAAAGTCGGACCAACTTGTGTCGGACCAGTTAAGAACCATTGATTTATACACATGTGCTCCCAAAGTCGAAAGTTAAAATGGCTCTCATACAGGGGAGGGCTGGCAGCCTTAGGCCTGGGGGGGAAGTCCAGTCAAGTGGCCCATTGAACTACCGAATCAGCTCACCATCCATGCCCAGCTGTTTTTTCAATGCAGCCTCACCAGTGCCCCTCAATGCAGCCTGATCAGTGCCCATCAATGCCGACTCATCAATGCCGACTCATCAGTGCCCATCAATGCAACCTCACCAGTGTCCATAAATGCAGTCTCACCAGTGCCCATCCAATGCAGCCTGATCACTGGGGCAGGGTAAATGGGGTGTATGGGGGGATGGGGTGTGGGGGTCAGCTGTGGGTGTCAGGGTCTCTTACTTGGCAGCTCAGTTTGCACGCCACGGCCAGCGCAAGCCAGCACCCAGCCCCACAGCCCGAGCCAGTCACGGGCACCCTGGTCTCTGAGGGTGGTAGTTTCCTTTGCGCTGCTTGGGAGCTTGAGTGTGGACTACAACTCCCGGAATGCAACAGTGGCCGACCGCCGCAGCTGTAAAAATAGCAGCGGGCGCCAGCCATTTTCAATGTAAGTTAGGGCGGCCTGGGGGGCAATTGCCACTCTGCCCCCCAGCCCAGCCCTCCCCTGCTCTCATAGGGAACCATTTGATTTGTACACGTCATGCGACATGTGCTCCCAAAGTCGGAGCGTATGTCGTACCCGTGTGAACCCAGACTAATCCCCTATTCAGGTTTACATTTTGTATTTTTACTATGAGCTATTTAATTTAGTTGTTTTCAGACATGGACATGCATTGATCTCATAAAGAGATACTTATGTCAGGGATAAAGCAGGTCAATATGAGTTTTTTGCCTATGTTTTTGCCCAGTACCCTAAGAGTTAATACGTGCTGACACGCCCCCCCCCCCCCCCCCCCCCCGAAATATTGGCACGGTGGTCTGCTACGTCTGTCCAGGAAGTGCCTTTTTTTTAGCCGCTACGGCAATTTTACGTTGATAGCTCCTCAGTGAGCCCCTGCAAGTTCCTTTCCCCAGTCTATCGGAATAGCACTGCATGAGAGAGGAGAAGCTTCGAGGGACAAACCATAGCTCTAGCCAAACTACCAGTGGATCATGTTTAAGGCCACGTTATTCTTTTGGAGCATGTGAGTGAATTTTGTATTTTAATTTTTGCATCTAAATAAAGTATAACCCTCTTTTTTGTGGAGGGGGTTATAAATGGCCCTCCCCTAAACGGGATATGGCGTTAAATTTGTAGGTAAATAAGAGAACCAGAACCTTTGCTAAGTGGAAGGGTGTCCACCACCCAGGACAGGGACGTGGCTTCTGTGTACTGAGGGAACTCCCTTCGTGGGAAGTTTACAACTAATCCCAACAAAGTAATTGGGAGCAGAAAAACGACTGCAACCAGCATACACCATTAACCATAAATATTGAGATGTACACCAGTATGGAAATCATACAAACTTTATATAAGAAAACATTAACCCCTTTCCACCACATGTACACATATGTACAGTAGGCCTTACTGAGGCGGGTCTTCCTCTGTGAGGCCACATACACTATATTGTCAAAAGTATTGAGACACCTGCCTTTACACGCACATGAACTGTAATGACATCCGAGTCTTAGTTCGCAGGGTTCAATATTGAGCCCCCCGCAGCTATAACAGCTTCAACTCTTCTGGGAAGGCCGTCCACAAGGTTTAGGAGTGTGTCTATGGGAATGTTTGACCATTCTTCCAGAAGTGCTTTTGCGAGGTCAGGCACTGATGTTGGGATGAGAAGGCCTGGCTCGCAGTCTCCGCTCTAATTCATCCCAAAGGTGTTCTATTGGGTTGAGGTCAGTACTCTGTGCAGGTCAGTCAAGTTCCTCCACCCCAAACTCGCTCCTCCATGTCTTTATGGATCTTGATTTGTGCACTGGTGCAAATCATTTGGTGGAGGGGGGATTATGGTGTGGGGGTTGTTTTTCAGGGGTTGGGGCTTAGTTCCAGTGAAGGGAACTCTTAAGGCATCAGCATACCAAGACATTTTGGACAATTTCATGATCCCAACTTTGTGGGAACAGTTTGGGGATGACCCCTTCCTGTCCCGACATGACTGCCCACCAGTGTACAAAGCAAGGTCCATAAAGACATGGATGAGCGAGTTTGGGGTGGAGACTTGACCTCAACCTGATAGAACACCTTTGGGATGAATTAGAGTGGAGACTGCGAGCCAGGCCTTCTCGTCAAACATCAGTGCCTGACCTCACAGATGCACTTCTGGAAGAATGGTCAAACATTCCCATAGACACTCCTAAACCTTGTGGACGGCCTTCCCAGAAGAGTTGAAGCTGTTATAGCTGCAAAGGGTGGGCCAATGCAATATTGAACCCTACGGACTAAGACTGGGGGGCCATTAAAGTTCATCTGCGTGTAAAGGCATGCGCCCCAATACTTTTGGTAATATAGTGATATTTGGGATCACTAGCCAGAAGTGTTTTGTAAAACCAAACAATTTTTATTTCTCCAAAAGACAAAACATCTTATCTTCAACATGAAACAAAACAGTTCATCAACATAACAGAGCAAAACTTCAGCTCACCACCAGCATAAGCTTGTCCCACGACAGGGTTTAAAGTCCCTGCCTACTCCAGAGGTCCAGAGAACCACAGCCCGGCAGCATCTCAGTAGTCAAACAGCACACAGCTCTTTCTCACAAGTGTGTCCTGCTCCACACCCCACCTCATGGATATGCTTCCTCTCCTTTTCAACCCTCTTGTGTAGGTAGGGTAACCCTTTCAAGTCCGAAGTACCTGTAGCCAGGGTTGGAGGCTCTCTGCTTTTCTGAAATCTGGGACCCATATCAGGGCTTACTAAACTTAGGAAAACTGTAACTCAGTTTTTCCTCTTTATCAGATCACCCTGGAACCCTTCACCCTGCACAGGTGAGAATCCATGAGTCCTCCAGACTGATTCCTGTTTTCGCAGCCCAAACAATGGTGATATAAATCTCCCATCCACAACCCATCCCTTGATCCAAGGCAACGCCAATGAATGCTTCTTTCACCATTGTGCAGTCCATCACCACTCCAAACCACATACCAGATTTTTATGATGTCTAAACACTTTAAAGCCCCATACACACGGTCGGAAAATCCGACCACCAAATCCATCGGATTTGGTCCAACGGATTTAGTCCGACACTGGTGTTGCGTACACACGGTCGGACAAAGTTGTCGGAAAATCCGATCATTCTGAACGTGGTGACGTTTGTTGCCTACAACGGGACTACGTAGAGGCTATTAGCCAATAGCTTTGGTCTTGTAATGTGATCTGAGCATGCGTGGCACTTTGTCCGTCGGAATTCGCTACACACGATCGGAATTGGTGTGATCGGACTTTGTTGTCGGAATATTTATAGAGCAGGAGATAGAACTTTGTCCGTCGGACAATCCGATGGAAACTGTCCGATGATGCCTACACACGGTCGGAATTTCCGACAACATTGTCCGATAGGACAGAATCCATCGGAAAATCCGACCGTGTGTATGGGGCTTTAGAGTGTCTTTACAGAGAAAAGGTCAAAACAGCCCAGCAGCACCTCAGTAGTCAAACAGTACACAGGTCTTTCTCACAAGCGTGTCCCGCTCCACACCGCACCTCACGGATACCTGCTGACTGGTTCCAGCCCTTTTAAGCCTTCTTTTGTAAGTGGGATAACCCTTTCAGAAGTACCCATAGCCAAGGATGGAGGCTCTTCGAATCTCTTAATTCTGGGACCCATACCAGGGCTTAATAATCCTGGGTAAACTGCAAATCGGTTTTCCCTCTTTACCAGATGACCCTGTGAAGTAAAAAATGATACAATAAATATTATTGTACCTATGTTTTAACTCGTCTATCCCTATAATTAGCTAGTCTATAAAAACTCTGAACACATGTTACTGTTGATATCACAATAATACAAGGTTAGCTATGAAACCAAACAGATGGTTTATAAGTAATAAAGTCTTATTTATTTCCCAAGGAAATAAGAAAGCTAACATTGAAGATATTACAATTGTAGCGCCGACACTTTTGCAAAGTGTGGGCTATTCTTGTAAATTTTGTTTTTCCCAGAACTGTAACTGAGTTTTGGGGTTAATTATTCTAGGTTATGCTTTGGCATCAGTTTGGCTGGGCTGTACTGGAGTTCTGCCTGGTCATAGGTGAGGTGAGCACCTGTGACAGGCTGAGGACGCAGTCTGGTTGGACGCATTAGGTGCCAATCTTTTTCCCGGAGCAAATCAGTGGGCGCGTCTGGCCACGCTGTGTATTCCGGGAAGGGGTACTTAAGGTGCTGAAGTCACGCGTGAGGGGTCGGATTCTCCTCATCGGTTCTGGTTCCAGTCCGGACCAGCCCCCAGAGGGGTCTCGGTCCAGGAGTGCATGCTGACCCGTAAGCCTGGTCACCCTGACCAGTCCCAGAGGCTCTCATGGTCTGGGGTGGGGATCCATCCGTTTCCAAGCCTCGGAACTGGCTAGTTCAAGGCCCAGTAACTGAAGGACGATTCTGAAGTGCCCCGGGGCCCTCTCAGGATTGGAGAGTCACAGCAACTCGACCAACGACCAGGGGAGGACTCTTCAGAGGAGGGCCACGCACGAGGCTGGCTGCTCGGTAAGAGCCTGGAAGCTGAAATGTATGGACACTAGTTGAATCCGCATTTTCTACGGTATCGCCAAAACGGCTGAAAGATACAGGTACCATAGGAAAAGTTCCTAAACCCATCCTTCGGTTACAACCTAGTCTGTGGCAGAGACTTTGCTAAGTCCGAATCACTTGTTGGCTGCTATATCTACAAAACAAGGGTTTATCCAACAGTGAAGTGTCCAGTTGCGAGTGGCTACTCCCTGGATCATCTTGAGAGACATTTATCTGAGTGTCAGCAGTTCTAAAGTGCCTGAGCTTTATCACCCATACCCTCTATTCCCAACTGAGAGACTGTGTTCAATTTCAACAGTTTGTTGCAAATAAAAAATCCTCAAAGGGACTTTGAGTGTCAGTCTCAGAAATGACTGGGTACTAACCCTGGGAACCCCTGGACGGAAACGACGAGCTACAGGGAGGAGGTAATCGGTAAGCCCAGAAATCCATAGCCGCCCCTCAGTGGGTACTGGGCGTTACAAAATATTACAAACATATACCAACAATACACATCATATCAGAATGTATAATACAAGAATATCAAGGATAATTGTCACAAGGCTCTCCGCGAGGCTTTGTTACTTTCGGCTACGCTCAGATGACCAAGAGAGGGGCAGAGCCATGAGGCTTAGGCCCAAGCCATGATCCAAAGGGAAAGGGGAAAGAGAGAGCTTTTGGACTCGTCCAGTCCTTTTTACTCAAATTCACACCCACTCGTAGCCACACCCACTCGTAGCCACCCCCACTTGCCTCCTATCCAATGAGGTATTGCCAAGCGGTAGTCCTAATATCTATCCCTTCTCCAGGTAGCATGCTGTATTGTCCACTACGGGGGCAGTGTTTGTCCATGAATCGCCACTGTCCGACCTGGGTCAAATCTTCATAGACATCTTGGCCTTTGATCTTCTGTAGCTCAACCCATCAGTCATCCTGGCAGCAGCGGCTCTCTTTGAAGCTTGTAATCACACATATATGCTACAAAGCTTTGATGTGTAACTGGTTACATTCCAACTTAGGCCCCCTGGCTGCATCAACCAGGAAATGAAATACCCAGGAGTATGATATTAAACCATGTTGACTTCCAACACCCTGGAACCCTTCACCCTGCCTTGGTGAGAGTCCATGAGTCCTAGAAACTGCTTCCTGTTTAGCCCCTTAAAGGGATCCCAACCCAATTAATAGTGATATACTGTACATCTCCTGTCCAATCTCTTGCTCCAGGGTTACTCAAATGGATGCTTCCTTCACCACTGTGCATTCCCACCACCGCCCCAAACCACGTACCAGACTTCTATGACTTCTAAACACTTTTGAAGGTCAAAGACTTCCCATACACTTTCCAAACAATTTGTGGCCAGATTAATAACCGTGTCGCCGTCTCCTGTGGCTGATAAAGTCCTTCTTCACAATCATAGTACAAGAGAGCATAGGAAATGCCTGGCAGTGTAGCAATTTCTTTATTTAATCTAAAATGTATCAAAACAACTCATTAAAGGTGCAATTCGCACATAAGGATCTCATGGCGGTATTTACATCACTGGAGCGGAAGTACACTAAAAATAACCACGAGATCTTGATGTGTGGTTTGCACCTTCCAATGTGAACTCATTTACGGTGTTCAGAGTTTACGTTATCCGGTGTTCTCTTTTACTATCGATCTGTCATGTATAACAAGCGTTGTCTAAACATTTTTTCCGACAATTAAATCTACCTAAAAAATTCACTCGCTAGATTTGAACCCTGTCAATGAAATCCCTTTTCCACTTTTGTAAATGAACCTTCACCAGATTCTACTGGACAGGACCGTATTTTGATTAATATGTTGATTTCCTACGATCTTTAGCTCCATCTAGTGGCCATATTGTAGTATTTTCCTGGTTAAGGTATTTTAGGTTACATACAGTTACATTGGTCCTACATACCTTGGCGATTATAGAACACCTCCCCCCTCTGGGTTCTGGAGAAGAGGAGATGGGAAGGTGTTCTGCAGTCATGTTCTAGGGCAGTGCTCTCCGAACTGCACCACTGGGGGCCAGATTTTTCATCCACTGATACCAATGATGGGGCTCAATGACAACACTGATGGAGCAGAATTGCTCTCTCTGACACCAATGATGGGGCACTATTCCTCCCACTGATACCAATGATGGGGCACTATTCCTCCCACTGATACCAATGATGGGGCACTATTCCTCCCACTGATACCAATGATGGGGCACTATTCCTCCCACTGATACCAATGATGGGGCACTATTCCTTCCACTGATACCAATGATGGGGCACTATTCCTCCCACTGATACCAATGATGGGCACTATTCCTCCCACTGATACCAATGATGGGGCACTATTCCTCCCACTGATACCAATGATGGGGCACTATTCCTCCCACTGATACCAATGATGGGGCACTATTCCTCCACTGATACCAATGATGGGGCACTATTCCTCCCACTGATACCAATGATGGGGCACTATTCCTCCCACTGATACCAATGATGGGGTACAATACACCAAAAATGGGGCCCAATGATAACAATGATGGGGTACAATTCCTCCCACTGACGCAAACGTTGGGAAACTATTTCTCCTTACTGACACCAAAAGATGGGGCACAATTCCTCCCAATGACAAGAATGATTGGGGCCCAATGATACCAATGATGGCGCACTATTCCCCCCACTGATACCAATGATGGGGCACTATTCCTCCCAACTGATACCAAATGATGGGGCACTATTCCTCCCACTGATACCAATGATGGGGCACTATTCCTCCCACTGATACCAATGATGGGGCA
Source organism: Lithobates sylvaticus (assembly GCA_028564925.1). Classification (NCBI taxonomy): domain Eukaryota; kingdom Metazoa; phylum Chordata; class Amphibia; order Anura; family Ranidae; genus Lithobates; species Lithobates sylvaticus. The sequence continues at coordinate 11,108,370 of CM053033.1, read as the reverse complement.
CTATTCCTCCCACTGATACCAATGATGGGGCACTATTCCTCCCACTGATACCAATGATGGGGCACTATTCCTCCCCACTGATACCAATGATGGGGCACTATTCCTTCCGCTGATACCAATGACGGGGCACTATTCCTCCCACTGATACCAATGATGGGACACTATTCCTCCCACTGATACCAATGATGGGGCACTATTCCTCCCACTGATACCAATGATGGGGTATTGTTTATTCCCACTGATGTTGGGGCCTTTTCTACTCCCAATGACCACTGTCTGGCCACCCTTACGCCTGAAGGACAGTAAACTGGCTCTTTGTTTAGAAAGTTTGGAGACTCCTGTAGTAGGTTGACAACGCTGCTTCTCTATAAATACAGTATGGTGGTGAGTGTCACCTAGTGCAGGAGGTGCGTTATTGGTCGGATCGCCAGGTGAAAATAAAGGAAAAAGTGAAACCCAATGCAGCCACCACATCTAAGGACTGGTAATCTGCAACATGTTACATTGCTGGTCTTTGGGTTTAGATTTTCTTCATCAACTTTGAAAGGGCCAAAGCCGGATCTGGGAAAGCAGGAAATGTGATAAAGACGGGGAATCCTTTCAATGAACATTGGAATACATTTGTTTTGTATCTGGGAATCCCCAGTGAGCTTGTGGCATTCATAATTCAATAGTGTGGGGCATCGGTGCCAGTAAGTTCTACAGGAACTCATTATTAATGAATGCAAAGCTTTGGGAAACTCAAAAGTTTTATGGCTTCTGTTGCCTAAAGAGTCTTTTAGTTTGGGGTATTGGGAGTGTTTAAATATTTATGGTGAGGAACTTGGGGGTGCGATGGAGGCCCCAGAAAAGGGGAAAAGGCTGCAAGTAGTATCCCCTTTTTATTTGCCGCTGTTTCCACTTTCTCCATTGTTTCTCCTCCATTGCCACTTACTCCGTTACTTTTCCTTCATTACCACTTGCTCTGTTGCTTCTCCTCCATTGCCTTTTGCTCCTTTGCTTCTCCACCATTGCCACTTGCTCCTTTGTTTCTCTTTCATCATCACTTGCTCTTTTGCTTCTCCTCCATTGCCACTTGCTCCATTGCTTCTCCTCCATTGCTTCTCCTCCATCATCACTTGCTCCTTTGCTTCTCCTCTATCGTCACTTGCTCCTTTGCTTCTCCTCCTTCGTCACTTGCTCCATTGCTTCTCCTCCATTGCCTTTTGCTCCTTTGCTTCTCCTCCATTGCCACTTGCTCCATTGCTTCTCCTCTATTGCTTCTCCTCCATCATCACTTGCTCCTTTGCTTCTCCTCCTTCGTCACTTGCTCCATTGCTTCTCCTCCATTGCCTTTTGCTCCTTTGCTTCTCCACCATTGCCACTTGCTCCTTTGTTTCTCTTTCATCATCACTTGCTCCATTGCTTCTCCTACATTGCCACTTGCTCCTTTGCTTCTCCCCCATTGCCACTTGCTCCATTGCTTCTCCTCCATTGCTTCTCCTCCATCATCACTTGCTCCTTTGCTTCTCCTCTATCGTCACTTGCTCCTTTGCTTCTCCCCCATTGCCACTTGCTCCATTGCTTCTCCTCCATTGCTTCTCCTCCATCATCACTTGCTCCTTTGCTTCTCCTCTATCGTCACTTGCTCCTTTGCTTCTCCTCCGTCACTTGCTCCTTTGCTTCTCCACCATTGCCACTTGCTCATTTGTTTCTCTTTCATCATCACTTGCTCCATTGCTTCTCCTCCATTGCCACTTGCTCCATTGCTTCTCCTCCATTGCTTCTCCTCCATCATCACTTGCTCCTTTGCTTCTCCTCTATCGTCACTTGCTCCTTTGCTTCTCCTCCTTCGTCACTTGCTCCATTGCTTCTCCTCCATTGCCTTTTGCTCCTTTGCTTCTCCTCCATTGCCACTTGCTCCATTGCTTCTCCTCTATTGCTTCTCCTCCATCATCACTTGCTCCTTTGCTTCTCCTCCTTCGTCACTTGCTCCATTGCTTCTCCTCCATTGCCTTTTGCTCCTTTGCTTCTCCACCATTGCCACTTGCTCCTTTGTTTCTCTTTCATCATCACTTGCTCCATTGCTTCTCCTACATTGCCACTTGCTCCTTTGCTTCTCCCCCATTGCCACTTGCTCCATTGCTTCTCCTCCATTGCTTCTCCTCCATCATCACTTGCTCCTTTGCTTCTCCTCTATCGTCACTTGCTCCTTTGCTTCTCCCCCATTGCCACTTGCTCCATTGCTTCTCCTCCATTGCTTCTCCTCCATCATCACTTGCTCCTTTGCTTCTCCTCTATCGTCACTTGCTCCTTTGCTTCTCCTCCGTCACTTGCTCCTTTGCTTCTCCACCATTGCCACTTGCTCATTTGTTTCTCTTTCATCATCACTTGCTCCATTGCTTCTCCTCCATTGCCACTTGCTCCATTGCTTCTCCTCCATTGCTTCTCCTCCATCATCACTTGCTCCTTTGCTTCTCCTCTATCGTCACTTGCTCCTTTGGTTCTCCTCTTTCGTCACTTGCTCCATTGCTTCTCCTCTATTGCCTTTTGCTCCTTTGCTTCTCCTCCATTGCTACTTGCTTCTTTGTTTCTCTTTCATCATCACTTGCTCAATTCCTTCTCCTCCATTGCTACTTGCTCCTTTGCTTCTCCTCCATTGCCACTTGCTCCATTGCTTCTCCTCCTTTGCTTCTCCTCCATCATCACTATCACTTGCTCCTTTGCTTCTCCTCTTTCGTCACTTGCTCTATTGCTTCTCCTCCATTGCCTTTTGCTCCTTTGCTTCTCCTCTATTGCCACTTGCTTCTTTGTTTCTCCTCCTTCGTCACTTGCTCCATTGCTTCTCCTCCATTGCTTCTCCTCCATCATCACTTGCTCCTTTGCTTCTCCTCTATCGTCACTTGCTCCTTTGCTTCTCCTCTTTCGTCACTTGGTCCATTGCTTCTCCTCCATTGCCTTTTGCTCCTTTGCTTCTCCTCCATTGCCACTTGCTCCTTTGCTTCTCCTCCTTCGTCACTTGCTCCATTGCTTCTCCTCCATTGCCACTTGCTCCATTGTTTCTCCTCCATTGCCACTTGCTCCTTTGTTTCTCTTTCAACATCACTTGCTCCATTGCTTCTCCTACATTGCCACTTGCTCCTTTGCTTCTCCCCCATTGCCACTTGCTCCATTGCTTCTCCTCCATTGCTTCTCCTCCGTCATCACTTGCTCCTTTGCTTCTCCTCTATCGTCACTTGCTCCTTTGCTTCTCCTCCGTCACTTGCTCCTTTGCTTCTCCACCATTGCCACTTGCTCATTTGTTTCTCTTTCATCATCACTTGCTCCATTGCTTCTCCTCCATTGCCACTTGCTCCATTGCTTCTCCTCCATTGCTTCCCTCCATCATCACTTGCTCCTTTGCTTCTCCTCTATCGTCACTTGCTCCTTTGCTTCTCCTCTTTCGTCACTTGCTCCATTGCTTCTCCTCTATTGCCTTTTGCTCCTTTGCTTCTCCTCTATTGCTACTTGCTTCTTTGTTTCTCTTTCATCATCACTTGCTCAATTCCTTCTCCTCCATTGCTACTTGCTCCTTTGCTTCTCCTCCATTGCCACTTGCTCCATTGCTTCTCCTCCTTTGCTTCTCCTCCATCATCACTATCACTTGCTTCTTTGCTTCTCCTCTTTCGTCACTTGCTCCATTGCTTCTCCTCCATTGCCTTTTGCTCCTTTGCTTCTCCTCTATTGCCACTTGCTTCTTTGTTTCTCCTCCTTCGTCACTTGCTCCATTGCTTCTCCTCCATTGCTTCTCCTCCATCATCACTTGCTCCTTTGCTTCTCCTCTTTCGTCACTTGGTCCATTGCTTCTCCTCCATTGCCTTTTGCTCCTTTGCTTCTCCTCCATTGCCACTTGCTCCTTTGCTTCTCCTCCTTCGTCACTTGCTCCTTTGCTTCTCCTCCATTGCCTTTTGCTCCTTTGCTTCTCCTCTATTACCACTTGCTTCTTTGTTTCTCCTCCTTCGTCACTTGCTCCATTGCTTCTCCTCCATTGCTTCTCCTCCATCATCACTTGCTCCTTTGCTTCTCCTCTTTCGTCACTTGGTCCATTGCTTCTCCTCCATTGCCTTTTGCTCCTTTGCTTCTCCTCCATTGCCACTTGCTCCTTTGCTTCTCCTCCTTCGTCACTTGCTCCATTGCTTCTCCTCCATTGCCACTTGCTCCATTGCTTCTCCTCCATTGCTTCCCTCCATCATCACTTGCTCCTTTGCTTCTCCTCTATCGTCACTTGCTCCTTTGCTTCTCCTCTTTCGTCACTTGCTCCATTGCTTCTCCTCTATTGCCTTTTGCTCCTTTGCTTCTCCTCTATTGCTACTTGCTTCTTTGTTTCTCTTTCATCATCACTTGCTCAATTCCTTCTCCTCCATTGCTACTTGCTCCTTTGCTTCTCCTCCATTGCCACTTGCTCCATTGCTTCTCCTCCTTTGCTTCTCCTCCATCATCACTATCACTTGCTTCTTTGCTTCTCCTCTTTCGTCACTTGCTCCATTGCTTCTCCTCCATTGCCTTTTGCTCCTTTGCTTCTCCTCTATTGCCACTTGCTTCTTTGTTTCTCCTCCTTCGTCACTTGCTCCATTGCTTCTCCTCCATTGCTTCTCCTCCATCATCACTTGCTCCTTTGCTTCTCCTCTTTCGTCACTTGGTCCATTGCTTCTCCTCCATTGCCTTTTGCTCCTTTGCTTCTCCTCCATTGCCACTTGCTCCTTTGCTTCTCCTCCTTCGTCACTTGCTCCTTTGCTTCTCCTCCATTGCCACTTGCTCCATTGCTTCTCTTTCATCATCACTTGCTTTGTTGCTTCTCCTCCATTGCCACTTGCTCTTTTGCTTCTCCTCCATTGCCACTTGCTCCATTGCTTCTCCTCCATTGCCACTTGCTCTTTTGCTTCTCCTCCATTGCCACTTGCTCCATTGCTTCTCCTCCATTGCTTCTCCTCCATCATCACTTGCTCCTTTGCTTCTCCTCTATCGTCACTTGCTCCTTTGCTTCTCCTCCTTCGTCACTTGCTCCATTGCTTCTCCTCCATTGCCTTTTGCTCCTTTACTTCTCCTCTATGGTCACTTGATCCTTGGCTTCTCCTCCGTTGCCACTTGCTCCGTTGCTTCTCTTTCATCATCACTTGCTTTGTTGCTTCTCCTCCTTCGTCACTTGCTCCATTGCTTATCCTCCATTGCCTTTTGCTCCATTGCTTCTCCTCCATCATCACTTGCTCCATTGCTTCTCCTCCATTGCCACTTGCTCTGTTGCTTCTCCTCCAATGTCACTTGCTCCATTGCTTCTCCTCATAAAGTATGGGAGATTTTTAAGTAAGGTGGACTTTGAGGTGGTCTTGCCACCTCAGAAGGAAGAATGGTCAAACATTCCCATAGACACACTCCTGAACCTTGTGGACGGCCTTCCAGAAGAGTTGAAGCTGTTATAGCTGCAAAGGGTGGGCCAACTCAATATTGAACCCTACGGACTAATGCCCCGTACACACGATCAGACTTTGTTGTCGGAAAATTTGAGAGCAGGATCTCAAATTTTTTCCGTCTGAATTTCCGACGGAAAAAGTCAGATGGAGCCCACACACGGTCAGAATTTCCGACTGAAAATGTCCTATCGGACCATGTTGTCGGAAAATCCGCCCGTGTGTGGGCTCCATCTGACTTTTTCCGTCGGAAATTCAGACGGAAAAAATTTGAGATCCTGCTCTCAAATTTTCCGACAACAAAGTCCGATCGTGTGTAGAGAATTCCGACGGACAAAGTGCCACACATGCTCAGATCAAATTACGAGACCAAAGCTATTGGCTACTAGCCTCTACGTAGTCCCGTCGTACGCAACGAACGTCACCACGTTCAGAATGATCGGATTTTCCGACAACTTTGTCCGACAGTGTGTATGCAACACCAGTGTCGGCCAAAATCCGTCGGAAAAAATCGGACGGATTTTGTGGTCGGAATTTCCTACCGTGTGTACTGCCATTAAAGTTCATGAGCGTGTAAAGGCGGGCGTCCCAATACTTTTGGGAATACAGTGTATTTGTAGCCAGACTCTCCCACCTGTATTCTATATTCCCGGGAACACAGCGATATCACACGGATCCTCCAATATATAATTTTCATTTTTTCCAGCCAGCACTGATTTCCTCCATTAGACATGGCTGCTTCTCTTCCTCCGTCCCAGAAGGTCTTTGAGCCTAATCAGCATTAACATTCGTACAGCTGACATTCCAGAAGAGGGCGCCGTTCCAGAATATCCGAAAAAACACAAATATAATAATAACGAGAAGACGGCCAACAAAATGACAAATCTCCGTATTGTTGCGCTCGGGAGAACGTTGGGTTTTTCGGTTTAAGCGAAACATAAATCAAAAAGTATTCCTCGTAGAAAAGCAAAAAAAACACACACAGTACCTGCGGCACATCGATCGATCCAAGGAGAGCCTTCTACAGAATACAAATACTTGATACAAAGCTGAAGGCAAATACCCCGAAATACAGACATTGCAGTTGTTATACCTGATAAAAAGGATTTGTATTTCTTTTTATCTCTTCCTGAGATTTTCTCAGCCCCCCCCAAATACACCCAGACAGACCCCACCGCATTGTGTATTACAGGGAATACAATGGTGTCACCTCCCTGATCCTCTGCATGGAGATTGAAAGAGCAGCAGAGGTAGGAAGAAAATTATAAATGGTTTTTCAAAATTTTTTACAAATAAATACCCTGTTTCCCCAAAAATAAGACCTAGCGTGATTGTCGGTGATAGCTGCAATATAAGCCCTACCCCCCAAATAAGCCCCACCCTAAAAATAAGACCTACAAGGACTTTAACTAGGGCTTATTTGGGGGGGGTAGGGCTTATATTGCAGCCATCACCGACAATCACGATAGGTCTTATTTTTGGGGAAACAGGGTATGTGAAAAGTGGTGGGTGGGGACATTTGTATGGCGCCCCCCGGAGTCAATACTTTGTAGAACCCCTTTCTCTACAAGTCTTTTTGGGGATGTCTCTCTCTACCAGCTTTGCACATCTAGAGAGGGACATTTCTGCCCATTCTTCTTCTTTGTAAAACATCTCAAGCTCTGTCAGATTGGATGGAGAGCGTCTGTGAACAGCAATTTTCAAGTCTTGCCACAGATTCTCAATGGGATTTAGGTCTGGACTGTGACTGGGCCATTCTAACACATGAATATGCTTTGATCTAAACCATTCCAGTGTAGCTCTGGCTGTATTTTTCGGGTCGTTGTCCTGCTGGAAGGTGACCCTCCCCCCCAGTCTTACGTCTTTTGCAGACTCTAATGCGGCGTACACGCGGTCGGAATTTCCGATGGAAACAGTCCGATGGGAGCTTTTCATCGGATTTTCCGACCGTGTGTATGCCCATCTGTCTTTTTCTGTCGGAATTTCCGACGGACTTTGGATTGAGAACCTGTTCTCAATTTTTCCAACGGAAAACCTTTCTATCGGATTTTCCGATCGTGTGTATGCAATTCCGACACGCAAAATTCTGACGCATGCTCGGAAACAATTCGACGCATGCCCGGAAGCATTAAACTTCCCTTCTATAGTGCTGTCGAACGTGTTTTATGCCGCTGTGTTACAGACCATCGGAATGTGGTGTGACCGTGTGTAGGCAAGACAGTTTGAACGAAATTCCGTCGGAATTCCAACGGGAAAACCATCAGAGCTTTTTCCGACGAGAATTCCGAACGTGTGTACGTGGCATAACAGGTTTTCTTCTAAGATTGTCCTGTATTTGCCTCCGTCCATCTTCCCATCAACTCTGACCAGCTTCCCTGTCCCTGCTGAAGAAAACCATCCCCACCACATGATGCTGCCACCACCATGTTTCACAGTGGGGATGGTGTGTTCAGGGTGATGTGCAGTGTTAGTTTTCCCCACACATAGCGTTTTGCTTTTAGGCCACAAAGGTCAATTTTGGTCTCATCTGAGCAGATCACCTTCTTCCACATGTTTGCTCCCCTCCCCCACATGGCTTCTCACAAACTACAAACAGGACTTCTTATGACTTTCTTTCTCCAATGTCTTTCTTCTTGTCACTCTTCCATAAATGGCAGATTTGTGGAGAACACGACTAATAGTTGTCCTGTGAACAGATTCTCCCCCCTGAGCTGTGGATCTCTGCAGCTCCTCCAGAGTTACCATGGGCCTCTTGGCTCTTCTCTGATGAATGCTCTCCTTGCCCGGCCCGGTCAGTTTAGGTGGACGGCCATGTCTTGGTAGGTTTGCAGTTGTGCCATACTCTTTCCATTTTCCGATGATGGATTGAACAGAGCTCTCCATGAGATGTTCAAAGCTTGGGAGATTTTTTATAACCTAACCCTGCTTTATACTTCTCCACAACTTTATTCCCTGACCCGTCTGGTGTGTTCCTTGGCCTTCATGATGCTGTTTCTTCACTAAGGTTCTCTAACAAACCTCTGAGGGCTTCACAGAACAGCTGTATTTATACTGAGATTAAATGACACACAGGTGGACTCTATTTAATAATTAGGTGACTTCTGAAGGCAATTGGTTCCACTAAATTTTAGTTAGGGGTATCAGAGTAAAGGGGGCTGAATACAAATGCCCCTCCCCCCCACACTTTTCACATATTTATTTAAAAAAAAAACTTTGAAAACCATTTATCATTTTCCTTCCACTTCACAATTAGGTGTCACTTTGTGTTGGTCTATCACATAAAATCCCAATAAAATACATTTATGTTTTTGGTTGTAACATGACAAAATGTGGAAAAAATCAAGGGGTATGAATACTTTTTCAAGGCACTGTGTATATATATATATACATATATATATATTGTGATCTTCGGGGACAATAGCTCCACGGGAATAAGTGCATAAACCGTTAGTTTTATAACAAAAGACATTTATTTGTAAGAAAAAAATCAAAAATAAGGCTTCCTTCAGCGCACAGGCAAAAATACAAAACAAAGTCCTCTTAACTTCAGCATAAAAGAAAATCAGCTTATCTTCAGCACAGAAACAATTTTAAGGAAAGCTCAAACGACAGGTGTAGTCACCTACTCCTCCTCACACCAACAACTCTTCCCTACTTCCTGTCTTATGAGCTGTCTTCCTGGAGGCCCTTAACCCCCTGTGCGCTGAATCCCTGTGGTCAGGGAGGGAGGCTCTTTCCCACCCGAATATCTCTTCAGAGCCTCCCAAATTCTGGGTCCCAAATAACTTATTATTAACATAGAGAGGACTGCGAGTCAGTCCTCTCCTGCTCGGCTACTCCCGGAACCCCTCACCTATTTGGGTGACCCCCTGAGCAACGCTGCTACTCCCTTAAAGGGTGCGCTGAATCCCTGTGGTCAGGGAGGGAGGCTCTTTCCCACCCGAATATCTCTTCAGAGCCTCCCAAATTCCGGGTCCCAAATAACTTATTATTAACATAGAGAGGACTGCGAGTCAGTCCTCTCCTGCTCGGCTACTCCCGGAACCCCTCACCCATTTTGGGTGACCCCCTGAGCAACGCTGCTACTCCCTTAAAGGGACCACAAACCAAATACTGGTGCTACATAGCACCCGTCCAGGACCCAACCTTGGCGTCCTGTACAATATATATATATATATAAAAAATATAATACTGTGTATATGAATACTGTATGTATATATCTATATATATATTATATATAGATATATATATATATATATATATATATATATAGATATATATATATAGATAGATAGATATATATATATATATATATATATATAATTTTTATTTTTTGCAAAATATATTGGATAGGTGAATTAATTATCTTTCTTTTTCCTGACAGCTGTGTTCATTACTCTTGTGAGGATAAGGTCTGCCCGACGTTGGTGGTGGAAAATGCCGCTGTTGACTGCTCAAATGGTCACCACAATGGGGCGCACTGCGAAGTTCTGTGTCACACTGGCTATAGAATACGCACGCACAGGAACAAGGACCACCTGACGGTTAGTAATCAGATAATACGTGGCACATAGTGTGCGGCTTCCTTGTTCGGAAATTTCCCTTTTTAAAGGTCAGTTTATCATTGTAGAGAATTTGGAAGGTGATAACTTTAGTGAATAAATGTTAGACGTGCAATTCGTTTAGTTTTTAGGTTTTTTTCGTTGTTTTCGTTCGTTCGTTTTCGTACGAATGAACGAATCGTTCGAATCGTACGAATCCGAAAAACAACAAAAATCCGAAAAAAACAAATTAGAAACAACGAATGTACTAATGAAGAAAATCCGAAAAACGAAAACGAACGAAAAAATTTGTACATTCGTAACTTTATTTTTTTTGTTGAATTGGTAATTTTCCGTGTCTCTTACAATGGCGCTGCTTAACGTGCTTCGAATGGATTGAACAAAAAAATTTGTACATTCGTAACTTTTTTTTTTCGATTCGTAACTTTTTTTTTTCGATTCATAACTTTTTTTTTTTTTTCGATTCGTAATTTTCCGTGTCTCTATTGAACAAAAAATTCGTACATTGGTAACTTTTTTTTCAATTCGTAACTTTTTTTTTCCGATTCGTAACTTTTCTTTTCGATTTGTAACTTTTTTTTTTTTTTTTTTTTCGATTCGTAATTTTCCGTGTCTCTATTGAACAAAAAAAATTCGTACATTGGTAACTTTTTTTTCAATTCGTAACTTTTTTTTTCGATTTCTTAATTAAATGTAATAATAGCATACACATTACATAAAATTATGAATTATGCTCCGATTACGAATCTACGAATGTTTACGAATGTTACGAATGTACGAATAAATACGAATGCGTCCGAAAATTAAACTAACGAAAAAACGAATCAACGAAAAAATAACTCTTACGAATGTACGAATCGTTACGAATACGAACACTGACGACTTACGAATGTACGAATCGTTATGAATCAACGGAAACTAAAAAAAACGAAACAAAATTTTTTTTTTTTTTCGGAAATGAAAAAAACGTAACGAAAATAAACAAATTTTTTTTTATTTTTTTTTTTTTCGATTCGTAATTTTCCGTGTCTCTATTGAACAAAAACATTCGTACATTGGTAACTTTTTTTTCAACTCGTAACTTTTTTTTTCGATTTCTTAATTAAATGTAATAATAGCATACACATTACATAAAATTATGAATTATGCTCCGATTACGAATCTACGAATGTTTACGAATGTTACGAATGTAAGAATAAATACGAATGCGTCCGAAAAATAAACTAACGAAAAAACGAATCAACGAAAAAATAACTCTTACGAATGTACGAATCGCTACGAATACGAACACCGACGACTTACGAATGTACGAATCGTTACGAATCAACGGAAACGAAAAAAACGAAACGACATTTTTTTTTTTTTTCGGAAATGAAAAAAACGAAACGAAATAAACAAATTTTTTTGTTGTGCACATGTCTAATAAATGTGATGGATACCGGCTTTTGTAATTCCTTGATTGGGTTCTGCGCTCTGCAGGACTTTCACCACTTAACAGCAGTAGCCTCCGTCCTCCTAAGACTGGACTAACACAACGGCAGCCGCATACATTGACCACTTCAGCCCCGGACCAATTTGCAGCCAAAGGACCATGCCCCCTTTTTGCGATTCGGCACTGCGTCGCTTTAACTGACAATTGCGCGGTCGTGCGACGTGGCTCCCAAACAAAATTGGCGTCCTTTTTTCCCCACAAATAGAGCTTTCTTTTGGTGGTATTTGATCGCCCCTGCGGTTTTTATTTTTTTTGCGCTAAAAACAAAAAATAGAGCGACAATTTTGAAAAAAATGCAATATTTTTTCTTTTTTTGCTATAATAATTTATTATAGCAAAAAAAGAAAAAATATTGCATTTTTTTCAAAATTGTCGCTCTATTTTTTTGTTTTTTTACCAAAAATATGTAGAAGAATACGTATCGGCCTAAACTGAGGAAAAAAAATGTTTTTTTATATATTTTTTGGGGGATATTTATATCCCCCAAAAAATATATAAAAAAACATTTTTTTTCCTCAGTTTAGGCCGATACGTATTCTTCTACATATTTTTGGTAAAAAAAAATCGCAATTAGCGATTATTGATTAGTTTGCGCAAAAGTTATAGCGTTTACAAAATAGGGGATCGTTTTATAGCATTTTTATTAATATTTTTTTTTTTACTAGTAATGGCGGCGATCAGCGATTTTTATTGTGACTGCGACACATCGGACATTTTTGACACATTTTTGGGACCATTGTCATTTATATAGAAATCAGTGCTATTTAAATGCATTGATTCCTGTATAAATGACACTGGCAGTGAAACAGTTAACCACTAGGGGGAGGGGAGGGGTTATGGGCTGTGACGTGTGTGTTTTTTTTTTACATTAGGGGGCTTTAACTGACAATTGCGCGGTCGTGCGACGTGGCTCCCAAACAAAATTGGCGTCCTTTTTTACCCACAAATAGAGCTTTCTTTTGGTGGTATTTGATCGCCCCTGCGGTTTTTTATTTTTTTTTGCGCTAAAAACAAAAATAGAGCGACAATTTTGAAAAAAAAATGCAATATTTTTTCTTTTTTTGCTATAATAATTTATTATAGCAAAAAAAGAAAAAATATTGCATTTTTTTCAAAATTGTCGCTCTATTTTTGTTTTTTTACCAAAAATATGTAGAAGAATACGTATCGGCCTAAACTGAGGAAAAAAAATGTTTTTTTATATATTTTTTGGGGGATATTTATATCCCCCAAAAAATATATAAAAAAAACATTTTTTTTCCTCAGTTTAGGCCGATACGTATTCTTCTACATATTTTTGGTAAAAAAAAATCGCAATTAGCGATTATTGATTAGTTTGCGCAAAAGTTATAGCGTTTACAAAATAGGGGATCGTTTTATAGCATTTTTATTAATATTTTTTTTTTTACTAGTAATGGCGGCGATCAGCGATTTTTATTGTGACTGCGACACATCGGACATTTTTGACACATTTTTGGGACCATTGTCATTTATATAGAAATCAGTGCTATTTAAATGCATTGATTCCTGTATAAATGACACTGGCAGTGAAACAGTTAACCACTAGGGGGAGGGGAGGGGTTATGGGCTGTGACGTGTGTGTTTTTTTTTTACATTAGGGGGCTTTAACTGACAATTGCGCGGTCGTGCGACGTGGCTCCCAAACAAAATTGGCGTCCTTTTTTACCCACAAATAGAGCTTTCTTTTGGTGGTATTTGATCGCCCCTGCGGTTTTTTTTTTTTTTTTGCGCTAAAAACAAAAATAGAGCGACAATTTTGAAAAAAATGCAATATTTTTTTCTTTTTTTGCTATAATAATTTATTATAGCAAAAAAAGAAAAAATATTGCATTTTTTTTCAAAATTGTCGCTCTATTTTTTTTTTTTTTTTACCAAAAAATATGTAGAAGAATACGTATCGGCCTAAACTGAGGAAAAAAAATGTTTTTTTATATATTTTTTGGGGGATATTTATATCCCCCAAAAAATATATAAAAAAAAACATTTTTTTCCTCAGTTTAGGCCGATACGTATTCTTCTACATATTTTTGGTAAAAAAAAATCGCAATTAGCGATTATTGATTAGTTTGCGCAAAAGTTATAGCGTTTACAAAATAGGGGATCGTTTTATAGCATTTTTATTAATATTTTTTTTTTTTACTAGTAATGGCGGCGATCAGCGATTTTTATTGTGACTGCGACACATCGGACATTTTTGACACATTTTTGGGACCATTGTCATTTATATAGAAATCAGTGCTATTTAAATGCATTGATTCCTGTATAAATGACACTGGCAGTGAAACAGTTAACCACTAGGGGGAGGGGAGGGGTTATGGGCTGTGACGTGTGTGTTTTTTTTTTACATTAGGGGGCTTTAACTGACAATTGCGCGGTCGTGCGACGTGGCTCCCAAACAAAATTGGCGTCCTTTTTTACCCACAAATAGAGCTTTCTTTTGGTGGTATTTGATCGCCCCTGCGGTTTTTAGTTTTTTTTTTGCGCTAAAAACAAAAATAGAGCGACAATTTTGAAAAAAATGCAATATTTTTTCTTTTTTTGCTATAATAATTTATTATAGCAAAAAAGAAAAAATATTGCATTTTTTTCAAAATTGTCGCTCTATTTTTGTTTTTTTACCAAAAATATGTAGAAGAATACGTATCGGCCTAAACTGAGGAAAAAAAATGTTTTTTTATATATTTTTTTTTTTTTTGGGGGATATTTATATCCCCCAAAAAATATATAAAAAAACATTTTTTTTCCTCAGTTTAGGCCGATACGTATTCTTCTACATATTTTTTGGTAAAAAAAAATCGCAATTAGCGATTATTGATTAGTTTGCGCAAAAGTTATAGCGTTTACAAAATAGGGGATCGTTTTATAGCATTTTTATTAATTTTTTTTTTTTTTACTAGTAATGGCGGCGGCGATTTTTATTGTGACTGCGACACATCGGACATTTTTGACCATTTTTGGGACCATTGTCATTTATATAGAAATCAGTGCTATTTAAATGCATTGATTCTGTATAAATGACACTGGCAGTGAAACAGTTAACCACTAGGGGGAGGGGAGGGGTTATGGGCTGTGACGTGTGTGTTTTTTTTTTACATTAGGGGGCTTTAACTGACAATTGCGCGGTCGTGCGACGTGGCTCCCAAACAAAATTGGCGTCCTTTTTTACCCACAAATAGAGCTTTCTTTTGGTGGTATTTGATCGCCCTGCGGTTTTTATTTTTTTTGCGCTAAAAAACAAAAATAGAGCGACAATTTTGAAAAAAATGCAATATTTTTTCTTTTTTTGCTATAATAATTTATTATAGCAAAAAAGAAAAAAATATTGCATTTTTTTCAAATTGTCGCTCTATTTTTGTTTTTTTACCAAAAATATGTAGAAGAATACGTATCGGCCTAAACTGAGGAAAAAAAATGTTTTTTTATATATTTTTTGGGGGATATTTATATCCCCCAAAAAATATATAAAAAAAACATTTTTTTTTGTTTAGGCCGATACGTATTCTTCTACATTTTTTTGGTAAAAAAAAAATCGCAATTAGCGATTATTGATTAGTTTGCGCAAAAGTTTTAGCGTTTACAAAATAGGGGATCGTTATATAGCATTTTTATTAATATTTTTTTTTTTCTAGTAATGGCGGCGATCAGCGATTTTTATTGTGACTGCGACACATCGGACATTTTTGACACATTTTTGGGGACCATTGTCATTTATATAGAAATCAGTGCTATTTAAATGCATTGATTCCTGTATAAATGACACTGGCAGTGAAACAGTTAACCACTAGGGGGAGGGGAGGGGTTATGGGCTGTGACGTGTGTGTTTTTTTTTTTACATTAGGGGGCTTTAACTGACAATTGCGCGGTCGTGCGACGTGGCTCCCAAACAAAATTGGCGTCCTTTTTTCCCCACAAATAGAGCTTTCTTTTGGTGGTATTTGATCGCCCCTGCGGTTTTTATTTTTTGCGCTAAAAACAAAACCCGATGTCACTGATCGGCTTTCCCGATGACAGAGAACAGCCGATCAGTGACCGGCAGTGTAGGAAGCGCGGGGAGAGGTTTGTTCACACAGACCTCCTGATGGACTCCCACTGGCTGGAGTAGGCTAAATTATAGAATATGGCTTTGGCCCGGAGCAAAGATTTAGGGGAGAGGGGTCCTATGAGGTATGAGGGGGCGGGATTAACCCACATGTAGGCTGCCATGGAGTCCATCAGGAAAGGGAAATTACGGTAAGTATTTGATAGAAATTTTCCATTTTCTGGCAGGAGTGAACTCACTGGAAGAGCCCCACACTTGAGTGAAACCCAACATATATCACACCACAAACATTTGCAAAATATCCACTTGAAGACCAGGCCTATTCTGGCACTCTTTGTTTAAAGTAAACGCAACAACATTTTTTTTTGCTAGAAAATTACTTAGAACCCACAAACATTATATATACAATATATACTGTATATACACTATTTTACCAAAAATATTGAGACACCTGATTTACACGCACAGGAACTTTAATGACATTCCAGTCTTAGTCTGTAGGGTTCAATATTGAGTTGGCCCACCCTTTGCAGCTATAACAGCTTCAACTCTTCTGGGAAGGCTGTCCACAAGGTTTAGGAGTGTGTCTATGGGAATGTTTGACCATTGTTCCAGAAGCGCATTTGTGAGGTCAGGGACTGATGTTGGACGAGGAGGCCTGGATCGCAGTCTCTGCTCTAATTCAACCCAAAGGTGTTCTATCAGGTTGAGGTCAGGACTCTGTGTAGGACAGTCAAGTTCCTCCACCACAAACTCGCTCATCCATGTCTTTATGGACCTTGCTTTGTGCACTGGTGCGCAGTCATGTTGGAACTAGACATGTGCAATTCGTTTTGTTTTTTTTCGTTTTTCGTTTTTTTTACGTTATTTTCGTTCATTCGTTTTCGTACGAATGAACGAACGATTCGCTAAAAATTTTAACGAATAACGAATCATTCGAATCGAACGAATCCGAAAAAAACAAATTAGAAACAACGAATGTACAAATGAAGAAAATCCGAAAAACGAAAACAGGAACAACGAAAATGAAAATGAACGAAAAAATTTGTACATTCGTAACTTTTTTTTGTTGTTTTTCGAATGGTAATTTTCCTTGTCTCTTACAATGGCGCTGCTTAACGTGCTTCGAATGGATTGAACGAAAAAATTCGTACATTCGTAACTTTTTTTTCGATTCGTAATTTTCCGTGTCTCTTACAATGTAATAATAGCATACACATTACATAACATTATGAATTATGCTCCGATTACGAATCTACGAATGTTACGAATGTACGAATAAATACGAATGGGTCCGAATTTCGAATAAACTAAAATTAAACTAACGGAAAAACGAATCAACGGAAAAATAACTCTTACGAAAATACGAATCGTTACGAATACGAACACCGACGACTTACGAATTTACGAATCGTTACGAATCACGGAAAAACGGAAACGAAAAAAACGAAACGAAAATAAACAAATTTTTTTGTTGTGCACATGTCTAGTTGGAACAGGAAGGGGCCGTCCCCAAACTGTCCCCACAAAGTTGGGAGCATGAAATTGTCCAATATGTCTCGGTATGCTGACACCTTAGGAGTTCCCTTCACTGGAACTAAGGGGCCAAACCCAACCCCTGAAAAAAACAACCCCAAACCATAATCCCCCCTCCACCAAATGATTTGGAGGGATGGCCCAATACTTTTGGTAATATAGTGTGGATGAGCGAGTAGACATGTGCACAACAAAAACATTTGTTTATTTTCGTTTCGTTTTTTTCGTTTCTGAAAAAAATTCATTTATTTTCGTTTTTTTCGTTTCCGTTGATTCGTAGCGATTCGTAAGTCGTCGGTGTTCGTATTCGTAACGATTCGTACATTCGTAAGAGTTATTTTTTCGTTGATTTGTTTTTTCGCTAGTTTAATTTTCGTTTATTCGAAATTCGGACGCATTCGTAGATTCGTAATCGGAGCATAATTCATAATTTTATGTAATGTGTATTATATTATTACATTTTAAGAGACACGGAAAATTACGAATTGAAAAAAAAAAGTTACGAATCGAAAAAAAAAAAAGTTACGAATCGAAAAAAAAGTTACAAATCGAAAAAAACTTTACGAATCTGAAAAAAAAATTACGAATCGAAAAGAAAAAGTCACGAATCGAAAAAAAAAGTTACGAATCGGAAAAAAAAGTTACGAATCGGAAAAAAAAGTTACGAATCGAAAAAAAAAAAATTACGAATGTACGAATTTTTTTGTTCAATCCATTCAAAGCACGTTAAGCAGCGCCATTGTAAGAGACACGGAAAATTACGAATCGAAAAAAAAAAAAAAAGTTACGAATGTACGAATTTTTTTGTTTAATCTATTTGAAGCACGTTTAGCAGCGCCATTGTAAGGGACACGGAAAATTACTAATTCAACAACAACAAAAAAGTTACGAATGTACAAATTTTTTCGTTCATTTTCGTTGTACCTGTTTTCGTTTTTCGGATTTTCTTCATTCGTACATTCGTTGTTTCTAATTTGTTTTTTTCGGATTTTCGTTGTTTTTCGGATTCGTTCGATTCGAACGATTCGTTAATCGGATTCGTTCGATTCGAATGATTCGTTAAAATTTTTAGCGAATCATTCGTACGAAAACGAACGAACAAAAATAACGAAAAAAAAAGAAAAACGAAAAAAAATGAAACGAATTGCTCATGTCTAGTCTTTATGGACCTTGCTTTGTGCACTGGTGGGCAGTCATGTTGGAACAGGAAGGGGCCATCCCCAAACTGTTCCCACAAAGTTGGGAGCATGAAATTGTTCAAAATCTCTTGGTATGCTGACACCTTAAGAGTTCCCTTCACTGGAACTAGGGGGCCAAACCCAACCCCTGAAAAAACAACCCCCCACCATAATCCCCCCTCCCCCCACACCATAATCCCCCTCCACCAAATGATTTGGAGGGATGGTCTAATACTTTTGGTAATATAGTGTGGATGAGCGAGTTTGGGGTGGAGGAACTTGACTAGCCTGCGCCTCAACCCACCTCTCTCACCTCCACGGAGCTTCTCTGGGCTCTCATGTGCAATCGGGGAGCCCAGTATCTGATCCGGCAGTGCGGTCCCCTCCGGCCGTCTGTAAAAGACATCAAGCGACTAATCAGCCACTAGGATAGCTTTTATATGAAAAAGCATTGCCGACTGAAAATAAATACTGGGGTTATGACCTGTAGCTGCAGCCATAACCCCGGTATAACCACTTGAAGCCAATCCTGTACCTGATTTGGTGTCAAGTGGATATACATGTGGCCCTTGTACTGGAAAGTTGGGAGACCCCTGCTCTAGGACATAAAAAATACCGGGAACATTAGAAACGAGATGAATAGAGAAACGCAATGAAGGGTCTTGGTAATGCTCCATCATACAAAGACATTGTAGACAATTGTGCTCTTACAACCTTGTGGTAACCGTTTGGTGAAGACCCTTTTCTGTTCCAGCACGACTCTGCCCCTGTGTGCAAAGCCAGCTCCATAAAGACATGGTGCAGGAACAGAAGTGTCGGCACAGAGACCTGATCTCAACCCTACTGAACATCTTTGGGATGGATTGGGATGGATTGGATTGTGAGCCAGGTCTTTTTTTTTTGGTGCCCAATGTGAGGCCCAATGTTTGAGCTGGGTCTTTTCATCCAACATTAGTACCTAACCTCACAAATGGGCACAAATTCCCACAGACACCCTCCAAAATCTTGTGTGAAGAGTGGAGCCAGCTCCATAAAGGCCAGTTTTGGTTTGACATACTACCCCCTTTCGACCATGTTGACTATCAGGAGTAGTTGTCCCTGACCGTCTTCTCCACAGTGAGTTCCCCTTGGGGTGGAGAGGCGGCCCATTGTGAGCAATCAATCTCCTATTTATTCACCTGTTTCATTTTTGGCCGGCTGAACAGGGTCAACTTTACACAGCACCCGGACAATATGTTTGAGTTGCGCATATCCCCCCTGATACTGAGTTAACCCCAGGACTTACCCTCCCCTGGGCTGGGTGGACGTAATACTAATTTACCTAGTGGTCAGTTATAAATGTTTATTGTTGTTGTATACCCGTTTGGGTACTGTACTCTCACCGGAAATGCCTTACCTCAAATTGTAAGTAACATGTACTCCTGTATATTGTAAAACCAATAAAAATATTGAAAAGAAAATTCTAAGGACCATCCGTGTTCCTCCTCTGTAGTCCGCCTTCCAGTGCCAGGATTAGGTGACTCATGTTTATGCCGAGTATTTCTGGAATGATGTTTGGATTGGTGGCATTCTTCTCTTTCAGCCTCAATTGCCGTTAAAACACAATGTATCTTTTCACTGCTATTGTTTGGAAATGTTGTGGGTGACCCGGCTTGTAATGGATGACAACTGTCCCTTTCACCCTGAACTTCGTACGTCTGTGTTTATGAATGGGTATTATTTGAAGGAATACTCTTCGTGATTCGGAATGTTGGCTTGGATTGCCACAACTATGAAACTGGAATAGTTGATGCGTGTTTCTACATTGAGGTTTCTACATTGAGGTTTCCCTGCCACGATCTTTAGAGTGGAACGTCGGAGGGAAATTTATTTTCTGAAAAGACAAATATATATGAAAAGAAGAAAGTTAGGAATATGTATTGGTGGATGGTGATGCTTTGTTGCAAAGTTGGCCTATCTGATAGACATGTGCAATTCGTTTCGTTTTTTTTTCGTTTTTCTTTTTTTTTCGTTATTTTCGTTCGTTCGTTTTCGTACGAATGAACGAATCATTCGAATCGTACGAATCCGAATAACGAATCGTAACGAATTGTTCGAATCGTACGAATCCGATTAACGAATCATTCGAATCGAACGAATCCGAAAAAAAACTAATTAGAAACAACGAATAAAATAATGAAGAAAATCCGAAAAACGAAAACGAACGAAAAAAATCGTACATTCGTAACTTTTTTTTTTTGTGAATTGGTAATTTTCCGTGTCCCTTACAATGGCGCTGCTAAACGTGCTTTGAATGGATTAAACAAAAAAATTCGTACATTCGTAACTTTTTTTTCAATTCGTAACTTTTTTTTCGATTCTTAACTTTTTTTTTTTTTTTTTTCGATTTGTCATTTTCCTTGTCTCTATTGAACCAAAAAATTCGTACATTCGTAACTTTTTTTTCGATTCGTAACTTTTTTTTTTCGATTCGTAACTTTTTTTTCGATTCGTAACTTTTTTTTTTTTTTCGATTTGTCATTTTCCGTGTCTCTATTGAACAAAAAAATTCGTACATTCGTAACTTTTTTTTCGATTCGTAACTTTTTTTTTTTTTTTTTTTCGATTTGTCATTTTCCGTGTCTCTATTGAACAAAAAAATTCGTACATTCGTAACTTTTTTTTCGATTCGTAACTTTTTTTTTCGATTCGTAACTTTTTTTTCGAATCGTAACTTTTTTTTTTTTCGATTTGTAATTTTCCGTGTCTGTATTGAACAAAAAAATTCGTACATTCGTAACTTTTTTTTTCGATTCGTAACTTTTTTTTTTTTTTTTCGATTTGTAATTTTCCGTGTCTGTATTGAAACAAAAAAATTTGTACATTTGTAACTTTTTTTTCGATTCGTAACTTTTTTTTTCGATTCGTAACTTTTTTTTCGATTCGTAACTTTTTTTTTTTTTTTTTTCGATTTGTCATTTTCCGTGTCTCTATTGAACAAAAAAATTCGTACATTCGTAACTTTTTTTTCGATTCGTAACTTTTTTTTTCGATTCGTAAATTTTTTTTCGATTCGTAACTTTTTTTTTTTTTTTTTCGATTTGTCATTTTCCGTGTCTCTATTGAACAAAAAAATTCGTACATTCGTAACTTTTTTTTCGATTCGTAACTTTTTTTTTTTCGATTCGTAACTTTTTTTTTCGATTCGTAACTTTTTTTTTTTTTCGATTTGTAATTTTCCGTGTCTGTATTGAACAAAAAAAAATTGTACATTTGTAACTTTTTTTTTCGATTCGTAACTTTTTTTTTCGATTCGTAAATTATTAAAATGTAATAATAGCATACACATTACATAAAATTATGAATTATGCTCCGATTACGAATCTACGAATGTTACGAATGTTACGAATGTACGAATAAATACGAATGCGTCCGAAAATTAAACTAACAAAAAACGAATCAACGAAAAAATAACTCTTACGAATGTACGAATCGTTACGAATACGAACACCGACGACTTACGAATGTACGAATCGTTACGAATCAACGGGAAAGAAAAAAACGAAACGAAAATAAACAAATTTTTTTGTTGTGCACATGTCTACTATCTGATTGATATGAATGGATGCCATTGGGTTGGACTGCTCACCATCTTCTTACATACTGTGCCTTGAAATAGTATTCATACCCCAATTTTCTAGATTTTGTCATGTTACAACCAAAAATGTAAATTCATTTTTTGGGGATTTTATGTGATAGACCAAAACAAAGTGACACATAATTGTGAAGTGGAAGGAAAATGATAAATGGTTTTCAAAACGTTTTACAAATAAATATGTGAAATGTGTGGGGGGGGGGGGGGGGGCATTTGTATTCAGCCCCCTTTACTCTGATACCCCTAACTAAAATCTAGTGGAACCAATTGTCTTCAGAAGTCACCTAATTAGTAAATATCCACCTGTGTGTAATTTAATCTCAGTATAAATACAGCTGTTCTGTGAAGCCCTCAGAGGTTTGTTAGAGAACCTTAGTAAACAAACATCATCATGAAGGACAAGGAACACACCAGACAGGTCAGGGATAAAGTTGTGGAGAAGTATAAAGCAGGGTTAGGTTATAAGAAAATATCCCAAGCTTTGAACATCTCACGGAGCTCTGTTCAATCCATCATCTGAAAATGGAAAAAGTATGGCACAACTACAAACCTACCAAGACATGGCCGTCCACCTAAACTGACCGGGCCGGGCAAGGAGAGCATTCATCAGAGAAGAGCCAAGAGGTCCATGGGAACTCTGGAGGAGCTGCAGAGATCCACAGCTCAGGGGGGAGAGTCTGTCCACAGGACAACTATTAGTCGTGTTCTCCACAAATCTGCCCTTTATGGAAGAGTGAAGAAAGACATTGGAGAAAGAAAGTCATAAGAAGTTCTGTTTGCAGTTTTTGAGAAGCCATGTGGGGGAGGGGAGCAAACATGTGGAAGAAGGTGATCTGGTCAGATGAAATCAGAATTTAACTTTTTTGCCTAAAAGTAAAACGATATGTGTGGGGAAAAACTAACATTGCCCATCACCCTGAACACACCATCCCCACTGTGAAACATGGTGGTGGCAGCATCATGTGGTGGGGATGGTTTTCTTCAGCAGGGACAGGGAAGCTGGTCAGAGTTGATGGGAAGATGGATGGAGCCAAATACAGGACAATCTTAGAAGAAAACCTGTTAGAGTCTGCAAAAGACTTGAGACCGGGGGGGGGGTTCACCTTCCAGCAGGACAATGACCCGAAAAATACAGCCAGAGCTACAATGGAATGGTTTAGATCAAAGCATATTCATGTGTTAGAATGGCCCAGTCACAGTCCAGACCTAAATCACATTGAGAATCTGTGGCAAGACTTGAAAATTGCTGTTCACAGACGCTCTCCATCCAATCTGACAGAGCTTGAGATATTTTACAAAGAAGAATGGGCAGAAATGTCCTCTCTAGATGTGCAAAGCTGGTAGAGACATCCCCAAAAAGACTTGTAGAGAAAGGGGGCTCTACAAAGTATTGACTCCGGGGGCGCCATACAAATACACGCCACGCTTTTCACATATTTTTTTGTAAAAGATGTTGAAAACCATTTATCATTTTCCTTCCACTTTACAATTTTGTGCCACTTTGTGTTGGTCCATCACATAAAATCCCAATAAAATACATTTACGTTTTTGGTTGTAACCTGACAAAATATGGGAAGTTTTGAAAGGGGTATGAATACTTTTTCAAGGCACTGTATCTGTACCTGGTTTGTCAGCTCCACATTCCTCTTACCTTTTAGTGAAATGAAAAAAATTTAGCCCTAGTGAGCTTATTCATACTAGTAAAGGTGATTTTCACCAAAAATTCAATGGTGGTGAATCAATCGCTGTCATTTAAAACAGATGCACCAAGAAGATTCAACTGCTCCTATAAAGGGGCCTTTTTGCATGATGCACAGATCTGTAAACTCAACCCCCATTATAGGTATGTCAATTACATCTGACCACTAGTCCATTCGTATCCATGACTTCAGCCCCAACAAAAGGGAAGGCGTTCCCCATGAAACGCGTAGGCTTCTTTTGATAAGATTTGTCAATAAAAGTTGTAGCACTAACCCCCGAAGGAGCTACTGCTTTGATTTGGGCTTACCGTTACCTTCTTGACCTCGTAGATGTCTAGGGGTTTCCCGAGGTAGATGGCCCAAAGAATTGCAGAAGCTGACACTGGATCCACTTTGGGAATTTTATTTGCAAAAATTGGTAGACAAACACAGTCTCTAAATATGGATAAAAGGGTTTAGGTAGAAAGTTCAGGTACTCTTGGAACTGCTTGAAACTGAATGTCTCTTACTATAGAATCCAGAGAATAGCCATTCACAACTGGATTTTTACAGCCATCGGATAGACCACCTCCCACTAGGCCTAGCAGCCGATAGATTATTCAGATAGAGCAAAGTCTCTGCCACAGACTTGGTTGTAACTGAAGGATATAGGCAAACTTAGAGAACCCTCATACGGTACCAGTATCTTGCAGCCGGTCTGGCGATACCGTACGAGCGTGGATTCACTTGGTGTCCTTCAACTTAGCCTCCAGGCTCCTGCCGAGGAACCAGCCTTGTGCATGGCCCTCCTCTGAAGAGTCCTCCCTTGGTTGCTCCCTCAGTTGCTGGGCCTCTCCTCAGACGAGATGGCACCGGACCACCCTGGAATCCTCCTTCCAGTCCCGTTGCCCCAGGCCAGCCAGCCCCGAGACTCGGAATTGGATGGATCCGCACCCCAGGCCATGAGGGCCTCTGAGGGCTGGTCAGGAGGACCAGGACCAAACAGACAGAAAGATCTTCTGGACCGGGAACCCAGAAGCACGTGATCTCAGACTTGGTTGTAACTGAAGGATATGGGCAAACTTAGAGAACCCTCATACGGTACCAGTATCTCGCAGCCGGTCCGGCGATACCGTATGAGCGTGGATTCACTTGGTGTCCTTAACTTAGCCTCCAGGCTCTTGCCGAGGAACCATCCTTGTGCGTGGCCCTCCTCTGAAGAGTCCTCCCCTGGTTTCTCCCTCAGTTGCTGGGCCTCTCCACAGACGAGATGGCAACGGACAACCCTGGAATCCTCCTTCCAGTCACGTTGCCCTGGGCCAGCCAGCCCCGAGACTCGGAATTGGATGGATCCGCACCCCAGGCCATGAGGGCTCCTGAGGGCTGGCCAGGAGGACCAGGACCAAACAGACAGAAAGATCTTCTGGACTGGGAACCCAGAAGCACGCGATCTCAGTACCTTAAGTACCCTCTCCCAGAATTCACAGCGAGACAACACACTCACTGGTTGGTTCCCGAGAAAGATTGGCACCCAATGCGTCCAGCCAAACGGCGTTCCCATGCTTGCCAGAGGTGACAACGACACCTATGGCCAAGCAGAACACAGTACAATCCAGCCAAACTGGTACTGAAACCATAATTAAGCAAAATTAACCCCAAAACCCAACTGTGGTTTAAGGAACATTAAATTTATAAAACGCATGTTTGCTCGTCAGGAGCCCGGCGCTACAAAAGTTTGGACTAAAGATTCTGAAGCGTCTTGAATCTTTGTACTGGGTGATCCGCAAAACACTCACCCCTAAGCTTGGTATTTACTGACAGCTTGCGTCTTCACAGCCCGGTGCCCACTGCGCATGCACGACGCTACGCATCGTGAGTGGTGGATGCAGTCTCCTGGGACCCGTCGGTGTCTCCCCGCTCCTCAAAAGTGACAATTGTTCAAGAGGAGGGGGGGAGGGGGAAGGGAACTTCCCCTTTTGGATGGAGCTCTGTTTTAAATCATAAATAATTTTAATGATAATGTAAAACAATTTAAAAGATAATATTTAAATAATGATAATTTAAAACAATTTAAAATAATAAATATTTTAAATAATTATTTAAAAAATAAATAATTTCAATTATAATTTAAAAAAATGATATTTAAATAATAAATAATTTAAATGATAGTTTAAAATAATTTTAAAAATAATATTTAAATTAATAATTGAAATAATAAATTAAAACAATAAAAAAAAATAAAAAAAATATATATATATATATATATATATATATATATAAAATAGAATAAAAATATTTAAACAAATATTAAAAAATAATAATAATAATTAGGAAATTACATTCAATTTTAAAGATTACTAAGAAATACAAATAAATCATAAACTTCTGAATACTTTCTCAGGCAGTACTGTGTCTGTGTTATCCTCACAGATTAAGTAACCTAAGCTGCCACTTACACACAGTTACCAAATATTGCATTGAACCACGCTGTGGGCATTGCGGAAGTATTCCTGGCCGTAGAAATTCCCATGCTTTGTTATTCACAATAGACGCCTGACCAGCTGATTAACTTCTTAGACAGAAGTAGTGTTCCTGCAACCCGGGGTGTTTGTTTTATTAGTCCATGTACATTATGTGCAAGCTGAATATGTCACAATAACACTACTGTAAAAACATTCTTTATGCGATCATTGTTAAAGAGCATACCAGAGAAAGGACATTTTAACCTCTATAAACCTTGTTTTGACTATAGGTCATTGATGCCCAGGTCAAATTTTGCAGCATCCTAATGTGTCGGTTAACTTGACAACACCTCTGTGACTACTAATTTGCATGTTTAAATCATTTAATTCTTTTTTATTTTTTTTATTTTTTTAAGGCTATACAAGCCTTTTATGTGGCTCACTGTTTTATAATAACATTTTATTTTGATATTTTATTATTTTATTTTATTATTGTTTTATTGCTTCACTGTTTATATTGGTTGCGTTACACTAGTTTTGGTTAATTTATAATAACATTGCTCTATTTTTTTGCCGGCTACCAAGTGCCTGAAAATTTTGAAAAAATATACTTTTTACTATAATTATATATCAATTTTTGAATACTGTAATTGTATCAGACAATTGCAGTATTAAACAGTCGCACACTGCCACCTACAGGCAGAGGTGGCATTTGCAGTGTTGACGCCTGTTTTGTTAATGACTAGATAGCACTAATGCTCAGGCCAGAACCAGGCCATTTTCTGAAATAATTTTTTTAGGTAAACTCAGTATTTTTTGCTAGAAAATGACTTTGAACCCCCTTTTTTTTCTAGCAGAGACCCTAGAGAATTAAATGGAGGTTGTTGCATTATTTTATGTCACACTGTGTTTGCGCAGTGGTCTTATAAATGCAATTTTTTGGGGGAAAAAATACACTTTTTTTTTAATAAAAAAAAAAAAACCAGTAAAGTTAGCCCAATTTTTTTGTATAATGTGAAAGATGATGTTACGCCGAGTAAATAGATACCTAACATGTCATGCTTCAAAACTGCGTGAGCTTGTGGAATGGCGACAAACTACGGAACTTTAAAATCTCCATAGGGGCGCTTAATTTTTTTTTCACAGATTACCAGTTTAGAGTTAAAGAGGAGGTCTAGTTTCAGAATTATTGCTCTCGCTCCAACGATCGTGGCGAAACCGCACATGTGTGATTTGAACAGCATTTACATATATGGGCTCGACTTATGTATACCTTTGCATCTGCGCGCTAGCTCGGAGGGATGGGGCACTTTACTTTTTTTTTTTTTTTTCACACTGTCCCTTTAAGTTTTTTTTTTATCACTTTTATTCCTATTACAGGGAATGTAAACATCCCTTGTAATACAAATAAGCATGACAGGTCCTTTTTAGGGCCATTTTTTTTTTTGTGGTAACTGTAAAATTATATATTTTTAATTTTTTTTTAGCTTTTAAGTGTAAATGTGAGATCTGGGGTCTTTTTTGATCCCAGATCTCCTATTTACACTTAAAAGATAAAAAAATAAAAAAATATATAATTTTACAGGTACCACAAAAAAAAAATGGCTCTTTTAGGCTGTTAGGCGGAAGTGATGTTCAACATTGCTCCGGTCCTCCAAGGGCATAGAGTCGAGTGGGGGCCATCTTGCCCTCAGTTGACTTCCTGGCTCCAGGGGATCCGATCGTTTCCACCTTTACCGAGCGCTTTAGTAAGTCGGGAAACGCTTAATAACTCTGTGACTAATTTGCATGCTGAAATGGTTTATTTATTTTATTTTTAAGCATACATAGGATTTTTATTTGGTACTCTGTTTTATAAATACTCTGCTCTGTTTACCTATAGGCTAACAAATGTGTAAAAATGTAAAAAAATAAAAAAAATATATATATATATATTTATTAATTTTTTAATACTGTAATTGTATCATGCACTTACAGTATTAAACAGTTGTATCTTCAGACTGCAGTGGCATCGGTAGACTGAAAGCAATGAAATCAATGAAGCCTCCAGGCAACACGTGATGACTATTTTATAGCTCACATATTAATCACATGATCGGGAACCACTCTGATTGATTCCAGATCTGCTACTGGAAACTAGAGATGTCAGTAACAGCCAGAATGAGTGCTAACAGCAAGGCAAAATGTCAGCTGGGGGGGGGGGGGGGGGGGGGGGGGCAATTAATGGAAAGACATCCACCATCCAGCAGTGGTACACTTATGCTCCGTACACACGGTCAGATATTCCAATGGAAAAAGTCAGATCGGATTATGTTGTCGGAAAATTCAATTCCCGTCGGAATTTCAGTTGGATAGTGGCCCCCCTGTGACCCTGAAAACCATAGAGGAATTGGGTTCCTAATGACCAACAACACACAATGAGCGCTACCATTGCTTACATCCATAAGTGATTTGATTGGGGCATGTATGGGGGTTGATCTAAGCTAAAACAATTAACCTTTTGTGTGTGAGAAGACCATGGGTTGCACAAAGTATATAAGAACAATTGTCCCAATATGCAAAAGGTATGCAAGGATATACACTATATTGTCAAAAGTATTGGAACGCCTGCCTTTACATGCACATGAACTTTAATGGCATCCCAATCTTCATCTGTAATCATTTGGTGGAGGAGGGATTATGGTGTGGGGGGTTGTTTTTCAGGGGTTGGGTTGGCCCCTTAGTTCCAGTGAAGGGAACTCTTAAGACGTCAACGTACTAAGACATTTTGGACAATTTCATGCTCCCAACTTTGTGGGAACAGTTTGGGGACGGCCCCTTTCTGTCCAACATGACTGCACACCAGTGCACAAAGCAAGGTCCATGAAGACATGGGGTGGAGGAACTTGACTGTCCTGAACAGAGTCCTGACCTCAACCCGATAGAACACCTTTGGGATAAATTAGTGCGGAGACTGCGAGTCAGGCCCTCTCGTCCAACATCAGTGCCTGACCTCACAAATGCACTTCTGGAAGAATGGTCAAACATTACCGTAGACTCACTCCTAAACCTTGTGGACAGCCTCCCCAGAAGAGTTGAAGCTGTTATAGCTGAAAAGGGTGGGCCAACTCAATATTGAACTCTACGGACGAAGACTGGGATGCCATTAAAGTTAGTGTGTGCATGTAAAGAAAAGGAACCCAAGCACTACAATAGAAGAGGGGAGGGAAGGAGAGGCTCCAAGCTGCCGCTGGTGTAGCATAGTTTGATGTAAATTACACGATACAATAAAAATACACTCACAAAGCAACCTGTGGTGACTGGGTGGGATCACCTGGGGAAAGTTCAGGAAGTACTGGTGTCGCTGAAGAACGAAGCCGCCATGGGAAGCGGTGCAAGAATCCAGACAGTCCATTGAGTGCTTGGGTTCCTTGGCTTTACACGCACATGAACTTTTAATGGCATCCCAGTTTTAGTCCAATGAGTAGTTGCCATGAGGAGGGAGCTATCAAGCTCTGTCAGAACGACCTGTCAAACCCAGGAGTTGTGTGGCCAATCTACGCGTTTCCTCAGCCGGTTCCTAATGACCTCCTCCCCCTTTGCAGGGCCAGTGCGGTTTCACCGCCACCTGAAGTGGAGGAAAATAGACTTCACAGAATTCCTAGGCACAGAATGTGAACTGTTATTTTTTTTTTTAGGAGGACCTCAAGATAAATGGTGGGTTTTGAAGGGTACTGCTTAGGAACAAATTAACATTTCTAGATGTTCCTTCGAAGAGCAGTCTTTGCTTTTTGAGTTTAGGCCCATTCTGAAGGATAGCATTACTAAAAGCTTTGTTACTTTTGTCCGGTTAGGAACCTCTGTTTGAGACACGTTTCCTCAGCCGGTTCCTAATGACCTCCTCCCCCTTTGTAAGGCCGGTGCGGTTCAGCACCACCTGAAGTGGAGAAAAATAGACTTGACCTGCCTACAGCCTTATGTGATGTCATACTGCAGATATATAGCTATGAGGCTCAACACACAAGAGTACCTAGGCACGGGAAGTGAACTGTTATTTTTTTTGTGGAGGACCTCAAGATAAATGGTGGATTTTGAAGGGTACTGCTTAGGAACAATTAACATTTCTAGATGTTCCCTCTAAGAGCAGTCTTTGCTTTTAGAGTTCAGGCCCATTCTGAAGGATAGCATTACTAAAAGCATTGTTACTTTTTTCGGTTAGGAACCTCAGTTTGAGACGCGTTTCCTCAGCCGGTTCCTAATAACCTCTTCCCCCTTTGTAAGGCCGGTGCGGTTAAGTGCCACCTGAAGTGGAGAAAAATGGACTTCACCTGCCTACAGCCTTATGTGATTTCATACTGCAGATATATAGCTATGAGGCTCAAGACACGAGAGTACCTAGGCACAGGAAGTGAACTGTTATTTTTTTTGAGGAGGCCCTCAAGATAAATGGTGGATTTTAAGGGGTACTGCTTAGGCAAAAAAGGGGATGACACTGCGCTAAACCTAAAACAATAAAACAGTGCAAAATGTGTGTGACGAAAGCAGCTAACACTCAAACAAAGTTAAACAAGCATAGGAGAAAGAAATGTGTAGTGCTTACAAGAATATAGTCATGTGAATTGACTAAAATGGAAATGACTTAAAACCATATAACATTATAATGATCCAGCCAGTCCCGTATACGATAAAAAATAATAAATGTGATAAAACATAAAAACGTGAAAGTCTCTATTCCAAAACTTCCATGAGAGTAGAAAGATGTCTCTGAAATCCCAGGGTATAATGTATAGGAAGATGTATAATAATAATCCAAGAACATTAGAAACACATGATAGGATACGCTTACCAGCGGTGATGGACGCACATACCGTACGGCAGTGGGTCAAGCGCGCTTAAGGTTCTCCTGTTGGTAACACCTGGAGTGGCGAGAAGAATCTTTGATCCGAACGACACACATTGGAGAGGTAGATGGACAGCCAAACGAAAGAGCACTTTGCCTGGAAACCTGAGACAACTTCTGTCTAGGAGAGGAGTGTTGTCTTGGCTGTCCATCTACGTCTCCAAGGTGTGTCGTTTGGCTGTCCATCTACGTCTCCAAGGTGTGTCGTTTGGCTGTCCATCTACGTCTCCAAGGTGTGTCGTTTGGCTGTCCATCCACATCTCCAAGGTGTGTCATTTGGCTGTCCATCTACATCTCCAAGGTGTGTCGTTTGGCTGTCCATCTACATCTCCAAGGTGTGTCGTTTGGCTGTCCATCTACGTCTCCAAGGTGTGTCGTTTGGCTGTCCATCTACATATCAAAGGTGTGTCGTTTGGCTGTCCATCTACGTCTCCAAGGTGTGTCGTTTGGCTGTCCATCCACATCTCCAAGGTGTGTCGTTTGGCTGTCCATCTACATCTCCAAGGTGTGTCGTTTGGCTGTCCATCTACATCTCCAAGGTGTGTCGTTTGGCTGCCCATCTACGTCTCCAAGGTGTGTCGTTTGGCTGTCCATCTACATCTCCAAGGTGTGTCGTTTGGCTGTCCATCTACGTCTCCAAGGTGTGTCGTTTGGCTGTCCATCTACGTCTCCAAGGTGTGTCGTTTGGCTGTCCATCTACGTCTCCAAGGTGTGCCGCTTGGCTGTCAACTACGTCTCCAAGGTGTGTCGTTTGGCTGTCCATCTACGTCTCCAAGGTGTGTCGTTTGGCTGTCCATCTACGTCTCCAAGGTGTGTCGTTTGGCTGTCCATCTACGTCTCCAAGGTGTGTCGTTCGGATCAAAGATTCTTCTCGCCACTCCAGGTGTTACCAACAGGTGAACCTTAAGCTGCGTTTGACCCACTGCCATACGGTTTCATAGTTAGTAAGGTTGAATAAAGACATCAGTCCATCCAGTTCAACCTGAGTGTCTACAATTGTCCCTATCCCTGTACATTGCACACTCACATCGATCCCTACCCTCAAGGAGCCCACAATCCAAGGTCCCCATTCATATACTAGGGCCAATTTTTGGATAGAAGCCAATTAACCTACCTGCATGTCTTTGGATTGTGGAAGGTGGGCATGCACACGGTCGGAAAATCAGATGAAAAGCTCCCATCGGACTGTTTCCATCGGAAATTTCCGACCGTGTGTACGCGGCATAAGAGCAGTCTTTGCGTTTTTGAGTCCAGGCCCATTTTGAAGGATAGCATTACTAAAAGCATTGTTACTTTTTTTTTTCGGTTAGGAACCTCTGTTTGAGACCGAAACGGTTGGGGTTTGCAGGAGGTTGAACTCGAAGGACGTTTTGTTTTCAAACTAATTAGCTTGTAGCTATAGAGGTATAAAAAGTATGGCTTTAAAAGCCTCTCCGCAGCACAAATAACCGATGTGTTTTGCTATGCTCAGTCACGCATTAATTCACACTGTTTACTCTGCTGTAACAATTGAAGACTGCCTTAGATGAAATTAGTATTCATGCGAAGGTGCAAATAACCATCTGTTCTACTATTCCACAATTTGAGATAATGATGAGAGCATTATCCAGAAGCGTATAAACACATCAACACACACCGAAACACAAGACTCTGGGACATTTTGGGAATGAATAAGCTATAAAAGTAAAAGCACGATCCATTTACATTTAGTCAAATGTGTCTATCCCATCTTTACTAATGAGCAAATATTTTCAATGTGATATCTAAACAGAACTTGCGTTTTTAGGCAAGGCCTTCGTTTTTCAATGTGGTCTCCAACTTCCTGTCCTTAAATGCTGGAAAAAAGTGCGAAATAGAACCTGCGGAGAGAAAAACAGATAATATATTTGCCTTTCCCTAACGTCCGTAGTCCAGGGGCTGACGTCATCCTCGTGCTGACAAGCGATGACAGATCTCATGAGAAGATGCCGCAGCACAGTGCAGGGTTGTCTAAAACAGGGAATTTGGGCTACTCAACCTTCTGAGATCTGGCCTGATAACATCGCCCCCCCCCCCATCTACATCACCAACCTCTTCTGCAGATATCGCCCAAATTGTCCCCCTCCGCCCCTCCCAGGAAGCTCCCAGAAAGCAGGAGCTTTCTAGCTTCCTTGTTACCTCCTCCCATGCTCGCCTTCAAGACTTCTCCAGAGCCTCTACCATCCTCTGGAACTCCCTGCCCCAGTCTGTCCGATCTGCCCCTACCCTGTCCACCTTTAGGAGATCCCTGAAAACTCATTTATTCAGGGAAGCCGATCCCACAAACACCTAACAATATTTGTCCCCGAGCCACCCCCATCAAATCATTCTCTGCAGCTATTACCTTTTTCTACCACCAACCCCTCCCTTTAGAATGTAAGCTCTACGAGCCGGGCCCTCCTGTACCTTTTGTATTGAACTGTACTGTAATTGTATTGTCCCCCCCTATACATTGTAAAGCGCTACGTAAACTGTTGGCGCTATATAAATTGTGTATAATAATAAGAGGATGATGCCACTCTCGCCTAAGCATCGCGGGAGGAAGACACAGAAAGGTAAGTATATTATATGAGCAGCACAGTGGTGTAGTGGTGCTGCACACTTCTTGGCAAAACAAATGCCCCGTACACACAATCGGACTTTCTGACAACAAAACCGTGGATTTTTTCCCCCGAAGGATGTTGGCTCAAACTTGTCTTGCATACACACGGTCACACAAATGTTGGCCCAAAATTCCGAACGTAAGAACGCGGTGACGTACAACACGTAGTTTAATAGCCAGTGCGGCTCCTTCTGCTTGATTCAGAGCATGCGTGGACTTTTGTGCGACGGACTTGTGTACACACGCTCAAACTTTCCGACAACAAGTTTTGTTGTCGGAGAATTTGAGAACCTGCTCTCAAACATTTGTTTGCGGAAAGTCCGACAGCAAATGATCTATGGAGCATACACACGGTCGGACTTTCCGACAACAAGCTCACATCCAACATTTGTTGTCGGAAAGTTTGATCGTGTGTACGCGGCACAAGGTTCCCCAAAGGAATCATCATCTTCGTGAAAGCAGTTATTTTTGGTATGCAGTTTTAAGTGATCTTTGGAGCTCTTTTGGTTGGATCTTAAAGTCAGAGTTGGAGAGTATATCATATTTTGCACTCCATAAGACACACTTTTTCCCCCCAAGAAAATGGGGAGAAATGTCTGTGCGTCTTATGGATTGAATATTGACCAGGCCCCCCTCCCCCCCATCACTGCTGCCATGTTAGAATAGTTGGGCCGGGGGCACGGCTGCGATGGCCGGCCGCCAACTAGCTGACGCTGTTACATTCTAGGAGTTGTAGTCCACTCCGCGCACGCTCAAGCTCCTGGTGGGTGGAGAAGCAGCGCAGCACAGCCAGGGAACTACAACTTCCAGGATCTTGGAGGCAGGGCACGTCAGGGAGTCGGGACTTGGGACCAACGTGTTTGGCTCGGGCTGAAACTTTGCTTGACCCCAGGACAGGAGCATCACCCCCCCCCCCCCCCAGGACATGCAAGGACCTGCTGAGCTGGCACTAGCAGCTGCTATCACTGAGACGAGAGACCCTGGGCCAGCTGACCCCCACATCCCATCTATCTCCCCCCCCTCATACACCCCATTTACTCTGCCCCAGTGTCCACCCAGTAACCTCAAAATAGCCCTCAATATTGTGGGTCCTGCTAGGAGCTGGTCATGGTCTGTGGGTTCTGCTGGCCTGTGTGTCCTACTGGCCACTGGTAAGCCCGCAGCCAGCAGGGCCCACAGGTCCGCTGCCAGCTCCCAGCAGGATCCGCAGCCATTTGGTTCAGAACATTTTTTTTCTTGTTTTCCTCCTCTAAAACCTAGGTGTCGTCTTATGGAGCGAAAAATACATTAAGTCACCTAGTGTCCTTCTTCTTTATTGGCTTACCCAGTTTTATCCTTTGTCTACAAGGATATCCAGATTCTTCTCTATTATAGATTCACCCAGTTTCATTCATTTCTACAAGGAAACCTAGAACTTCTTCATAATTGATTCACCTAGTTTCATCCTATGTATACAAGGACACCTTGATCCTTCATCATTGACTCACCCAGTGTCATCCTATGTCTACAAGAATACCCAGATCCTTCTCCATAATCAACTCACTCAGTTTCACCCTATCGCTAAACAGACACCTAAATCCATCTTTATTATAGACTCACCAGGTTTCACTTTCTGTCTACAAGGTAAGCTAGATCCTTCTTCATCATTGACTCTCCCCAGTTTCAGCCTGTCTCTACAAGGACACCCAGATCCGTCTCCATCATTTACTAACCTGATCTCATCTTTTGTCTTTAAGGACACCCAGATCCTTCTCTACTATAGACCCAGACCCAGTTTCACTTATATCTACAGGGACACCTAGATCCTTCTATAATATTGATTCATCCAGTTTCATCCTATGTCTATAAGGACACCCAGATACTTAATCTTTGACTTACCTAGTGTCATCCTATGTCTACAAGGACACCCAGATCATTCTCCATCATTGACTCACCCAGTTTCACACTTTATCTACAACGACACCCAGATTCTTCTCTATTATTGGCTAACCTAGTTTCACCTTATGTCTGCAAGGACACCCAGATCCTACTCCACCATTGATTCACCCAGTTTCATCCAATGTCTACGTGGACACCCCGATCCTTCACTATAATTGACTCACTTGTTTTTAACCTATCTCTACAAGGACACCCATATCCTTCTTCATCATTGACTTACCTAGTTGCATCCTTTGTCTACAAGGACACACAGATTATCTATTATAGATTCACCCACTTTCAATCACATCTACAAGGAAACCTAGAACTTCCTCATAATTGATTCACCTAGTTTCATCCTATGTATACAAGGACACCCAGATCCTTCATCATTTACTCATCCAGTGTTATCCTATGTCTACGAGGATGCCCAGATCCTTCTCCATTGTTAACTATCCTGGTTTCATCATTTGTCTTTAACCACTTTCAGACCGGACCAATTTGCAGCCAAAGGACCAGGCCCCTTTTTGCGATTCGGCACTGCGTCGCTTTAACTGACAATTGCGTGGTCGTGCGATGTGGCTCCCAAACAAAATTGACGTCCTTTTTTTCCCACAAATAGACCTTTCTTTTGGTGGTATTTGATCGCCCCTGCGGTTTTTATTTTTTGCGCTATAAACAAATAACAATTTTGAAAAAAATGCATTATTTTTTACTTTTTGCTATAATAAATATCCCCAAAAAATATAAAAAAAATTTTTTTTTCCTCAGTTTAGGCCGATACGTATTCTTCTACATATTTTTGGTAAAAAAATCGCAATAAGCGATTATTGATCGGTTTGCGCAGAAGTTATAGCGTTTACAAGATAGGGGATAGTTTTATAGCATTTTTATTAATAATTTTTTTTTTATTAGTAATGGCGGCGATCTGCGATTTTTTTTGTGACTGCGACATTATGGCGGACACATCGGACATTTTTGACACATTTTTGGGACCATTGTCATTTATACAGCAATCAATGCTATTTAAATGCATTGATTCCTGTATAAATGACACTGGCAGTGAAGGGGTTAACCACAAGGGGGCAGTGTAAGGGTTAAGTATGCCTAGGGGTGTGTTTCTTACTGTGGGGGGGGCGTGGCTGTCAGCTAGTGAATGCTGATCTCTGCTCCAATCACAGGGAGCAGAGATCGGCGTCACTAGTTGCTAGGCAGAACGGGGAGATGCTGTTTATCTCGGCATCTCCCCGTTCAGCCTTCCCGTGAGACGATCGCGGGGGTCCCCGCGGCGATCGAGTCCGCGGGGACCACGACCGGACTCACGGGGGTCCCGACCGGCGCGGGAGCACGCCGCTCCCGGCGCACTCCCGATGGCACGGACAGGCTTAAAGGAGGGACTTATATATACGCCCTCCTGCCTGTACGTGCCATTCTGCCGACGTATATCGTTGTGCGCCGGTCGGCAAGTGGTTAAGGACATCCAGATCCTTCTCTACTATTGACTTACCCAGTTTCACTCATATCTACAGGGGCACCCAGATCCATCTACATCATTAATTCACCCATTTTTATCCTATGTCTACAAGGACACCCAGATCCTTCATCATTGCCTCACCTAGTGTCATCCTATGTCTACAAGAACTCCCAGACCCTTCATCATTGCCTCGCCTAGTATCATCCTATGTCTACAAGGATGCCAGATCCTTCTCCACCATTGACTTTCTCAGTTTTACCCTGTGGCTACAAGGACATCCTCTGTTATAGACTCAGCTTTATGTCTACAAGTACTCCCAGATCTTTCTCCATCACTGACTCACACATTCTCAGCCTAGATTGCATATTTTAGCCCCCCAAATGCATCATGTTGACTCCATATTCACTCCGTTTGCCATGTAGATGCCCAATCAACCTAGACTATTTTTTGTCTATGCCATTGTGAAAGATTTTATATATCTTGGAAGGATTAAGGTTTCATTACATACAAAAAAAAAACAGCCTTCACAGAAGAGTTGAAGCTGTTATAGCTGGAAAGGGCGGGGCTAACTCAATATTGAACCCTACGGACTAAGACTGGGATGCCATTAAAGTTCATCTGCGTGTAAAGTTCATGTGTTATATTCACAATTATTTTATTTTCTGAATCATATCAAAATTATCCCACCTTGGTGCACTTCAGTACTATACTCATCACCCACCCACCATGCTCTTTTCTTTTGTACTTCTCATAGTCCCCACTGACCAGCGTGAAGATCTTATTTTTAGGGGACTAAAACTTTTCCTTTATTTTCCTGTTAACATATCTATTTGTTTTTATTTTTTTTGTGATTTATCTTATTCTCTTCAGAACCTCACATTTCCTTTTTGAATTTTTCACAAACTGATTTCTTTTTTTTTTTACATTTTTTCATTTTTTTATGACCTTTGGTTGTAACTTCTGGAATGATGAAAGTGTTCTTTCAGATTAATATTTTTAAAATGCCCTTTTTTATGGATTTTATGGCACCTGAGGTAAGCTCCGCAGGATTCATTGTTTTCATTGTAGGATTCATCACACAACTGTGACGTTGTACATTTAAAGCAAAAATAAAAAAAAGTCTTCTTGCGTTTTCTAGCCAAAAAATGCACTTCAACCCATTGAGGTCCATTTTTCTGATGCATAATGAATATCTGCTCTAATTTGCGTTGGAAGTCCATCCTCACAACTAGACATGTGCAAAATAGAAAAATTTGTTTAGTTTTGTTTCGTTTCTGTTCCTTTCCGTTGATTCGTAACGATTCGTAATTTCGTAAGTCGTCGGTGTTCGTATTCGTAAAGATTCGTATTTTCGTAAGAGTTATTTTTTCGTTGATTCGTTTTTCCGTTAGTTTAATTTTTGTTTATTCGAAATTCGGACGCATTCGTATTTTCGTAGATTTAGTTACATTCGTACTTTCGTAAGATTGATTTATTCGTACTTTCGTAACATTGTTTTCGTAGATTCGTAATCGGAGCATAATTCATAATTTTATGTAATGTGTGCTATTATTACATTGTAAGAGACACGGAAAATTACGAATCGAAAAAAAAAGTTACGAACGTACGATTTTTTTCGTTCAATCCATTCGAAGCACGTTAAGCAGCGCCATTGTAAGAGACACGGAAAATTACGAATCGAAAAAAAAAAAAAAGTTACAAATGTACAAATTTTTTTGTTCAGTCCATTCGAAGCACGTTAAGCAGCGCCATTGTAAGAGACACGGAAAATTCCGAATGGAAAAAAAAAAAAAAAGTTACAAAATGTACGAATTTTTTTGTTCAATCCATTCGAAGCACGTTAAGCAGCGCCATTGTAAGGGACACGGAAAATTACCAATTCAACAAAAAAAAGAAAATAACGAATGTACGAATTTTTTCGTTCATTTTGATTTTCGTTGTTCCTGCTTTCGTTTTTCGGATTTTCTTCTTTCGTAGTTTCGTTGTTTCTAATTTGGTTATTTCGGATTTTTGTTTTTCATATTCGTTCGATTCTATAATTCGTTATTCGTTAAAATTTTTAGCGAATCATTCGTTCATTCGTACGATAACGAATGAAAGAATATAACGAGTTTTAACGGAAAACGAATAAAAACGAAACGAATTGCACATGTCTACTCACAACTATCCAGTGCAATGGAATGTATGTCACACTAGTTAACATAATACAAGTGGTCTTCTCTGGGAGATTGAAGTACTGTTAAACCACAAAATAAAAACAGCCCTTTACATTACCTATATACACTCACCGGCCACTTTATGAGGTCCACCTTGCTAGTAGCGGGTTGGACCCCTTGTGCCTCCATTCTTCATGGTATAGATTTAACAAGGTGTTGGAAACGTTCCTCAGAGATTTTCCTCCATAGTGACATGATAACATCACACAGTTGCTGCAGATTTGTCGGCTGCACATCCATGATGCCGAATCTCCCGTTTCCACCACATCCCGAAGGCTCTCTATTGGATTTAGATCTGGTGAGTGTGGAGACCATTGGAGTACAGTGACCTCATTGTCCAGTGGTGAGATGATTGGAGCTTTGTGACATGGTGCATTATCCTGCTGGAAGGAGCCATCAGAAGATGGGGACACTGTAGTCATAAAGGGATGGACATGAGATCTGGTGAGTGTGGAGACCATTGGCCATTGGAGTCATGAGATCTGGTGAGTGTGGAGGCCATTGGAGTTCAGTGACCTCATTGTCCAGTGGTGAGATGATTGGAGCTTTGTGACATGGTGCATTATCCTGCTGGAAGGAGCCATCAGAAGATGGGGACACTGCAGTCATAAAGGGATGGACATGGTCAGCAACAATACTCAGGTAGGCCGTGGTGATCAATCTATGCTCAATGGGTACTAAGGGGCCCAAAGTGTGCCGAGAAATTATCCCCCATACTATTACACCCCCACCACCAGCCTGAACCGGTGATACAAGGCAGGATGGATCCATGCACCAAATTCTGACCCTACCATCTGAATGTCGGAGCTGAAATCGAGACTCGTCAGACCAGGCAACGTTTTTCCGATCTTCTATTGTCCAATTTTGGTGATCCTGTGCCAATTGTAGTTTCCTGTTTTTAGCTATTAGGAGCGGCACCCAGTGTGGTCTTCTGCTGCTATAGCCCATCCGCTTCAAGGTTGGATGTGTTGTGCGTTCAGAGAGGGTATTCTGCATACCTTGGGTGTAACGAGTGGTTATTTGAGTTACTGTTGCCTTTCTATAAGCTGCAACCAGTCTGCCCGTTCTCCTCTGACATCAACAAGGCATTTTCCTCCACACAACAGCCGCTCACTGGATATTTTCTCTTTTCCCCACCATTCTCTGTGAATCCGAGAGATGGATGTGTGTGAAAATCCCAGAAATTCTCAGACCAGCCCATCTGCCACCACCAACCGTGCCACGTTCAAAGTCACTTCGATACCCTTTCTTCCCCATTCTGATGCTCAGGTTTGAACTTCAGCAAATCGTCTTCACCACGTCTAGATGTCTATATGCGTTGCTGCCATGTGATTGATTGATTAGCAATTTGTGTTACCGAGCCATTGAACAGGTGTACCTAATAAAGTGGCCAGGGGGGGGGTGTATATAAAGCTAATCTCTTTGAGTTTGATTTTTTCTGGGCCTGGGAGTAGCATGGAGCCAAGAAAAGGTAGGTATATGCTAGTATATACCTCCCTTTGCTTACAGAATATGGTGAAGATTACTTTTGCATAAAATACCTAATCAAACGCAAGAAAAAATAAATGTAGGTTTGCTTCCACATGATTGGATTAATGGAAAGTGAAAAATTGCAAAGTGAAAATTCCTTTTCAAAATTAACAACCTGTTTCCATTTAGTAAATCAAGCGCACAAAACGTCTGTTTTACCCCCAGAATCGAAATAAGCTATTTTTGTTTTCCTCTATTGTAGATCGATTCCAAAATCATCACAACATGTATGAATGGGAAGTGGAACAAACAGATATCTTGTGAAGCCATTGACTGCTCCCTGCCCGATATGACCCACATCTACCACGCAACATTTCATTGTCCTCATGGAACCACCTACAGGAAGAATTGTACATTTCACTGTCAACTCCCCGCCATACTAAAAGGTATTTGCAACTGTATTATTTTCCCAGCATGGGTTCAAAATATCAATTCCCAGCATGGGTTATTTACAACAAACTGTGAAAATTCCTCTTGGGACACTATTCTTCCCACTGATACCAACAATGGGACACTATTC
This sequence comes from Lithobates sylvaticus, assembly GCA_028564925.1. Classification (NCBI taxonomy): domain Eukaryota; kingdom Metazoa; phylum Chordata; class Amphibia; order Anura; family Ranidae; genus Lithobates; species Lithobates sylvaticus. Next base: position 11,067,188 of record CM053033.1, on the reverse strand, counting down.
CTCCCACTGATACCAACGATGGGACACTATTCCTCCCACTGATACCAACGATGGGACACTATTCCTCCCACTGATACCAACGATGGGGCACTATTCCTCCCACTGATACCAACGATGGGACACTATTCCCCCCACTGATACCAACGATGGGACACTATTCCTCCTACTGATACCAACGATGGGACACTATTCCTCTCACTGATACCAACGATGGGACACTATTCCCCCCACTGATACCAACGATGGGACACTATTCCCCCCACTGATACCAATGATGGGGCACTATTCCTCCCACTGATACCAACGATGGGACACTATTCCTCCCACTGATACCAATGATGGGACACTATTCCTCCCACTGATACCAACAATGGGACACTATTTCTCCCACTGGTACCAACGTTTGGACACTATTCCTCCCACTGATACCAATGATGGGACACTATTCCTTGCACTGATACCAATGATGGGGCACTATTCCTCCCACTGATACCAACAATGGGACACTATTCCCCCCACTGATACCAATGATGGGGCACTATTCCTCCCACTGATACCAACGATGGGACACTATTCCTCCCACTGATACCAACGATGGGACACTATTCCTCCCACTGATACCAACGATGGGACACTATTCCTCCCACTGATACCAACGATGGGACACTATTCCTCCCACTGATACCAACGATGGGACACTATTCCTCCCACTGATACCAATGATGGGACACTATTCCTCCCACTGATACCAATGATGGGACACTATTCCTCCCACTGATACCAACAATGGGACACTATTTCTCCCACTGGTACCAACGATGGGACACTATTCCTCCCACTGATACCAATGATGGGACACTATTCCTTGCACTGATACCAATGATGGGGCACTATTCCTCCCACTGATACCAACAATGGGACACTATTCCCCCCACTGATACCAACGATGGGACACTATTCCTCCCACTGATACCAATGATGGGACACTATTCCCCCCACTGATACCAACGATGGGACACTATTCCTCCTACTGATACCAATGATGGGGCACTATTCCTCCCACTGACACCAATGATGGGACACTATTCCCCCGACTGATACCAACGATGGGACACTATTCTTCCCACTGATACCAACAATTGGACACTATTCCTCCCACTGATACCAATGAAGGGACACTATTCCTACCACTGATACCAATGATGGGACACTATTCCTCCTATTGACACAAATGATGGGGCACTATTCCTCCCACTGATACCAATGATGGGGCACTATTCCTCCCACTGACACCAATGACGGGGGACTATTCTTCCCACTGATACCAATAATGGGGCGCTATTTTTCCCACTGACAGTAAAGATGGGGACACTATTCCTCCCCCTAACACCAAAGAAGGGATGCTGTTTACTCCCAATAACACTCCCAATGACACCAGGACATTTTCTACTCCCACTCTACTCTACATTTGCTACTTTGAAAGACAGTAAACGGACCCTTTGTTTAGAAAGCTTGGAGACCCTTGTTGTACAGTGTGGGGCTAAGGCTCAACAGAATTGAAAGGCCATCCCCAATGGTTTGTCGTTGATGTCAAGTTTAACTACTTTATAGTTACTTAAAGCGGAGGTCCCCCTTAAAAAAATTATTAAAAGTCAGCAGCTACAAATCCTGCAGCTGCTGACATTTAATAAATGGACACTTACCTGTCCAGGGTGCCCGCGATGTCGGCAGCAGATGACGAGCAATCGCTCGTCCCCCGCTGCCATCCTCAGTCAGGGAATCAGGAAGTGAAGCGTTGCGGCTTCACTTCCGGGTTCCCTACTGAGCATGCGCGAGTCCCGCTGCCCCTCTTCATTGGTCCCCGTTGTGTTCTGGGAACTGTGTGTTTCCCAGAACACAACGGGGGGGGGGGGGGCTTATGCGGCTAGCTGAGGCTAGCTATTCCCAGAAGTGGGTGCAGATACCTGGATTATACAGGTATCTGCAGTTACCTGTATAACCATCTGAAGTTGGCCTTCCCCAGAGCTTCTGATGGTGGAGATGGGCCAGAAATCCTAGTGGGTTTGATGGAAACTCTATGCCGGGAGGAGGCATGTTGATGAGGACAAGAGCCTCTTCTCCACAACAATGGCTTATCAGAATCTGGAAGCCCCCCAAAAAAATAAGGAGGCCCCTAAATACACCCTACTAGAATAAGTAAGGGGTACACGGTACCACATCCTCCACCTCTTATCCTTCTTCCTCCATTTCATATTAACAGTCTCACAGCCCTGCTCATCCTCACATTAACAGAGACCCCCACCACGCCCCTTTCTCTCCCATATTGTACACCCCATAACCCCCTCTACTTCCCCACCATGTTTTACTCTCCAATCTAATAAATACACAGACCTTTCATGGCAGACTTTGGCATTTACTCGATGTAACGAAACGTCCCACACCCCCGCTTGAGTGCTTTCGTCATATACCACCTCCTCCCAGTCTGAATATAGATATCAGATATTCCAACCGCTCACAAGCACTAAACAAGACTACACTTGTTTAGATTGCTGAACGTGGACTGTTTATTAGAACCAAAATTCAAGTCTTATATACAGTTGAGGAGGAGGTTCCTACCTCCTGCTCATATTACCCTAGCAATACAACAGTAACCAGAAACGTAATTAATATGAGCTAATTAACTAATCCCTTAAAGAAGCCGATGTGACTCCGTGCCCTCCTGGGCATTGTTTTGATTAATCAGGATTTCACTACAGGTCAGACTTGTTGTCACCGAGCTTCACACAGTAGATTATACATTATCATAAGTATAAACACAGGACACCTTCACACAATAGCAGGAGCTCCAGCAGGAGTCGGCCTGTCTCAAACATTGTACAGAGGCCAATGTGATCAGCTCTCTCAACTAACATGTTGAGTTCATAATCAAACAAACCAAGAGTCTTTACATATATCCTGGAAGATATTGTGGATAATAATTACTGTCCCATTTTAAGTAATCCAAGATATATTTTCTCAGTTACCATGTGCCAGTATGGCACAGGGTGACTTAGACACAAGAGGTGCATGGGGAGCTGAAACAATGGTTTCCCAACCTTTCCAAGGGATTCTTGGTTCCACGGGCCCTCTCATCACACTCCACATTGCCCAATGCCTCTGGAATGCTTTCCTTTCTCTAGAGCAGTGGTCTCCAAACTGCAGCCCTCTTATTGTTTTTATCTGGCTCTTGGGGCACTATTTCATTTACAAATACCAACAACGGGGTACAATTTTTCACAATGATACCAACAATAGGGCACAATTCCTCCCAATGACACCTACGATGGGGCACAATTCCTCCCAATGACACCAACGGTGGTGCACCATTACTCCCACTGAAACAAACAATGGGGCATTTATGTTTCTCCCACTGACGTTGGGACCTTTTCTATTCCCAATAGCCACAGTCTGGCCCCCCTAAAGTCTGAAGGACAGTAAACTGGCCCTTTGTTTAGAAATTTTGGAGACCCCCTGCTCTAGAGGACCTGGTGGGAGGGGGCACTGGGAGCCTGAGCGCCCCCTCAACTATCTTCCACCTGATACGGGCACCACCAATCTGAAACCCCAATACAAAACCCAAAAACCAATCCCAGGAACCATCTCATGCATTAAAAAGCCCCCCCACCCCCATTTTGTTATACCATTACTTACCTTTTACAGTATAATATTTCTTATTGTACTGATACACCAGTTTTGTTAATGTTTCAATAAAAACACTTAAAAAAAAAATGATACAGATTTAAAATATTTTCCTTCTAGGTAACAACAATGTGCTTACCTGCATGGAAGATGGCCTATGGTCTTTTCCTGAGGCCATCTGCGAACTGTCGTGTAAGGCACCTCCTTCATTACACACCGCAGATCTCCAGACCTCCCGCTGCAAATCTGACAAAAACAAGGTGGGCACCACCTGCAAGTATAAATGTAAGGAGGGACACCATGTGCCTGATGCTTCTAGGAAGATAAGGAAGTAAGTAGGACTGACACTGAAGTTTGGGTATTGTTTTGAAGAACACATGTGTGATGGGTTGTTAAGCCCGAACTCACATTTAATTTTTTTCTTCTTTTTTTTTTTTCTTTTTCTTTTTTTTTTTTTTTTTAATTTTCCTTTGGGAAAGGAAGGCATTTAAAATTCAGTGCACTAAAGATGGGTACTGGACGAAAGGTGGTTGCGTCCCGGTAATGTGTGAACCGCCTCCTATTAAGTTCATAGGGCTCTATCAGTGCACACATGGATTCCAGCACAGCAGTGAATGTAGACTCCCGTGTGAAGAAAGCAGCACCCAGTTGGTGAGTTTCCGAGTTGTATGACTGCATGCAGCCCCTTTTCTTACTAACTGCCTAAAGTCCAATTGAACTTTCAACATAAATCAGCTAAATACATACCAGGTTCTCTAACGGGATGGAGTGGAGAGGCAAGGTGATGATGTCGCAATCTCCACCTCACCCATTCAGAGAAGGCTTTGCATTCACGGGTGTTCTCTGAATGGGGCCCATACCAAGTAAAAATGCACTATATTGCCAATATAGTGGTGCCTGCCTTTACACGCACATGAAGTTTAGTGGCATACCAGTCTTAGTCCATAGGGTTCAATATTGAGTTGGCCCACCCTTTGCAGATATAACAGCTTCAGCTCTTCTGGGAAGGCCGTGAACAAGGTTTAGGAGTGTGTCTATGGGAATGTTTGACCATTCTTTTAGAAGCGCATTTGTGAGGTCAGGCTCTGATGTTGGATTAGAAGGCCTGGCTCACAGTCTGCGCTCTAATTCATCCCAAAGGTGTTCTATCTGGTTGAGGTCAGGACTCTGTGTAGGCTAGTCAAGTTCCTCCACCCCAAACTCACTTGTCCACTTGTTTATGGACCTTGATTTGTTGACTGGTCAGTCATTTGGTGGAGGGGGGATTCTGGTTTGGGTTGTTCTTCAGGGGTTGGGCTTGCTCCCTTAGTTCCAAGGAAGGGAACTCTAAAGGCGTCAGCATACCAAGACATTTTGGACAATTTCATGCTCCCAACTTTGTGGGAACAGTTTGGGGATGGCCCCTTCCTGTTCCAACATGACTGCGCACCAGTGCACAAAGCAAGGTCCATAAAGACATGGATGAGCGAGTTTGGGGTGGAGGAACTTGACTGGCCTGCAAAAAGTCCTAACCTCAACCCTATAGGACACCTTTGGGATGAATTAGAGCGGAGACTGCAAGCCAGGTCTTCTCGTCCACATCAGTGCCTGACCTCACAAATGCGCTTCTGGAAAAATGGTCAGACACTCCTATACCTTCTGGACAGTCTTGCCAGGAGAGTTGAATTTATAGCTGCAAAGGGTGGGCCAACTCAATATTAATGGTGGGCCAACTCAATATTAATGTCATCCCAGTCTTAACCCTAAGGACTAAGACTGGGATGCTATTAATGTTCATGTGCGTATAAAGGCAGGCGTCCCAATACTTCTGGTAATATAGTGTATGTAAAAATATTCATACCTGGAATTCATCTTCAAAAATAGCCAACAAGCTAGTGTGGCAGTTGCTTAATCTTTTTGCTGAAGCCACCAAATGTGAAGATTTTAGATTCGGCAACAAAGTAAAAGATGTTTATTATTATTATTTTTCCAGCAAATTTTATCTGTTTTCTTGGCAGATTTATGGTAACACTTGTTCTTGAGACTGAAATAACTGTGTTTCTTTTATTTTAGGACCCTGGTTATAATGTTATACGCTGCCAAAAGGATGGAACTTGGAGTGGCAATTTTCACCTTTGTGACTCCATCAAGGGTCCCTGTGAACCTCCACATCTTTCCATTAAGGACGCCTTAGTAATTAACTGTGGACACGGATTTGAAATAGGTATCATTCTTAACTTAAAATTGGCAGATTTAAAAAAATAATTTTGTCCACAACTGGGACTGGTGATCTACATACGTTCCCAGGTACACGTTTTGGTAAGGTGGCCGTCTCCAGTAGACTCCACTCCACCACTTCATGTATAAAGATGGAGGAGAGCAGCTCTCCTTAATACTCCAATGCAACAATTTGCAATCATTTAAATTATATTTTTTACTTTGTAACGTTCTGTGAAGTTGAAGAAGGACAAGGGACGGCCAAAATTGTTTTCATGATGTACCATTTTTCATTAGAACAAAGGACACTAAAGTTTTGTCTTGAGAATGCCAACAGTTATACCTCTTGGCATATAAGGCATCCCTATTCCAGGAGGTAGCGGGAGGTTTTTGAGGCATCAATCTCCCCTAGGCTCCTCTTGGAAGGAGTTCTGCAAATATTAGAATGTCTTGATGGGTGGATCTCAGTCTTAAAGAGTAGACATTCCTGGGTAGGTTGTTTTTGTATGCAGACCTTAGGATGCTGGGCCTCCATGATTGAAAGTACTGAAATCCGACGAATGAAAGATACGGGGCAGGAGCAGTTAGGTTGGGGATAAAGAACTAGATCAGCCTTTCTCAGCCTTCATACCCCAGGGCAATCATTGAAACAATTTTCAGGTTTTAGGGAACCTCTGCTAAAATGAAGTCGTCGGGGCTTAGTGTGATTGTCCACCTTATAATGGTAGTCACAAAGGGATCACCAGCGGGAGGAAGGAGGTCCTGATTCCCCTATATAGATCTTTATATCACTAGAGGGATCACCAGCAGGAGAAAGGAGGTCCTGATTCATCTATATAGATCTTTATATCACTAGAGGGGTCACCATCAGGAGGAAGGAGGTCCTGATTTCTCTATATAGATCTTTATATCACTACAGGGGTCACCAGCGGGAGGAAGGAGGTCCTGATTCATCTATATAGATCTTTATATCACTAGAGGGATCACCAGCAGGAGGAAGGAGGTCCTGATTCCTCTATATAGATCTTTATATCACTAGAGGGGTCACCATCAGGAGGAAGGAGGTCCTGATTTCTCTATATAGATCTTTATATCACTAGAGGGGTCACCAGCGGGAGGAAGGAGGTCCTGGTACCTCTATATAGATGGTAGTCACAATGCCAACAGTTATACCTCTTGTGATATGAGACATCCCTATTCCAGGAGGTAGTGGTAGGTTTGTGAAGCATCAATCTTGTCTAGGCTCCTCTTGGGAGGAGTATGCAAATATTAAAATGTCTTGATGGGTGGACCTCAGTCTTCAAGAGTGGATGTTCATATTCAGGTTGTTTTTGCATGCAGACCATCTAGACCAGCGATGGTGAACCTTGGCACCCAAGATGTTTTGGAACTACATCTCCCACGATGCTCATGCACTCTGCGGTGTAGCTGAGCATCATGGGAAATGTAGTTCCAAAACATCTGGGGTGCCAAGGTTCACCATCGCTGCTCTAGATTATCTGCATGCAAAAACAACCTGCCTAGGAATGCCAAGGTTCGCCATCACTAAACCTAGATCATGATGCTGGGCCTCCATAATTAAAATCACTGAAATTCAATAAATGAAAGGGACGGTACAGGTGCAGTCAGGCTGGGGAGGAAAGAGCTAGATCAGCCTTTCTCAACCTTCTTACTCCAGGGGAATCCTTGAAACGATTTTCAGGTTTTAGGGAACCTCTACTAAAGTGAAGTCATCGGGGCTTAGTGTGATTGTCCACCGTATGCCCCGTACACACGGTCGGACATTCCGACCACAAAATTTGTCAGATTTTTTCCGACGGATTTTGTCCGAAACTTGTGTTTCATACACACGGTCAGACAAAGTTGTCGGAAAATCCGATCGTTCGGAACGTGGTGACGTTCGTTGCGTACGACGGGACTACGTAGAGGCTAGTAGCCAATAGCTTTGGTCTCGTAATTTGATCTGAGCATGTGTGGCACTTTGTCCGTCGGAATTCTCCGATCTGATTTTTTTGTTGGAAAATTTGAGATCCTGCTCTCAAATTTTTGCCGGCGGAATTTCTGATGGAAAAAGTCCGATAGAGCCCACACACGATCGGATTTTCCGACAATATAATCCGATCTGACTTTTTCCATTGGAATATCTGACCGCGTGTACGGGGCATTACAGTGGTAGTCAGAATGCCAACAATTTTGCCTCTTATGCCATGATTAAAAGTACTGAAATCCAAGGCATGGCCCAGGGACAGTCAGGCTGGGGAGGAACGGGCTAGATCAGCCTTTCTAAGCCTTCTTACCCAAGAGGAACCCTTCAAATAATTTTCAGGTCACAGAGAACCCTTGCTAACATTACGTCATTATGGCTTAGTGAGAATGTCCACCTTACAGTGGTAATCAGAATAAAAACCTTCAGGACCGCCTAAAAAATAATTGGTGTCACATTGCCGGCTCTGCTAGGTGGCATTGGTCATGGAACTATCCAGAGACCATCAGATGAGAGGTCAATCAGCCACAGCTCAAGGAAACCCTAGCAGCTTCTGAATAGACATGTGCACAATAGAAAAAATTGTTTAGTTTCGCTTAGTTTCCGTTGACTCGTGACGATTCGTAATTTTGTAAGACGTGGGTTTTCGTATTCGGACTCGTTCGTATTTTCAAAAGAGTTATTTTTTCGTTGATTCCTATTTCCGTTAGTCTAATTTTTGTTGATTCGAAATTCGTATTTTCGTTATATTTCATATTCGGACGTGTTCGTATTTTCAGAAGTTATTTTTTCGTTGATTCGTATTTCCGTAAATCTAATTTTCGTTGATTCGAAATTCAGATTTTCGTAGATTTATTTACATTCGTACTTTCGTGAGATTGACTGCCTCATTTATTCGTATTTTCGTAACATTGTTTTCGTAGATTCGTAATCGGAGCATAATTCGTAAATTTTACGTAATGTGTGTGCTATTTATATGTTTAAGAAACAAAGAATTTGTCTCTCACAAGTCAGAACTTAACTCAAAAATCCACCAAAACACAGTGCCACCGACCCAACCACACCCTATCTGGACTCTGGAGGGAATATTTCAGAATCAGAACTAACATTCGTTCTTTCGAATTCTCGATCGGCAGAATTTTCCTTATTTCGTATTTTCGTTGTTTTGATTTCCGTTTTCCGAATATTCGTTAGACATGGGCTAGAATTTTCGTATTCGTACGAAATTAAGGTTTTCGTACTTCCTCTGAGTGATTGGTGAACAATAGACAATAGACTTGTGTTACTTATGTAACGTTAATACGTTTTCGGATAATTCGCTATTATTCGTAGAGTGTCGATATTCATAACGATTCGTAACGATTCATAACGATATTAACGATTTGTAACGATTCGTACAAAATTCGTATTTCGTACGAATCCGAATTAAATTTCGTACACGAATTACGAATAACAATTTTTTTTTATACGAAACGGAATGAAACGAAACAAATTTTTTGATGGCTCCCATGTCTAATATTCGTAATTTTGATTTTTCGTTCATTTTGATTTTCGTTATTTTGAATCTTTGTTCGGTATTTTGTTGTTTCTGTTTTCGTTTTTTGGATTTTCATTCTTTCGTAGTTTCGTTGTTTCTAATTTAATTATTTCGTATTTTCGTTGTTTTCCATATTCGTTCTTTTTGATAGTTCGTTTTTCGTTAGAATTTTTAGTAAACCATTCGTTCATTCGTATGCTTACGAATTATTGAATATAACGAATTTTAACGGAAAACGAATTCGTAACTAAACAAATTGCACATGTCTACTTCTGAAGGAACCCTAGTTGAGAATGGCTGGGCTTGGTCATGGAACTATACACTCACCACCAGATGAGAGGTCAATCAGCCACAACTCAAGGAAACCCTAGCAGCTTCTGAAGGAACCCTAGTTGAGAATGGCTGGGCTTGGTCAGGGAACTATCCACTCACCACCAGATGAGAGGTCAATCAGCCACAGCTCAAGGAAACCCTAGCAGCTTCTGAAGGAACCCTAGTTGAGAATGGATGGGCTTGGTCAGGGAACTATCCACTCACCACCAGATGAGAGGTCAATCAGCCACAACTCAAGGAAACCCTAGCAGCTTCTGAAGGAACCCTAGTTGAGAATGGCTGGGCTTGGTCAGGGAACTATCCACTCACCACCAGATGAGAGGTCAATCAGCCACAGCTTAAGGAAACCCTAGCAGCTTCTGAAGGAACCCTAGTTGAGAATGGCTGGGCTTGGTCAGGGAACTATCCACTCACCACCAGATGAGAGGTCAATCAGCCACAGCTCAAGGAAACCCTAGCAGCTTCTGAAGGAACCCTAGTTGAGAATGGATGGGCTTGGTCAGGGAACTATCCACTCACCACCAGATGAGAGGTCAATCAGCCACAACTCAAGGAAACCCTAGCAGCTTCTGAAGGAACCCTAGTTGAGAATGGCTGGGCTTGGTCAGGGAACTATCCACTCACCACCAGATGAGAGGTCAATCAGCCACAGCTTAAGGAAACCCTAGCAGCTTCTGAAGGAACCCTAGTTGAGAATGGCTGGGCTTGGTCAGGGAACTATCCACTCACCACCAGATGAGAGGTCAATCAGCCACAGCTCAAGGAAACCCTAGCAGTTTCTGAAGGAACCCTAGTTGAGAATGGCTGGGCTTGGTCAGGGAACTATCCACTCACCACCAGATGAGAGGTCAATCAGCCACAGCTCAAGGAAACCCTAGCAGCTTCTGAAGGAACCCTAGTTGAGAATGGCTGGGCTTGGTCATGGAACTATCCACTCACCACCAGATGAGAGGTCAATCAGCCACAGCTCAAGGAAACCCTAGCCGCTTCTGAAGGAACCCTAGTTGAGAATGGCTGGGCTGGAAGACACTGAACATCCTCCAGCCAGATACTGAACATCGTTTAGCCAGCAAATGAGCCGGGCTCCATCTAACTAACTGCAGATTCTAATTCACAGTGTGTAGAGAAATCAGAGGAGGCAATTTTAGTCCAGGAGAGGAGACAGTACATCTGTGCAAGACTGAAGGGATGGCCGGGGGTCAGCTTTAACTAGTTTATGAGCCGCTCATTTTGGAAAATCTTGTGCTCTTCCCTCTCTAAACATATTGTACATTTGCTTGGGATATAAATTCCTCAGCCAATGAAACCACAACCACAAGGTCCTGCCAGGTAAGGGACGTTCCGTGCCTTGCAGCACAGCACAGCTAGTTCTCAGTCTAACCATTATTGTTCCTTTGCTGTAAATGTGTTCCTCAGAAAATCAAATTTTGTGTCTCCCTGGAGGGTTGTAGCTGAAACCTGAATGAGCTCAATATGCACTAATAAAGTGACAAGTCAAAGCGTTGCGAGTCCGACTCCCCACCCCCCAGTTAACGTCAGCTATGGAGCACCTATTGATAACGCCAGATGTTTCCTTTTTCATAATTGCCGTGATATTACGTTTATCATACAACAGCCCACGACCCAATATGCCTCCCAGTGGTCCCATTTTCTTAGAGATATAGCCGACTGTTAAAAATAAGTGCTTTGAAATGATATTTCAGCATTCGATCCTACAATTACCGCTTTTTCAGCCTAATCTTTTTTATGTTAGTGGAGGTCATATGTAACACTTGTAGATAATTAGGAACAATTATTATTTTGATACAAACACACTTGTCTTAAAAATTGTCTCCTTGCTTCGATCACTTAAAGATGAACTACAGCTGAGGCTGCCCTATGAAGTTATACTTTAGAAAACCTTCGCTCAGTGCCGAATAAATGTAATGATATAAATATAGAAAAATAAATAAGGTGAATTATACAGTAATGCCGCGTACACACAAAATCCATGTTATTTTTCCGACGGATGTTGGCTCAAACTTGTCTTGCATACACACGGCAGCACAAATGTTGTCGGAAATTCCGAACGTCAAGAACGCGGTGACGTACGACACGTTCGACGAGCCAAGAAAATTGAAGCTCAATAGCCAGTGCGGCTCTTCTGCTCGATTCCGAGCACGCTTGTGTACACACGATCGGAATTTCCAACAACGGATTTTGTTGCCGGAAAAATTGAGATCCAGATCTCAAATTTTGTTTGTCGGAAATTCCGACGGAAAATGTCCGATGGAGCCTACACACGGTCGGAATTTCCGACAACAAGCTCCCATCGAACATTTGTTGTCGGAATTTCCAACCGTGTGTACGCCGCATGAGTGGAAAATGATCACAGACAGCAACACTCACTAGTATCCGAATACAATACCTCAAGAAACAAAGCTTTCTTATGGTGGTATTTAATCCCTACTGTTTAGCCACTTCCCGCCCGGTCAATAGCATATTGACGTCCAGGAAGTGGTTCTGTTATCCTGACTGGGCGTCATATGACGTCCTTCGGTGATCGGCTTTTCCTCACTCGTGTCTGACAGACGCGAGTGGAGCCAATCGGGGGCTCTCCTGACAGGGTGGGTCTGCGCCGATTGTTTATCAGCACATCCCCCCCCCCCCTCAGATGCCCAAACTGGACCACCAGGGACTCCACTAGGACCACCAGGGAAGTGGGCAACATGTAGATGGCCAGGTATGTACCCCCTGGCCATCCACATGTGCAAATGATGCCCAATCTGTGCCAGTCAGTGCCCACAAATGGACACTGACTGGCACCTTTATGTATTAATAAAAAACAGTGATGCCCAGCAATGCCACCCATCAGTGTCATCAGTGCCACCCATCAGTGTCCAGCAGTGCCACCTATCAGTGCCCATCCGTGCCCATCAGTGCCCACCTATCAGTAGACAATCCAAGGTATTTAGTAAGAGGCATGGCAAGTTTTTTGGTGTGGCAAAGCAAAGATGGCAACCACCCAGAAAAAAAGAAATGTAGATCCATAGGGCAAAGTACAGAGCAAAACTAGGTTCTCCACCAATTGTATTCTCTTTCTTTTTTGCCCTCCAGATTTTTATACTTGTCCAAGTCCCCGTGAGATTCAAGCTGTGCACCACAACTGCTGCTGTTGCATATTTCCCAACTGGTTCCTCACTACTTTGGAGAGCTCAAAAACAGCAGCTTCAGAGGAAAGAACCTCAGCATGTTAATTGCTGTGTTTTGTAGTTTCAGAAACTCTTGCCAAAGACCAGCACCACTCGAAAACTCTTATGCCCCGTACACACGATCTGAATTCTCGTCGGAAAAAGCTCTGGCGGTTGTCCCGACGGAATTCCGACGGAATTACGCTCAAACTGTCTTGCCTATACACGACGGTCACAACAAATTCCGATCGTCAAGAACGCGGTGACGCACAACACTACAACGAGCCGAGTTCAATGCTTCCGAGCATGCGGCGAATTGTTTCTGAGCAATGCGTAGGAATTTTGTGCGTCAGAATTGCGACAGACGATCGGAATTTCCGATAGAAACCTTTTCCGTCGGAAAAATTTAGAACATGCTCTCAATTCTTTGCTGTCGGAAATTCGGCCAGCAAAAATCCGATGGAGCCTACACACGGTCGCATTTCCCGATGAAAAGCTCTCATCGTTTTTTTTCTGGCCGGAATTCCGATCGTGTGTACGTGGCATTAGTATGTTTGGCCTGTGGTGAACCAGGTGCCTGGCCTCGAGATCCCATCCCTGCTCTATACCCACAGCAATCATCTAAGAAAGGGCACGCACTCATAGCGTCACACCATTGGGGTTTATTTCACCAGACTGGCTTACTGGTGATCCCTGCCTATAGCTGTGCCACACTGACACGTTTCGCCCCAGTTGGCTTAATCGTTGGGACCACCAGTGTAAGCCAGTCTGGTGGAATAAACCTCAAGGGTGTGACGTCACGCCATCAGTTTGAGGCCTTCTTTGATGACTTCCAGCTACACTAGATGTCCTTGAAGGTGTTAGTAGAGAAATGTGTATTGACTCTGATATTAATTTTTATTTGTATATAATTTAAAGGTGCTGAATGCAATGTCACCTGTTTGGAGGATGAAAAAAAGGAGGTGGTGATAATGCCCTACAATGTCACAGAAAGGAATTTGGAGCACTGGATGAATCCAACCAGAGTTCAGGTCAGTCCCCAACAAATGGATATTCAAGTATTGGTAGATAAAAAATCGAATGCCTTCTTATGGTCACCACTGCCAAAGAGCCAACAGCCGGGATCTCAACTGCAGGTTTCATCTTGATCAGTTGATGTAAAGGGGCACTCTGAGGTGAAGCCTGATATAAGAGGGACTCTGAGGGGGAACATTTGAAGTAAAGGGAAACACTGATGAGGGCAATTGATATGAGGGGGCACTCTAAGGTGGACCCTGATGCAAGAGGGACTCTGAAGGGAACATTTGATGTAAGGGGTTACAGTGACAGGGGCAATTGATGTAAGGGGTCACTGTTAAGGGGACATATTATGTAAAAGGAAAACTCTGATGGAGGCAACTGATGTAAGGGGGACACTGACGGGGACAATTATTGTAAGTGTGTACCCTGATGGGGATCCAGGTGTAAAGGGGGACCCCAATTGGAGCAATTGATATAAGGGGTCGTTGTGATGAGGTCATTTGATGTAAAAGGGAAACTCTGATGGGGCAACTAATGGAAGAGGGACATTAATGGGGAAAATAAATTTAAGGGGGCACTCTGATGGGGATCCTGATGTAAGGGGTTCCCCCAGTTGGTGCAATTGATGTAAGGAGGCACTCTGAAAGGGAAATGGGGACCCTGAAATAAGAGGAACTCTGATGAGAACATTTTCTGTAAGGGGGTACACTGACAGGGGGCAACTGCTGTAAGGCGTCAGTGCGATGGGGAAGTTTAGTGTAAAAGGAAAACTCTGATGGGGGCAACTGATGTAGGGAGGGACCCGAATTGGTGCAATTCATATAAGGGGTCGTTGTGATGGGGAAATTTGATGTAAAAGGAAAACTCTGATGGGGGCAACTGATGTCAGGAGGGCACTGATGGGGACAAATAATGTAAGTGGGCACTCTAATGGGGATCCTGATGTAAGGGGGGCAATTGATGTGAGGGGGGCACTCTGATGGTGATCCCAATGTAAGGAGGGACCCCAATTGGTGAAAATGTTATAAGGGGTCGTTGTGATGGGGTTATTTGATGAAAAAGGAAAACTCTGATGGGGGAACTGATAAAAGGGGGACATTAATGGGGACAATTGATATAAGTGGGGATCCTGATATAAGGCCGGACCCAATTGGTGCAATTGATATAAGGGGACACTCTGATGGGGACAGTTAATGTAATGGGGATGTTTTAGGGGGCAGTTGATGTAAGGGGGCACTCTGAAGGGGACCCTGATATAAGAGAGTCTCTAATAGGAACATTTGATGAAAGGCAGTACACTGACAGGGGCAATTGATATAAGGGTCACTGTAATGGGGACATTTGATATTAAAGTTAAACTCTAATGGGGGGAACTGATGTAAGGGGGACATTGATTGGGACAATTAATGTAAGTGGGCACTCTGATGGGGATCCTGATGTAAGGGCGGGCCCAATTGATGTAAGGGGGCACTCTGATGGGGATCCCGATGTAAGGGCGGGCCCAATTGATGTAAGGGGGCGCTCTTATAGGGGACAGTTGATGTAATGGGGATGTCTCAGGGGGCAGTTGATGTAAGGGGGCACTCTGAAGGGGCAACTGATGTAAGAGGTCAGTGTGATGGGGAAATTTGTTGTAAAAGGAAAACGCTGATGAGAGCAACTGATGTAAGGAGGGCATTGATGTCGACAATTAATGTAAGTGGGCACTCTGATGGGATTCCTGATGTAAGAGGGGACCCCAATTGGTACAATTGGTATAAGGGGTCGTTGCGATGGGGTCATTTGTTGTAACAGGAAAACTCTGATGGGGGCAACTGATGTAAGAGGGACATTGAAGAGGATAATTTTTGTAAGGGAGCACTCTGATGGGGATCCTGATTTAAGGGGGGGGGGCAATTAGTTCAATTGATGTAGGAGGGCACTCTGATAGAATCCTGATGTAAGGGGGGTCACGATTGGTGCAATTGATGTAAGGGAGCACTCTGGTGGGGACAGTTGATGTAATAGGAAACTCTAAAGGAGGCAGTTAATGTAAGAGGGGAACTCTGAAGGGGACCCCGATATAAGAGGGTCTCTACTGGGAACATTTGATAAACGGAGGGTACACTGACAGGGGCAATTGATGTAAGGGGTTACTGTGATGGGGACATTTGATATAAAAGGAGAACTCTGATGGGGGTCAACTGATGTAAGGGGGGACGCAGATGTTGACAGTTAATGTAAATGGGCACTCTGGTGGGGATCCTGATCTAAGGGGCCACTTGATGGGGACAGTTGATGTAATGGGTAAATCTGAAGGGGGCAGTTGACGTAAGGAGGACTCTAATGGGGGCAGTTGATGTAATGGGGAACTCTAATGGGGACATTTGGGGCAAGGGGCACTCTAATGGGGACAGTTAATGTAAGTGGGCACTCTGGTGGGGATCCTGATCTAAGGGGCCACTTGATTGGGACAGTTGATGTAATGGGGAAATCTGAAGGGGGCAGTTGATGTAAGGAGGACTCTAATGCGGACAGTTGATGCAATGTGATACTCTAATGGGGACATTTGGGGTAAGGGGCACTCTGATGTGGACAGTTAATGTAAATGGGCACTCTGGTGGGGATCCTGATCTAAAGGGCCACTTGATGGGGACAGTTGATGTAATGGGGAAATCTTAAGGGGGCAGTTGACGTAAGGAGGACTCTAATGGGGACAGTTGATGTAATGTAAAGGAGGACTCTAATGGGGACAGTTGATGTAATGGGGAAATCTGAAGGGGGCAGTTGATGTAAGGAGGACTCTAATGGGGACAGTTGATGTAATGTGGAACTCTAATGGGGACATTTGGGGTAAGGGGCACTCTGATGGGGACAGTTGATATAAGAGGGCACTCTGATGGGGACAATTGATATCAAAGGGCACTCTGATGGTGAGGGGGGCTCTGATGGGGACCCAGGTGTAAGGGGGCTCTGAAGGGGACCTTGATGTAAGGGGGGGGGGCTTTGATAGGGACCCTGATATAAAGTGGGACTGTAATGAGGACTCTTGATGTAAGAGGGGACCTCAATAGGGACACCTGATATAAGAGGCCACAGGTTGTGCTTAATCATCCTAATCTAATGACAACCTAATCCATACTGGCGTTCCCCGTTTACTCCCGCACCACTTCTGCACTACCCGTGTGATAGATGGTCAGGGGCTCACACACACACATGCATTTTTTTTACTGCATCCCCCAGATGACATAGGTTAGATCTGGACTTCTTCTGAAGGAACCTTGAAGGAACCTAAAAGGAACCTTGGTTGAGTCTAGAGTTTAGAATTTTTATTATGAATCGGCATTTCCATCCCAGCCCCTCTTTCCGTCTTCCCCATCAGTAACAAGATCCTGAGATCATTTATCCTGTGGCCTCTGCTGCAGAAACGGGGGGCCCCCGCTACGGGAACATCTGTTTTGTTGTTGTTCATTGTCAATCTAATGAGAGAGCTGTCTCTTGCGACCAGACCCCGCTCTCTCCATCTACAACCTTTATTGTTTTCTAACTATAACAGATTAACAATTTTGTCTTAATCTCCGAAGCCGGGGCTGCTGCAAACTATCTTAGCTCTTTTAACCCTCTCAGGGGGGGTATTAATAATACTATTTACATTGAAGGCACCAAAAAAAAAAAAAAAAAAAAAACGTTCCTATAGCAACCATTGTTGCTTCCAGTCGTCAAAAATTGAATTGTATTGACGTCATTTTTGTAATTAGATCAAAGACTGGCTTGGGAAAGGACTGCAGACTGTTAACATTTACTCTGACTGATCCTATTTATTTTTATTTTTTGTTGAGTTGAGTGATGCAACATTTGGTTTACTGCATACCCCCAGCATGATTTCTGAATTAGTTGCAAACAGTCACTATGACATCAGCAACATTCAGTATAAAAAGTCTGGAATAACACCGATATTGGGTATATTGGACTCAAAGTGACGGTGTCTTTACATTGTCCCACCTTCCTACCAGGTATGGAGGAGCTCAGGCTTGTTAGGACCCTAGTCCCAACCCTCCTGGGTGAGTCCACCAGGAAGCCGCCAGCTGTACTGGGCCCATCATCTGCAGCCGGGGTATTTACAGACCCATAGTCACACATTTACAAAGGACGTGTATATATGCAGCTGCAGGGTGGTGATTGCCTCGACCCGTTATGGTTGGTTCAATCTTGCTCGGGTGGGTTTGGACTAGGATCCTAACATGCCCAGAAGCAAACTATGCATGCATGTATTCTTACCCAGCCTTGTTCCCTATGCTACCAATTGGAAAAGCAGAACGAATAGTGGGGAAGTGAAAAGAATAGTGCCCCATCATTGGTATCAGTGGGAGGAATAGTGTCCCATTGTTGGTATCAGTGGGAGAAATAGTGTCCCATCATTGGTATTAGTTGGAGGAATAGCGCCCCGTCATTGGTATCAGTGGGAGGAATAGTGCCCCATCATTGGTATCAATAGTGCCCCATCATCGGTATCAGTGGGAGGAATAGTGTTCCATCATTGGTATCAGTGGGAGGAATAGTGTCCCATTATTGGTATCAGTGTGGGGGGGGGGGGGGTAGTGCCCATCATTGGTATCAGTTGGAGGAATAGTGCCCCATCATTGGTATCAGTGGGAGGAGTGGGAGGAATAGTGCCCCGTATCAGTAGGAGGAATAGTGCCCCATCATTGGTATCAGTGGGAGGAATAGTGCCCCATCATTGGTATCAGTGGGAGGAATAGTGCCCCATCATTGGTATCAGTAGGAGGAATAGTGCCCCCCCATCATTGGTATCAGTGGGAGGAATAGTGCCCCGCAGTTGGTGTCAGTGGGAGTAACAGTGCCCCATCATTCGTATCAGTGGGAGGAATTAGTGCCCCATCATTGGTAAGTGGGAGGAATAGTTCCCCCTTCATTGGTATCAGTGGGAGGAATAGTGCCCCATCATTGGTGTCAGTGTGAGGAACAGTGCCCCATCATTGGTATCAGTGGGAGTAATAGTGCCCCATCATTGGTAGCAGTGGGAGGAATAGTGCCCCATCATTGGTATCAGTGATGGGAATAGTGCCCCATCATTGGTATCAGTGGGGGAATAGTGCCCCATCATTGGTATCAGTGGGAGGAATAGTGCCCCATCATTGGTGCCAAGGCATGAAAAAGGGCCCGTATTTAGTCCCTGGCCTGCAGTTTGGAAACCTATGCCTTACAAGTTTAGTAAATAGGCCAACCCTTCTTTATAAGAATGCTTAGCGCTCCTCTGAACTACCTATGGGTTTAGAACTTAGTGGTTGCAGTTTTTTTCTTTTTTTGTTTCCGATTAAACATTTATTTTTCAGTCGGTTGAACTCAATGGACGTGTCTTTTTCTACCGATATAGCTAAGTAATCGTGTTTACATCGATTTATTTTTGCAAATCGCACAAAGCTTGATTTAATATCTTATCCTTTACAGAGAATTACTTGCACTGGAAGACATCAGTGGTATCCTCCTCCGGAGGAACTCGTTTGTTTCAAGAGGTGTGAGGTAAGTGGAGGACCTCCTTGAAATTCATTTATCAGAAGGAAGATTACCATTGTTGATTTTGAAGCCCAATTCCATCCTTAACCAAGCCTTGCACATTTGTCCAGGCTCCGCTCCTACTCTCGTTTTTAAGGGTAGTTTTCAAAGTAAAAAAAAAGGTTAATACGGATAGCCAGGGAAACTTCAATAAATCACGATTGTGGATTCCACGATCGTGGATTATATTATTCCTATTGACTGGTGGTTTTTAGGATGGGTGAAGAAATAATCAGGCAACATCGGGAGAGATGGGGACAAATACAGATCATAAATGAATGAAGCAGAAGTAGGGAGATCCGTGCACTGCAGGTCATCAGGTACAGCTTTTCCTCCAGCAAGGAGAACAATGAGCAGCACAGTACCAAATCTCAGTTCACAATTTCCTGAGATCAGCAATGGATGATCTCACGCTTCAGATATACAGCTGTGAGGGTACAAGGGAGCCCGGGCACCCCTACATACAAGGAAGTACACTGATATTTTTCAAGAGTAATATACCAAAGAAAAAGGTCGGTTTTTCAGGGTACTGTCTTGGCATAGTTAACCCAATTGTATAGAAAATATTCACTTTTTGAGTTCAGGTCCGCCTGTATACCTTACCTGGATTAAAGAGGACATGCATTATGGAAGCTTTGCTCCTCTTTGGCAAAGGCAGGGCTTTGATTCCTCATGCGAGAGTTGTTCCCCTCAAAACAGGAGATCTGATGACTGGTGGGGTAATGATAGAGGTGGTGAAAGCTGCTCCCCTCAAGATAGGAGATCTGATGACTGCTGGGGGATAAAGGTGAAGGTAGCACAGATATGAAACTCGGATGAAGCAGAAGCAGGGAGATCCTTGCACTGCAGGTCATTGGGTACAGCTTTCCCTCCAGCAAGGAGAACAGTGAGCAGTGAAGTAGTGCCATCACCAAATCTCACTCCAAATCTCCTGAGATTATCATTCAGAGGCGGCAGTGCCTTACATGATCTCACGCTTTAGATATACAGCTATGAAGCTACAGGTACAGGGGAGTCTAGGCATCCTTACATATCAGGAAGTACCCAGATTTTTTCAGGAAGAATATACCAAACAAAAGTTAGATTTTTCAGGGTACTGTTTTGACATAGTTAACCCAGTGGTATAGAAAATAGTCACTTTTTGAGTTCAGTATGTCTACCCGAATTCAAGAAAACATGTATTATGGAAGCTTTGCTCCTCTTGGTAGAGGCAGGGCTTTGCTTCCTCATGTGAGAGTTGTTTCCCTCAAAACAGGAGATCTGATGACTGGTAGGGTAATGATAGAGGTAGAGGAAGCACAGATCTGCCAACGGGATGAAGCAGAAGCAGGGAGATCCTTGCACTGCAGGTCATCGGGTACAGCTTTCCCTCCAGCATGGAGAACCATAAGCTGTGAAGTGACATTACCAAATCTCACTCCAATTCTCCTGAGATTATCATTCAGAGGTAGCAATGCCCTATGTATAACACTCCAGATATACGATCATGAGGCTAAAGCCCCATACACATGGTCGGAAAATCCGACCACCAAATCCATTGGATTTGGTCCGACGGATTTAGTCCGACACTGGTGTTGCATACACACGGTCAGACAAAGTTGTCGGAAAATCCGATCATTCTGAACGTGATGACGGTTGTTGCCTACGACGGGACTACGTAGAGGCTAGTAGCCAATAGCTTTGGTCTTGTAATGTGATCTGAGCATGCGTGGCACTTTGTCCGTCGGAATTCGCTACACACGATCGGAATTGGTGTGATCGGACTTTGTTGTCGGAAAATTTTTAGAGCAGGAGATACAACTTTGTCCGTCGGACAATCCGATGGAAAATGTCCGATGGTGCCTACACACGGTCGGAATTTCCGACAACATTGTCCGATAGGACAGAATCCATCGGAAAATCCGACCGTGTGTATGGGGCTTAAGGGTACAGGGGAGTCTAGGCACCCTTACATATCAGGAAGTACCCAGATTTTTTCAGGAAGAGTATACCAAACAAAAGTTCGATTTTCGAGGGTACTGTTTAGACATAGTTAACCCAATGGTATAGAAAATATCCATTCTGTGAGTTCAGGACCACCTGTATGCCTAGCCGTATTCAAGAGGACATCTTAAGAAGTACACAGATTTTTTCCAGGAAGAATATGCCAAACAAAAGTTTGATTTTTCAGGGTACTGTTTAGCCATAGTCAACCCAATCGTATAGAAAATATTAACTTTTTGAGTTCAGGTCCACCTGTATGCCTACTCAAATTGAAGAGAACATGTATTATGGAAGCTTTCCTCCTCTTGGTAGAGGCAGGGCTTTGCTTCCTCGTGTGAAAGTTGCTCCCCTCAAGACAGGAGATCTGATGACTGGTGGGGAAATGATAGAGGTGGAGGAAGCACAGATCTGCAAAAGGGATGAAGCAAAAGCAGGGGGATCTTTGCACTGCAGGTCATTGGGTACAGCTTTCCCTCCAGCAAGGGGAACCATAAGCTGTGAACATTACCAAATTACCAAACCTCAATCAAAATCTCCTGATAATAGCATTTGGAGACAGCAATGCTCTATGTATCACACTCCAGATATACGATCGTGAGGCTAAGGGTACAGGGGAGTCTAGGCACCCTTGCATATCAGGAAGTACCCAGATTTTTTCAGGAAGAATATACCAGTCAAAAGTTAGATTTTCCAGGGTACTGTTTAGACATAGTTAACCCAATGGTATAGCAAATATCCATTCTGTGAGTTCAGGTCCACCTGTATGCCTAGCCGTATTAAAGAGGACATGTATTATGGAAGCTTTACTCCTCTTGGTAGAGGCAGGGCTTTGCTTCCTCGTGTGAAAGTTGCTCCCCTCAGGACAGGAGATCTGATGACTGGTGGGGAAATGATAGAGGTGGAGGAAGCACAGATCTGCAAAAGGGATGAAGCAAAAGCAAGGAGATCCTTGCACTGCAGGTCATTGGGTACAGCTTTCCCTCCAGCAAGGAGAACAGTGAGCGGTGAAGTAGTAACTTCACCAAATCTCACTCAAAATCTCACTCCAAATCTCCTGAGATTATCATTCAGAGGCAGCAGTGCCTTAGATGATCTCACACTGCAGATAATACAGCTATGAGCCTCAAGCCATAGGAGTGCCTAGGCCAGTGATGGCGAACCTTTGCACTCCAGATATTTTGGAACTACATTTCCCATGATGCTCAGCTACACTGCAGAGTGCAAGAGCATCATGGAAAATGCAGTTTCCAAAACATCTGGGGTACCATGGTTCGCCATCACCGTAGGCCAACGTAAGGATACACTGTAACAGTTGAAGCTATTTTTGCACTTCCATTGCTTTTTACCTTTTGGCATTTTCTGCCTCTTTTCTCCATCTTCAAATTTTTTTTTTTTTTTAAATACTATATATTATTTTATTTTTTTTTAAGTGGTAGTTTAACATTGTCCTGTTTTATTTTTCAACCCACAGCCTTTCATTGCTGATAAATATTGTGATGGTGGTAACAACTGGGCTTTCTGTGACTACGATGGTGGTGATTGCTGTGCCTCAACAGTTATAACGAAAGAGGTAAGATTACAATTTTTTTAATTTTTACAAAGTGTTTCAAAAATGTTTAAAAAAAAAAAATTTTTTTTCATTAAAAATGTTCTGGTATAAAAAAACTGTATGCATCCTTAGTTCAGGAAAGTTCATATTACGGGCAGAACTTCATCGGTAGGGATGAGTGAAATTTTGCCAAAATCTTTGTAAAATTGGGATCACTGACACTACAGTACAGTAAGTGAGAGTTGGACCCTAGGACACGAAATGTGCTACTGGCAGGATCGCCAAGATAAAAATATTGAAAATAAATAAATAAAACAAGTGTAGACACCCAACCTAAGAAATGCTAAGCAGCATTCTTTGGGGGCTTCGGAAACACTTTAATGCAGACCCCAACCGATGCAATTAATAGCTAACTCCACCTTTTGGACCATGTTTCATGGTGACGTCACTGCGTGGTGATGCCCCATTGATGTTTCTTCCAGCCCGCAAACGTGGTGACGTCACTGCGTGGTGATGCCCCATTGATGTTTCTTCCAGCCCGCAAACGTGGTGACGTCACTGCGTGGTGACGCCCCATTGATGCTTCTTCCAGCCCGCAAACGTGGTGACGTCACTGCTTGGTGATGCCCCATTGATGCTTCTTGCAGCCCACAAACGTGGTGACATCACTACGTTGTGATGTCACTACGTGGTGATGTCACTACGTGGTGACGCCCCATTGATGCTTCTTCCAGCCCACAAACGTGGTGACGTCCCTGTGTGGTGACGCCCCATTGATGCTTCTTCCAGTCCGCAAACTTGGTGACGTCACTGCATGGTGATGCCCCATTGATGCTTCTTCCAGCCCACAAACGTGGTAACGTCACTACGTGGTGACACCCCATTGATGCTTCTTCCAGCCTACAAACGTGGTGACGTCACGGCGTGGTAATGCCCCATTGATGCTTCTTCCAGCCCACAAACGTGGTGACTTCATTGCGTGGTGACGCCCCATTGATGCTTCTTCCAGCCCGCAAACGTGGTGACATCACTGCATGGTAATGCCCCATTGATGCTTCTTCCAGCCCACAAACATGGTGACGTCACTACGTGGTGACGCCCCATTGATGCTTCTTCCAGCCTACAAACATGGTGACGTCACGGCGTGGTGATGCCCCATTGATGCTTTCTCCAGCCCCGTATCTGAAGGCTACCTAAACTGGAGGAAGGGTCTGCAGGAGATAATATGATTGCGGTTGCAATGCTTTATAGGCTCCAGTGCAACAAAATAACAAATGCACATTTATTTTTTATATTTTTTTATATGGGTGCATTTATTATTTTTTGCAAAAGGTGGGGTTCACTTTTAATTCACCTTCCTATTGCTCCCTCGCCTCTCCATTCAGCTGCAAAACCCTGCATAAGCTACAAGGCTCCAGAGATGCAGTTCACCCCCGGTCTACGGTCTTCTGCTGATGGCTATCGCTAATTGGCTCCCGAGGCATGGCAGGCAGGGAATAGTGTGGGGGCACAAGAAAAAGGATTGTATATGTAGCTCAGAATGATTGGGGTTGAAACAAATCTGTTGATTTGCCCTGTAAGGGCAATTTACAGGTTTGCGTTGGACAACCAGGAATTAAAATTGTAATATTAATAATACTAATAATAATATATTTTTAAAATAATAATAATAATATTAATATTATCAATAATAATAATAATAATAATAATATAATGTTCAAATAATAATAATAATACTAATAATAATAATATTATTTTAAAATAATTATGATAATAATATAGAGTTCAAATAAGAATAATAATTAGAAAATAATAAAAATAATAATAATAATAATGTTAATACTAATACTACTACTACTAATAATAATAACACTAATAATAGTATAATTTTAAAATAGTAACAACAATAATAGTAATAATCATATAATTTTAAATGAATAATAATAATAAAATAATGTTCAAATAAGAGTAATAATACTAATAATATAATTTTAAAATCATAACAACAATAGTACTAATAATAATAATATTATTTTAAAATAATAATATAATGTTCAAATAAGAAAAATAATACTAATATAAATTTAAAATAATAATATAATGTTCAAATAAGAGTAAAAATACTAATAATATAATTTTAAAATAATAACAACAATAATAATAATAATAATAATAATAATAATAATGCTAATACTAATAATAATAATAACACTAATAATAGTATCATTTTAAAATAGTAACAGCAATAATACTAATTTTCATATAATTTTAAATGAATAATAATAATTATATGATTTTAAAATAATAACAATAATAATATAATGTTCAAATAATAATAATGATAATAATACTAATAATATAATTTTTAAATAATAATGATAATAATATAATGTTCAAATGATAATAATACTAATAATATAATTTTTTAATGATAATAATATAATGTTCAAATAATAATAATAATAGTAATAATAATAATATAATTTTAAAATAATGACAAATAATAGTAATAATAATAATCATATAATTTTAAATCAATAATAATAATAATATCATTTTAAAATAATAATAACAACAATAATAATAATAATAATAATAATAATTTTAAAAATAATAATAATAATATAATGTTCAAATAAGAATAGCAATACCAATAATATAATTTAAAAATAATAATGTTAATAATATAATGTTCAAATAAGAGTAATAATACTAATAATATAATTTTAAAATAATAATACTAATAATAATACTACTAATAATAATATTAACACTAATAATAGTATGATTTTAAAATAGTAACAACAATTATACTAATAATCATATAATTGTAAATACGTAATAATACCATTTTAAAATAATAATAACAACAATAATAATAATATTAATAATACTATAATTTAAAAATAATAATAATAACAACAGCAATAATAATAATATAATTTTAATACTTTTAAAATATTTTCCAAACCATAATCTGGTCCTATTTTTAAATACAAGATATTATTTTAAAAAACGAGACATAATCTGACATAACAACATTATAGTCTAATATAAAAAATATGTAATTTAGGTCACAAATATTTTGATTGCCAAAAATGAAAAAAAAAAATAAAATATGTGGAATTTGCCCAGTAAAACTATTTCCAAAGAGAAATTGCACCCATATGTTTTTTCTTTGTTCTCCACAATAATAAAAGGTATGATTGATGTTTCTGGTTAGAATATTTAAAAAATCAAACTTTTGGCATTCAGAGAAGTTAAGCATATGCTTTCTGTCTAAATATAATATGTTGTATTTGAGTTCTTTTGGCCGTGATCAAAGCTGTTGGCTTCTTCAGTCATTTATCTTGCATGCCCATGAGAGCTTGAAGGCCTCTGAGAGTTCAAATCTGACCTCCCGCCTTTCCCTTCAGCACAGTTGTTCCGGCTCCTCTCCTGGACTGAAATGGCTCTGATTTCACTGCACACTGTGAGCTTCTCATAGTGTGTATTAGAAATTGAAGCAAGTCAGAGCCACTTTCGTTTTCTGGCTGCAGAATATCCAGCCAAGATCATCCAGTGCCCAGGGCAAAGATGCCAAATAGTGCCTTCAATAGGTGCGAACCTGTGAGGAGGGAGAGAAGGAGAGAGAGCACAGCCCGCACCTCCTCCCGGCTCTCTCCTCCTCTCCTTGCTGCTTCCAGCGCTGAGCTGACAGAAGTAGTGATGCCGCTGTCACTACTCTTGTCAGCCTTATAGTAAAAGGAACTTGCAGGTGCCACCATTCCTGCAATATACGCTATACACAAGGTGTCGGAAACGTTCCTCAGAGATTTTGCTCCATAGTGACATGATACCATCACGCAGTTGCTGCAGATTTGTCGGTTGCTCATCCATGATGCCAATCTTCCTTTCCACCACATCCCAAAGGCGCTCTATTGGATGGAGATGTGGTGAGTGTGGAGGCCAGGGCTCAAGTCCTGCGGGAACGCATGGGAACGGAGTTCCTGTACTTTTTCCACCACAGGAACTCAGTTCCCGTTAGCAGCCGTGTCCTGCAAGACTTTGAAGTATGCGAGCTGTGTGGCAAGTGCTACACCAGCAGCTGCCGACACAGCTCACAATAGTAAGTGCCGCACACCTGACCATTCAGGCATTGCCAGTAAATGGCCCCATAACAGCTTCCGCTTCGATCTACCTGTCAATCACAGCTAGCTGACAGGTAGATCAGGTCCCTGCTGCTAAGAGATTGTATTTAGTCAGACCTCTCGTGATGCGCTCCTCCCCGCCGGCCCCTCCTGATTTTCTGTCTCCTCATCTCCCCCCCCCCCCCCCAGTCTCCTGCATACTTGCTCTGTGTGTCCCGCTGAATCCCCCCCCCCCCTCCTCTATCTTCAGTGCCATATGATGAGAGAACCCAGAGGAGGAGCACAGCTATTCTGCTCACAGGACATGCAGGGAGAGAGGTGAGCTGAGGGAGGAACATCAGTTTGGGGTGGTAAGCTGAGCACAATACCTGGCAAAGTTTAATGCCAGGAGGGAAGTTTATGTGGAAATATGTGAAGGGTTGGAATAGCAGCGAGTGTGTGTTGGAGCCCTGCAGAGTTTGCAGCCCCCCCCCAAGCTAACATACATCTCCTAAGCAGGAACACATCACTATCTCCCCAAGCATTCTGTCCAGATAATGTGCAGTTCATTTATGACCTTTCCGTTTAACCCTGTGTTATCCAAACTCTGTTCAATGAAAAGTGTAAACTCACCACATAAACACTCTATATACAAAATAACATTCCCCAATAAAGATCAGAACACGATGGTCACATTTGCATGGAAGCACAATTGTATGAATGCTGATTATTGAGAGAATTACCGTATTTATGTTTATTGAGAATTGTTTTTTTTTTTTATGTACTAACAGTTAAGCTTCATACACACAATACGAAAATTGTATGAAAAATACCACTTTTGAAGCGTTCGTGCGTATGAGCGTATCATTTTTTTTTTTTTTGGTGGGCGAGTGGATCTTGGGTGGGAGTTCCCACAGTTTTTTCCCCAGGACTTGACCCCTGGTGGAGGCCATTGGAGTACAGTGACCTCATTGTCCGGTGGTGAGATGATTGGAGCTTTGTGACATGGTGCATTATCCTGCTGGAAGGAGCCATCAGAAGATGGGGACACTGTAGTCATAAAGGGATGAACATGAGATCTGGTGAGTGTGGAGGCCATTGGCCATTGGAGTCATGAGATCTGGTGAGTGTGGAGGCCATTGGAGTACATAGACCTCATTGTCCAGTGGTGAGATGATTGGAGCTTTGTGCATTATCCTGCTGGAAGGAGCCATCAGAAGATGGGGACACTGTAGTCATAAAGGGATGGACATGAGATCTGGTGAGTGTTTAGGCCATTGGAGTACATAGACCTCATTGTCCAGTGGTGAGATGATTGGAGCTTTGTGACATTATCCTGCTGGACGGAGCCATCAGAAGATAAGGTCACTGTAGTCATAAAGGGATGGACATGAGATCTGGTGAGTGTGGAGGCCATTGGCCATTGGAGTCATGAGATCTGGTGAGTGTGGAGGCCATTGGAGTACATAGACCTCATTGTCCAGTGGTGAGATGATTGGAGCTTTGTGCATTATCCTGCTGGAAGGAGCCATCAGAAGATGGGGACACTGTAGTCATAAAGGGATGGACATGAGATCTGGTGAGTGTTTAGGCCATTGGAGTACATAGACCTCATTGTCCAGTGGTGAGATGATTGGAGCTTTGTGACATTATCCTGCTGGACGGAGCCATCAGAAGATAAGGTCACTGTAGTCATAAAGGGATGGACATGAGATCTGGTGAGTGTGGAGGCCATTGGCCATTGGAGTCATGAGATCTGGTGAGTGTGGAGGCCATTGGCCATTGGAGTCATGAGATCTGGTGAGTGTGGAGGCCATTGGAGTACATAGACCTCATTGTCCAGTGGTGAGATGATTGGAGCTTTGTGACATTATCCTGCTGGACGGAGCCATCAGAAGATAAGGTCACTGTAGTCATAAAGGGATGGACATGGTCAGCAACAATACTCAGGTAGGACGTGGTGATTAAACCATGCTCAATGGGTACTAAGGGGTCCAAAGTGTGCCAAGAAAATATCCCCCACCACCATTACACCACCAGCCTGAACCAGTGATACAAGGCAGGACGGATCCATGCGCCAAATTCTGACCCCACCATCCGAATGTCGCAGCTGAAATCGAGACTCAATCAGACCAGGCAGCGTTTTTTCCGATCTTCTATTGTCCAATTTTGGTGAGTCTGTGCCGATTGTAGCCTCAGTTTCCTGTTCTTAGCTGACAGGACTGGCCCCGGGTGTGGTCTTCTGCAGGTGTAGCCCATCTGCTTCGAGCTTGGATGTGTTGTGCGTTCCGAGATGGTATTCTGCATACCTTGGGTGTAACGAGGGGTTATTTGAGTTACTGTTGCCTTTCTATCATCTGGAACCCGTTTGCCCGTTCTCCTCTGACCTCTGATGTCAACAAGGCATTTTACTCCACGCAGCTGCCGCTCACTGGATATTTTCTCTTTTTCCCAAACCTGAGAGATGGTTGTGCGTGAAAATCCAAATAATACTCTGACCGGCCCGTCTGCCACCAACAACCATGCCACATTCAAAGTCACTTCAATCCCATTTCTTCCCCATTCTGATGCTCGGTTTGAACTTCAACAAGCCATTTTCACCACGTTTAGTTGCCTAAATGCATTGAGTTGCTGCCATTAGACATGTGCAATTCGTTTCGTTTTTTTTTTCGTTTTTCGTTTTTTTTCGTTATTTACGTTCGTTTGTTTTCGTACAAATGAACGAATCATTCGAATCGTACGAATCCGAATAACGAATCGTAACGAATCGTACGAATACGATTAACGAATCATTCGAATCGAACGAATCCGAAAAACAACGAAAATCCGAAAAAAACTAATTAGAAACAACGAATGTACTAATGAAGAAAATCCGAAAAACGAAAACGAACCAAAAAATTCGTACATTCGTAACTTTTTTTTTGTTGTTGAATTGGTAACTTTCCGTGTCCCTTACAATGGTGCTGCTAAACGTGCTTCGAATGGATTGAACAAAAAAATTTGTAACTTTTTTTTCGATTCGTAACTTTTTTTTTCGATTCGTAACTTTTTTTTTTTTTTTTTTTTTTCGATTTGTAATTTTCCGTGTCTCTATTGAACAAAAAAATTCGTACATTCGTAACTTTTTTTTCGATTCGTAACTTTTTTTCGATTTGTAATTTTCCGTGTCTCTATTGAACAAAAAAATTCGTACATTCGTAACTTTTTTTTTTTCGTAACTTTTTTTTTTCGATTCGTAACTTTTTTTTTTCGATTCGTAACTTTTTTTTTTTTTTTTTTCGATTTGTAATTTTCCGTGTCTCTATTGAACAAAAAAATTTGTACATTCGTAACTTTTTTTTCGATTCGTAATTTTTTTTTTCGATTCGTAACTTTTTTTTTTTTTTTTTTTCGATTTGTAATTTTCCGTGGCTCTATTGAACAAAAGAATTCGTACATTTTTTTTTTTCGATTCGTAACTTTTTTTTTTCGATTCGTAACTTTTTTTTTATTTTTTTTTCGATTAGTAATTTTCCATGTCTCTATTGAACAAAAAAATTCGTACATTCGTAACTTTTTTTTTTTCCGATTCGTAACTTTTTTTTTTTTCGATTCGTAACTTTTTTTTTTTTTTTTTTTTCGATTTGTAATTTTCCGTGTCTCTATTGAACAAAAAAATTCGTACATTCGTAACTTTTTTTTCGATTCGTAACTTTTTTTTTCGATTCGTAACTTTTTTTTTTCGATTCGTAACTTTTTTTTTTTTTCGTTTTTTTTTCGATTCGTAAATTATTAAAATGTAATAATAGCATACACATTACATAAAATTATGAATTATGCTCCGATTACGGATCTACGAATGTTACGAATGTACGAATAAATACGAATGCGTCCGAAAATGAAACTAACGAAAAAACGAAAAAATAGCTCTTACGAATGTACGAATCGTTACGAATCAACGGAAACGAAAAAAACGAAACAAAAAAAAACGAAATTTTTTCGGAAACGAAAAAAACGAAAAAAATAAACAAATTTTTTTGTTGTGCACATGTCTAGTGGTTATTTGAGTTACTGTTGCCTTTCTATCACCTGGAACCCGTCTGCCCGTTCTCCCCTGACCTCTGACATCAACAAGGCATTTTCCTCCACACAGCTGCCGCTCACTGGATATTTTCTCTTTTTCCCAAACCCGAGAGATGGTTGTGCGTGAAAATCCAAATAATACTCAGACCGGCCCGTCTGCCACCAACAACCAAAGTCACTTCAATCCCCTTTCTTCCCCCATTCTGATGCTCGGGTTTGAACTTCAACAAGCCATTTTCACCACGTCTAGTTGCCTAAATGCATTGAGTTGCTGCCATGTGATTGGCTGATTAGCAATTTGTGTTACCGGGCAGTCGAACCGGTGTACCGAATAAAGCGGCCGGTGAGTGTACATGCCTTGAAATTTTATGAAATAATACAAGGTTTCCTCTGCTTGGCTGAGGTCGGGTGGCGGTCGGGTGGCGGTCGGGTGACTTCCCAATCGGAGGAAACCTTCATTCATGAAACCTCAGGCTTCCTGTGAATAGCTGAGCAGCACTCATCTGACTCGATCTTATTTTGGGAAGCTATTTAACGTCGTAGCAAATCTGGAGTTAGGCTTTAATCACCCAATTATAATACACCCAAAAAAAAAAAAAAATCTTCATAATTGTACACATCTGTCTCCGTTAATGAGCGCTGGCAAGCTTTGAAGGCACCTGCACCTCGAAACATCCTCCCATCTCCCAAGTTGCCGGTTTGATTGGGAGAAGGGAAGATTAAAGCGCGGCCCTTCCACTCTTGGACCAAGATAGGGCTGTTTACTACCATCGGTGCATGTTTTTTATTATGTAAGGGTGTATTTCTTGGACCGCTCTTGCAAAGGGATTCCTTGCAGACAATGACAAATAAGAAACAGAATACGTTGTTGAGTTCCAGGGATCCTCATTCCTCGGGACCACACAGCGCTCTACAGATAGTTACCGGGAAACATGTTGGAGATTATGGCAGAGGCGTGTAGACCTCATTAGATGTGCTTACAAACGTTTTCTGCAAATGAAAAAGACCTGCGTGTCCTGTGTCTACCTACAGTATCTCACAAAAGTGAGTACACCCCTCACATTTTTCGTAAATCTTTTATTTTATCTAGAAATAACACTTTATGCTACAATGTAAAGTAGTGAGTGTACAGCTTGTATAACAGTGTAAATTTGCTGTCCCCTCGAAAATAACAACACACAGCCATTAATGTCTAAACCGTTGGTAACAAAAGTCAGTACACCCCTAAGTGAAAATTTCGAAATTGGGCCCAATTAGCCATTTTCCCTCCCCCGGTGTCATGTCACTCGTTAGTGTTACAAGGTCTCAGGTGTGAATGGGGAGCAGGTGTGTTAAATTTGGTGTTATCGCTCTCACTCTCTCATACTGGTCACTGGAAGTTCAACATGGCACCTCATGGAAAAAGAACTCTCTGAGGATCTGAAAAAAAAAATTGCTGCTCTACATAAAGATGGCCTAGGCTATAAGAAGATTGCCAAGACCCTGAAACTGAGCTGCAGCACGGTGGCCAAGACCATACAGCGGTATAACAGGACAGGTTCCACTCAAAACAGGCCTCGCCATAGTCGACCAAAGAAGTTGAGGTCACGTGCTCAGCGTAATATCCAGAGGTTGTCTTTGGGAAATAGACGTATGAGTGCTGCCAGCATTGCTGCAGAGGTTGTAGGGGTGGGGTGGGGTGGGGGGTCAGCCTGTCAGTGCTCAGACCATACGCCGCACACTGCATCAAATTGGTCTGCATGGCTGTCATCCCAGAAGGAAGCCTCTTCTAAAGATGATGTACAAGAAAGTCCGCAAACAGTTTGCTGAAGACAAGCAGACTAAGGACATGGATTACTGGAACCATGTCCTGTGGTCTGATGAGACCAAGATAAACGTATTTGGTGTCAGATGGTGACAAGCCTGTGTGGGGGCAACCAGGTGAGGAGGACAAAGACAAGTGTGTCTTGTCTACAGTCAGGCATGGTGGTGGGAGTGTCATGGTCTGGGGCTGCATGAGTGCTGCCGGCACTGGGGAGCTACAGATCATTGAGGGAACCATGAATGCCAACATGTACTGTGACATACTGAAGCAGAGCATGATCCCCTCCCTTCAGAGACTGGGCCGCAGGGCAGTATTCACGTGGTTATAAAATACAGTTGCAATACAATTCAATATGGGAGAAGTCAGAGGACCCTGCTCGTTAGAGCTTACAATCTAAAAGGGAGAGGCATGTCATACAAAAGGTAATAACTGTGGAGGATGGGCTGATGGAGAAGATAAAAGTACAGTTTGTAGAAAGTAGGTGGAGGCAGAGGGTGGACAGAATAGGAGATAGTCGGACAGATTGGGGTAAGGAGTTCCATAGGATTGGAGAGACTCTGGGGAAGTCCTGGAGGCAAGCATGGGAGGAGGAGACAAGGGAGCTCGAGAGTAGACATGGGCGCCGTCCAAAAATTTGTTTTGTTTCGTTCCGTTCCGCATAAAAAAAAATTGTATTTCATAATTCGTGTACGAAATTCAATTCGGATTCGTACGAAATACGAATTTCCGTTAGATTCGTAAACTTTTTGTTAAAATATCGAATGTTCGTTATGATGAATTTATCATTATGAGGGGTATAAATTCTGTTCATTTGGATCCGAAATTCGTAAACAAAATTTCGTATTTCGTACAGAATTCGTATGCATAAAAATTCGTATTTCGGATTCGTACGAAACTAATCGCACATGTCTACTAGAGAGCAGGTGGTCTTGGGAGGAATGAAGAAAATGGTTTGGTTGGTATTTTGAGACTAGGTTAGTGATGTAGCTGGGGGTGGGTGGAAGCCAGGGGAGCGATTGGCAGAGAGGGGTGGCAAACACTGAATGGTTGGTAAGGTGGATGGGTCTTGCAGCAGCATTCATGATGGACCGAAGGGGGGATAGCCTATATAAAGGTAACCCAATGAGGGAGTTGCAATAATCGAGATGAGAGATGGCCAGGAAGTGGTTTAGAAACGTTCTGGTGTCATTGGTTAGGAAGGGTCATATTTTGGAGATGTTGCGCAGGTTGAGGTGACAAGCTTTGGACAGTGATTGGATGTGGGGCCAAAAGGATAGTTCAGAGTCCAGGATTAGCATTCATGATGGACTGAAGGGGGGGTAGCCTATATAAAGGTAATCCAATGAGGAGGGAGCTGCAGTAATCGAGACAAGAGATGACCAGGAAGTGGTTTAGAACCGTTGTGGTGTCATTGGGTAGGAAGGGTCATATTTTGGAGATGTTGCACAGGTTGAGGTGACAAGCTTTGGACAGTGATTGGATGTGGGGCCAAAAGGATAGTTCAGAGACCAGGATTACACCTAGCACCTTGGCATGCGGGGACAGGATTATAGTTGTGCCATCAATCTTGGTGAAGAAGTCAGGGGAAGGGGCACACGGGGGAGGAAATATTATGAGCTTGGTTTTTTGATAGATTGAGTTTGAGGAAGTGGTGTGACATCCAGGTTTATACGATATGTCTGTTAGTAAACAGATTGAGTGAGTTGTGGGGTAGAGAGGTAGATTTGGGTGTCATCAGTTGATAGCCATGGAAGGCTATCAACTGATCCAGCAGGGAGGATATGTAGATGGACAATATGAGAGGTCCAAAAACAGAACCCAACGGAGAAAGGAAGAGGAGAGGGGGAAGTAAAATTGTAAGTGATGCTGAAGGTGCAGTGGGATAAGTAGGACGAGAACCAGCAAAGGTTAATGCATGAGGTCCAAGAACAGACTAGATGTGGTACCGAAAGGAGAGTTCAGAGTCCAGGATTACTTCTAATGCCGGAATTTCTGATGGAAACAGTCCGATGGGAGCTTTTCAACGGATTTCCCGACCGTGTGTATGCCCATCGGTCTTTTTCTGTCGGAATTTCCGACGGACTTTGGATTGAGAACCTGTTCTTCATTTTTCAGACGGAAAACCTTTCTATCGGATTTTCCGATCGTGTGTATGCAATTCCGACACGCAAAATTCCGACGCATGCTCGGAAGCATTAAACTTCCCTTTTATAGTGCAGTCGAACGTGTTGTATGCCGTGGTGTTATTGACCGTCGGAATTTGGTGTGACCGTGTGTAGGCAAGACAGTTTGAGTGAAATTCCGTCGGAATTTCCGACGGGAAAACCTTCAGAGCTTTTTCCGACGAGAATTCTGACCGTGTTCTACGCGGCATAACACTGTGACATATAGGGACGTGTTGATAGTTGTGCCATCAATTTTTCCTTATCCTGAATCTTCTCTTGTGTTCTATAGGTGATCCCGTTCCCAGCAGGGTGTGATGTAGAGGACAAGTGTGCATGCCGGGATCCCAAGGCAAAGGAGAATACAAAGGGGAACAATCCAAATGTCCAAAGGCTTGGCTCAGCACGTCTGAAACGATCACAACCAAAGGCAGACTGGAAAACATAAACACATTCCTCCCGTTGTCTTTACAGTTGCTATTGAACTGGATTGCGTTTCTCCACCAGGAACTGTTCAAATACGAACAAGTCTGCCCATTTTTCGTCAATAGAGAACTGGGAATCATTCATAATGATTTGAACGCCATAAGGAACAAAACCATAAAAAATCAAGTATGCGTTGAGCTGTGGTATGGCCAGAAGATGAAACAAAAGATAAACAAAGCCATAAATACATTTCTCAGCCAGCTAGACAGGACTTCTTAGATCTCCTTTTCTATTACCAATAGTTAGAATGGAAATGTGTAAGAGTTCATGGTGGAAGGAGGGCTGGCTGAGGGATTGAGAATGACGATGTATTGATTTGCAGTCCTTGCAGGCTCTAGTGTTCCTTTATCCATCAAAACCTCAAGCTGTGCACTTTTCCTGTTTGACGGCCCCGTTAGAACGAGATCTAACCCGCCTCATAACAGATGTTTTAAGGTTTCTCCAAATGCCACCAAAACCCAACACTAGTTGTTTGAGCATAACTGTTGCTGCTATTCTTGCTGCTATATCCCATACAGCTATTTTTAATTTTTATTTTTCCTAACTGTGTCAGGTCAAGCGGAAATCAACCCAAACAACCAGTCTGCCTTAAATCTTATCTTCAAGCCTGCCTGGTACACCTTCAGGCTTCGCCCCCTTTAGAAACAAATGAAAGGGACCAACGTTAGAACCTCTCGGTATGGGTTTGTACCTCAAGCCTAGCCTGGACCCTGGAGAGATGAAATGACACACAAGGTTAGAGAAGAGGGCAGAGCAGAGTAGACTGCGTTGACTATTCTCCTAGCAGCTGCTCCTTCCCCGAGCTGTAACATCCGACAGCGTTATGTTTCAGCATCGGACTACATGTTTCCACCCATGTCAGAAATGTCCTGCACATGAATGGAAAAACACTGTTCTTTTTTTTTTTTTTTATTTCCCTTCATATTTTCCATGCTACTTTTTGTAGGTGACATTCTGCTTGTAGACACTGTCATAAAATACATAGCATGTATGGTGGAGGCTCGGAACTCCGGAATAAACCAACGAAGGGTAAGGCTGCAAGGAGAATATTTTTTTGTGCAGTAGTATGTACTTGGTTGTGTAGTAGCTCGAGCGGCATTTTCATATTACTACAGGGCCAGTCTTGCCTAGCAATACTTACTGTATATACTACTGAGCAGTGTCGATTGGGGTACATATGCAACATCATGCTTTTTTGGTTTTCCAAACGGGACCCTCCATTCCTCTGTTGCTGCTGAGGGAATAAAAAAAAAAAAAAAAAAAGTGTTCGATAAGGCCAACCCGCGGGCGCTTCAATGTGTACGCCGGTGTCCAAAGTGCAGAGATCTTGTGATAACCGATAGTGAATTGTCCCGATGCAAGGTCTTGTGTAAGATGGCAGCTTTTTTTTTTACCTCCTCAATTCCTAAAGGATTAAACCCAACTCCAGCCCAAAAATAAAATTTTCCAGTTATGGATAGACTTGGGGAAAATAGATTTCACATAAAGTGGAACTTTTCTTAGGTTCTTACACCCTCTGCCCACCCCCATTTAAAAAAAAATCAAAGATCTTCTTAGCCACTTTATGGTCCAGCACCATCCCTGGCTTCCTTCTTCCTCTCCCTCATGTCATTCTGCCCATTTCCTACGAGCCCAGCCCGGTATTTACATGCCCCCCCCTCAGAGGGTGCGTCATGGCACAGGTTGGGCTCACAGTGCTCCAGGAAGGTCTAGGTGGTAAAAAATGTCCTGGGAGAATGCCTGGCCCCCACAGCACTGGAGGAGGAAGAGGAAGCCCTGGGGATTTAATAAGGCCAGCTAAAACAGGGGTCTCCAAACTTTTCAATTTGAGGGCTACATTTGCATATTTTACAGATATTTGCGGGTCGAAAAAAAATATTTTATAAATATTGAATAAAAATTAAATGAAGGAATATGTTTTATTTGGAATTTTTTGGAATTAGCATGATATGATTTAGAACAACAAAAAAAACTTGAATTAAAAAAAAAAGCAAAGAAATTCCAAATAAACTTGAGCCCATCAAAGTCCCTAATCACATCAGGTTCCTCATCAAAGTCCAC
This sequence comes from Lithobates sylvaticus, assembly GCA_028564925.1. Classification (NCBI taxonomy): domain Eukaryota; kingdom Metazoa; phylum Chordata; class Amphibia; order Anura; family Ranidae; genus Lithobates; species Lithobates sylvaticus. Next base: position 11,029,501 of record CM053033.1, on the reverse strand, counting down.
CCCTATATCAGTGTACCCATCAGAGAGCCACATCAGATTCGCCTCTTACATCAGATGATCCCCTTACATAAAAGTCCCCATCAGACCTCCTTACATCAGAGTCCCCTCAAAACCCCCCTTACTTCAGAGACCCCCGTACATCAGAATTCCCATCAGATCCTCTTACATCATAGTCCCCATCAAAGCCAACCCTTACTTACATAGTTACCTAGTAGGTGAGGTTGTCCATCAAGTCCATCAAGACCAACCTATGAAAACCCCCTTACTTCAGAGACCCCCTTACATCAGAATCCCCATCAGATCCTCTTACATCATAGTCCCCCATCAAAGCCAACCCTTACTTACATAGTTACATAGTAGGTGAGGTTGTCCATCAAGTCCATCAAGTCCATCAAGTCCAACCTATGAAAACCCCTTTACTTCAGAGACCCCCTTACATCAGAATCCCCATCAGATCCTCTTACATTATAGTCCACCTCAAAGCCAATCCTTACTTACATAGTTACATAGTAGGTGAGGTTGAAAAAAAGACACAAGTCCATCAAGTCCAACCTATGAAGACCCCCTTACTTCAGAGACCCCTTACATCAGAATCCCCATCAGATCCTCTTACATCATAGACCCCATCAAAGCCCCCCCTTACTTCAGAGACCCCCTTACATTAGAATCCCCATCAGATCCTCTTACATCATAGTCCCCATCAAAGCCAACCCTTACGTAGTTACATAGTAGGTGAGGTTGAAAAAAGACACAAGTCCAACCTATGAAGACCCCCCTTACTTCAGAGACCCCCTTACATCAGAATCCCCATCAGATCCTCATACATCATAGTGCCCATCAAAGCCAACCCTTACTTCATAGACCCCATTACATCAGAATTCCCATCAGATCCCCTTACATCATAGTCCCCATCAAAGCCCCCCTCTTACTTCAGAGACCTCCTTACATTAGAGTCCCCATGAGACCCTCTTACATCATAGTCCCTATCAAAGCCCCCCTTGCTTCAGAGTCCCACTTACATCATAGTCCCCATCAAAGCCCCCCTCTTACTTCAGAGACCCCCTTACATTAGAGTCCCCATGAGACCCTCTTACATCATAGTCCCTATCAAAGCCCCCTTTGCTTCAGAGTCTCACTTACATTAGGGTCCCCATCAGAAACCCTTACATCAGAGTCCCCTCAAAGCCCTCCTTACTTCAGAGACCCTTTTACATGAGATTCCCCATCAATGTTTGGATTTGGAGACCCCTGATGAAGATAGAATATTTTATTTATATTTTTAAAAACATTTTGTTATATTTAATTAAAAAGACTCTGGGGTACGTAGGAGGCGGGGGTGGGCAAAAAGCTGGAGTTCTGCTCTAAGCATTTTTTTGTTGTCCTTGAGACTCACCTCCTGTTCCTGTGGAAGCCTTTGATAGATGGGGCAGGAAATAGGGGAAACCGGTTGTCCCCGGCACAAGAAGAGGAGGTTCTAACCAGAACCTCCACTTCCTGGAGAGATTTCCCATCACTTCCTGGAGAGTTTTCCCATCACAAAGACAGGAAACCAGGAGGAATCCCTCTAATGGGGTACCATTCTGTAGGACCTACCCTACTCTGTCCAAAACGAAGAAAACTTTGGCCTGGAGTTAGGCTTTAAGGGCATTCCCTGGGGGTGTTTTCAAAGCAGGTTCCAGCTACCTCCCTTCTGGTTTTCACTTTCACTGGCTTGAAAATTGTCAGTTTGTTTTAGTTCTTTTTCCTGTGTTAAAAAAAAAAAAAATCAAAAAAAGCTCAAAAAAACTTTATTGAGATTGAGATGAGTGACATTTTATGAAACTGTCCAAAATATATATATAAAAAAAAATTGTATGTTTTTAAAGGGACATAATGTACTTAGTTGTAGGCAGAGAGCTACATCCACACTGCCCAAGTGGAGTTGGCTTACAGCATGTTTATTCTTGTGCATTCCCAATGTGTGAGATTGAAGCCCAACTCAACTTTCAGTTTAATATGAAATACATGCCAGGTCCATCAAACAGAAGGTGTGCAAGGTCCTACACTTGGTTCTCTATAGAAAGCAGCCACAGACTGAGTAGAAAATCCTGTCCCCTGCCAGAATACTGCTGAGGAGGACCGTTGCTCTTGGTGTGGAAGCAGTGGTCTCTCTACAAAGGTCAAACACACCCCCCCTGCCCAGAGCTAGAGCTCACTAATCAACAAAGCTTGCTGTGTGAAAGCAGTGTTTTTTCTGCAAAGGTCAGACACACCCTCTGCTCAGAGCTGGAGCTCCCCAATGCACAAAGCTTTCTATCTGGAAGCAGTGGCTTCCCTACAAAGGTCAGGCATGCCCCATGCTCAGAGCTAGAGCTCACCAATCAACAAAGCTTCCTATCTGGAAGCAGTGGTTTCTCTGCAAAGGTCAGGCGTGTCCCCTGCAGAGTCAGAGCTTGCAGTGTGAAGGCATTGGTCTTTCTGCAGAGGTTAGACACACCCATGCTTAGCGCTAGAGCTCTCCAATCAACAGAGCTTGCTGGCTGGAAGCAGTGGTTTCTCTTCAGGGGTCAGATATGCCCCCTGCTCAGAGCTAGAGCTCACCAATCAGTACAGCTTGCTGTCTGGAAGCAGTAATTTCTCTGCAAAGGTCGGACACGCCCCCCTGCAGAGTCAGAGCTTGCTGTGTGAAAGCAGTGGTCTTTCCGTAGAGGTTAGACACACCCATGCTTAGAGCTAGAGCTCTCAAATCAACAAAAGTCATACTTTCCAATGTTTGGAGAGCTGTAACTCTGACTCAACAAGAGGGCCTGGTGGACCTCTGCAGAGAGACCACTTCTAATACACCGAGAGCAACGGTCCTTCTCCATAGCATGCTGACAGGGGGACAAGCTTTTCTACTCAGAATGTGGCTGCTTTCTGAAGAAAGTCAACTGTAGGGCTTCGCACATCATTTCTTTTGAGGAACCCTGGATCGTTTAGCTGATTTAAATACGAAAGTTCGATCGGGCTTTAGTTTTCAGTGACGGAATATTAACGTGTGTTTGTGCTTTCTATGTTACAAAAAAAAAAGAAGAAAACTATTTAAAACAACAAGTCGATTGCAAACAGTATTTCACTGAGCTCTAGTTACTGCACCGGATCCTTACCACGGCCCGATCTCACCGTAGCAGGAAGCTGCTAATAGACAATAATGCAAACACGATATTTGGCTTAATTCTAATGAATGCCAAAAGACACGAAACCAACTACTGCTCTCATAGACTATGTTTTATCTATGTTGATCACACACTTATAGACGTTCGATGTGGTTGTTTTCTTTTTTTCTTTTTTACGAACCAAATGAGTGGTATCACTCAACAAAACCATGAGTGGAATTATAAGGGTGAGCACACAGACCGGATTGTTTTCCTGGACTAATGTTTATATAGAGCTGGCGAAAAGGCCTTGGCTTCTGAGGGGCTTATTCATGGTAGAGAATGGATAGAAAATGCTTTCTTAACCTTTTTACCCCAGAGAAACCCTTGAAATATTTTTTCAGGTCTCGGAGAACCACTGGTAAGATTATCTATGGAGTTCTATGGAGGGTCATTGGTGAAACGCCCCTTACATTGGTGGCGGTAAGTGAGAAAAATCGTCCCGCTTACAGGGGGTGGCCAGAATGACGCCTTTGCAGGATCTGAAAAGTGGTGTTGGGTCTGAAACTATGCAGGCACCATCAGATGGGAGGTTGTTTGGTCACAGCTCAAGGAACCCTTAGCCACCCTTTGGACTTGGAACTATGCAGGCATCATTAGATGGGAGGTTAGTTTGGTCACAGCTCAAGGAAACATTGGCCACCTTTTTGACTTGGAACTATGCAGGCATCATCAGATGGGAGGTCAGTTTGGTCACAGCTCAAGGAACCGTTAGCCACCCTTTGGACTTGGAACTATGCAGGTATCATCAGATGGGATTTTAGTTAGGTCAGTCAAAAATCCCTTAGCCACCCATTGGATTTGGAACTATGCAGGCACCATCAGATGGGAGGTTCTTTGGCCACAGCTCAAGAAACCCTTAGTCACCCAATGGATTTGGAACTATGCAGGCACCATCAGATGGAAGGTCAGTTTGGTCACAGCTCAAGGAACTCATAGCCACCCTTTGGAATTGGAACTATGCAGGCATCATCAGATGGGAGGTCAGTTAGGTCAGTCTAGAATCCCTTAGCTACCTGTTGGATTTGGAACTTTGCAGGCACCATCAGATGGGAGGTTGTTTGGCCACAGCTCAAGGAACTCTTAGTCACCCAATGGATTTGGAACTATGCAGGCACCATCAGATGGGAGGTTGTTTGGTCACAGCTCAAGGAACCCTTAGCCACCCTTTGGACTTGGAACTACGCAGGCACCATCAGATGGGAGGTCAGTTTGGTCACAGCTCAAGGAACCGTTAGCCTCCCTTTGGACTTGGAACTATGCAGGTATCATCAGATGGGATTTTAGTTAGGTCAGTCTAGAATTCTTTAGCCACCCATTGGATTTTAAACTATGCAGGCACCATCAGATGGGAGGTTGTTTGGTCACAGCTCAAGGAACCCTTAAAAACCCTTTGGACTTGGAACTATGCAGGCACCATCAGATGGGAGGTCAGTTTGGTCACAGCTCAAGGAACCGTTAGCCACCTTTTTGGACATGTAACTATGCAGGTATCATCAGATGGGAGGTCAGTTAGGTCAGTCTTGAATCCCTTAGCTACCTGTTGGATTTTGAACTATGCAGGCCTCATCAGATGGGAGGTCAGAATAATGTATATAGAGCTGCCAGAAAGCATTGGTTTCTGAGGGGCTTATTAAAATTTGTCATGGAAGAGAATGGATAGAACAGGCTTTCTCAGCTTTTTTACCTCAGAGGAACCCTTGAAATAGTTGTCAGGTCTTGGGGAACCCTTGGAAAGATTAGTCTATGGAGGGTCATTGGTTAAACGCCCCTTACATTGGTGGTGGTAAGTGGAAAGAATTGTCCTCTTTAAAGGGTTGGCCAGAATGATGCCTTTGCAGTCTCTGCCAAGTGGTGTTGGATCTGGAACTATGCAGACACCATCAGATGGGAGGTTGTTTGGTCACAGCTCAAGTAACCCCTAGCCACCATTTAGACTTGGAACTATGCAGGCATCATCAGATGGGAGGTCAGTGAGGTCAGTCAAGGAACCCTTAGCCACCCATTGGAGTTGGAACTATGCAGGTACCAACAGATGGAAGGTCAGTTACATAGTTAGGTTGAAAAAAGTCAATCCAGTCCAACCAAAAAAAAAAATCATACAATCCCATATCCACAATCCTATACCCACAGTTGATCCAGGGGAAGGCGAAAAACAACCGGCAAAGCATGATCCAATTCGCTCCAGCAGGGGAATAAATTCCTTCCTGATCCCACAAAAGGCAATTGGATATTCCCTGGATCAACTTTACCTATAAATGTTAGTACCCAGTTATATTTTGTACTAGTTAGGTCAGTCAAGGAACCCTTAGCCACCCATTGGCATTGGAACTATACAGGCACCATCATATGGGAGGTCGGTTAGGTCAGTCAAGGAACCCTTAGCCACTCATTGGCATTGGAACTATACAGGCACCATCGGATGGGAGGTCGGTTAGGTCAGTCAAGGAACCCTTACCCTTAGCCACCCATTGGAGCTGGAACTTTACAGGCACCATCAGATGGGAGGTCGGTTAGGTCAGTCAAGGAACCCTTAGCCACCCATTGGAGCTGGAACTATACAGGCCCCATCGGATGGGAGGTCGGTTAGGTCAGTCAAGGAACCCTTAGCCACCCATTGGAGCTGGAACTATACAGGCACCATCAGATGGGAGATCGGTTAGGTTAGTCAAGGAACCCTTACCCTTAGCCACCCATTGGAGCTGGAACTATGCAGGGACCATCAGATGGGAGGTCATTTAGCCACAGCTCAAGGAACCCTTAACCACCCCTGGGGGAACCCTATGGTTCCACAAAATCCTGGTTGAGAATGGTTAGTACAGTGAGAAGAACAAATTGGAGAAGAGGAATATTTTACGAGAATAATGTATAGAGAGAAGAACGTGTTTGAGAAGAGGAATATATAACAAGAAGAACGTATAGAGAGAAGAACATAGAGGCTACCATTGTTTACCTAATTTTGTAAATGCAAATTGCCTGCTTGTCATGCAAAGCCCCGTCCTGATTGAAGGTCTTTACACTGAGAACCTCTCTACACCCTCAGCTTTTTGACTAGATGAGTGGTACCCAACCTCGGTCCTCAGGTACCTCCAATAGGTCATTTTTTTTAGGATTTCCCTCATCTTACACGGGTTCCATCCTCCCCTTCCTTGGGGGGGGGGTCTCTCTTCAAGAGAAACCCCCACCCAGTAAACATTGGTCAGGTTCGGCTGATGATGAAGAGGCATTTTGAGCTAGGTGGACCTGAGTATGCCCTCCCTCTATCAAGAGTCTTGCTCCTCAGGGGGCCAAGGAGGGGGTCTTTCCTCTTTCGAGAGGAGACCAAAAAACACACCCTAGTGTATTTTTTTGTGTGTGTGTGTGTTAAAAGCACTTTTTTTTGTTCAATTTGGGGTACTTGAGGATTGAGGTTGGGAACCACTGGACTCGATGGTGAAGGAGCAGCAGCAGACTGAGGAGGCCATCCCTCTGCTCTCTCCTCCTATCCTCCTATGTTCCTCTACCTGTTTGGTTGCTGTTGAGATTGCAAGAAGCTGCTACATTTCCCTTCAATTTCAGTCCCAGAGATGCAACAGTTAGAGGAAACCTCCCAAAATGAGGGGGAGTTTCACTTGTAGGCAGTCCTCCCTGGAACAGGTGTCCCTATTGGAAGAGTTCCCCCTACCTCATGTTTTGGGGACATCTCTAAATTTTGAATTACCCTTCCTTTTTTTTTTTGACAATGGTCACCAGAGGGGTGAATAAGGCCACTTATTTCTTTAACGAGTCCACAAACCTCACTACCAAATTTGATGAAAGAAATTGAGAGATACGGAGCTCTGTCTAACTTTAAAATAAATTATAGCAAGTCGGAGGCGATGGGGGTGGCCCTGGAGGACTCCATGCAAAGTAATCTGCAGAGCAATTTTAAGTTTAGATGGACAACAACGGCCCTAAAATATCTGGGAATACAGATTTCTCCGAAATTAACAAATATTTTTGAGCTGAATTTCCCACCACTATTAAAAGAGGTAAAGAAACTACTAGAAGGCTGGAACAAAGGGATTCACTCCTGGTTCGGGAGATGTAATATTTTAAAAATGAACATAGTGCCAAAATTCTTGTATTTGTTCCAGGCATTGCCTATCCGTATCCCCATGAACTATTTCAGTCAAATTCGAACTGAATTTACAAAATTTATCTGGGCAAGCAAGCACCCAAGGATAAACAGAGAGCTGCTGGCAATGCCGAAGGAAGTAGGTGGAATAGCAGCACCAGATCTATTTAAGTATTATCAAGCGGCCCACCTCAGCAGAATAATTGACTGGAATAGACATGGGGAATACAAGTTATGGATTGCGCTGGAAAAACAATTAAGTCAAATACCTTTGGACAGAGCAATTTGGTGCTATGCAGACATACCTCCCGAGCTAAAGATACATCCATTGATTGGGTCAACTCTGCAGATAGGAGCAGGGATTATTCAGAAACAGAGATTATCTACACCGAACTCACCGCTTTTTCCGATCCTGGGGAACCCTAAATTCCCGCCAGGTTTGGAGACGCACGTGTTTGGGCAACTGAGGGAGAAAGGGATCTTTCAAGCCTCACATTTCCTGAAAGCCAGTGGATGGCTATTGATAGAGGACTTAACAAAAAAAGGAGGACAGATAGAAATACCCTGGTGGCAAGCTAGACAAGTGCGACACTTTTTAGAATCATTAGGACCAGTGGAAGAATTTGAGAGACCCCGAACAAAGTTCGAGAAGCTGTGTGAGGAGAAAGAGCTCCTGACCCACACCATCTCTAAAATATACGCGCTTCTGACAGCCCCACCAGAGGGATTTACATTGGCGAGTTTAGATAAATGGGGAAGAGACTTAGAAAAATTTTTTACTGTAGAACAAGAGAAGAAAATAATTCATCTGACAATGAAATCATCAAGGTGTATAAAAATGCAGGAACTTAATTTTAAGCTGTTATCAAGATGGTACTTCACCCCCTCAAGGATGAATAAAATATTCCCAGAGGTCACGGGGAACTGTTGGAGGGGCTGTCAGGATAGGGGCACACTCTTACACATATTCTGGACTTGCCCTGTAATTAAACAATTCTGGCAAGAGGTACATAGAATCACCCAACGACTATCAGTACTCCAGATTCCACAAGACCCGGAATTCTTCCTACTACACTTATCACCAATCCCTATCAAGGACTATAAAAACTCAATAGTCTGTCATCTGGTGAATGCGGCGAAAAGCTGCATCCCAAGATGCTGGAAGGAAACACAGGCCCCTAGCATTGCTATGTGGCTTAATATAGTCCGAAATATTGGGATAATGGAGAGTTTGACGCCAAGACCCTTAGAGGGAAGGGAACGGGTTAAACAAATCTGGGACCCCTGGGAGAAATACTTACAAACAGAGGAGGGTAAGAGGTTAATGGATGAGGAGACGGGGGAGTAGGGGGTGGGAGGAGGTTAGGGGGGGGAGAGAAACCTTTTTTTCCTTGTTTGTTTTTTCTTTTTTTGTTTTTTTTTTTCCCTCTCAGGAGTGGGAGGAGGCCTCGAGGGAACCCAAGGGACTGGGGGACTCACAGAAAGAGAAGAGGCACAGGGTACCGGGATAGTGGGGGACTATATATAAAATAGAAAAAGGGAAGAAAGGGATAATAAGGAGTACTTGGGTATATGAAACAGAATGGAAATATAATTTAAGGAAGTAGAAAGTTAGTAAATCTGTATACCTGAAATCATATATTTTTGTTTGTAAGATAACCCTTTGAAGAAATAAATAAAGAATTTAAAAAAAAAAGAATAAGGCCACATAGAGGGATGAACCTTCCCACTTAACCCAAAGTTAAAAAAAAATATAGAATAAACAACAAATTGTCTAGAGATACACTTTATTGTCCTGTATTCTTCCATCCAATCCAAAACTAAAATAATAATAATCCCAAAATCCAAACTTAAAAATAAATAAATAAAATAAATAATTGGCTAGAGATACGCTTTATTGTCCTGTATTCTTCCATCCAATCCAAAACTAAAATAATAATAATCCAATAATCCACATTATAAAAATAAATAAATCAAATAAATAATTGGCTAGATATACACTTTATCGTCCTCAGGGTTTTTCCATCCTAGCCAAAAAACAAAAAAATAAATTTTCTAGAGATACATTTTATTATCCTTAATCTGTTTCTACTCTGAGCAATTTTTTTTTAAAGTTTTGGATAAGGATACATTTGATAGTCTCTTTAGGTTGAATTAACCACGATGTCATTCAACCCAAAATTGAATTAATCCTTTGGCAAAAAAAAAAAAAAAAAAACAGCACCACAAAAGGGAGACAGCACCACAAAAAGGTAAGTATTGCAAAAAAAAAAAAAACATGGGCTTTAAAACTGGTATGTTGTATTAAAAAAAAAAATAAAAAAAAAAACCTTTAACAAAAGAAAAGAAAGTCCAGTAATTTCCAAACCAGGTCTGTGTGCTCAACTCAAATTTACACCAGCAGGTAATGGGAACTGATATTTACTGGATTATAAAAAAAAATAAATAATAATAAATGACCCGCCTGTGTTAAAAAATTAAAATAAAGTATATATAAATATATATGTGCGCGTGTGCGTGAACATGTGTTTGTATGTCGCCAGGTGCACTGTTGTTTGCTTCTCTGTATATTTTACAAGCTACATCTGCATATACAAAACTGTGATCTCCTGAAAAAAAAAAAAAAAAAAAAAAAGAAAGTAATGTACTTATAATATGAAATTGCTCTTCCTTATTTATGTATTGTAATGGAATTTTTATTTGTAATATGAAACCTGCTACTTTTTAATATTTTTTTTTTTTTTTTTCAATCAAGAACAACTGAAAATGTTGACTTTTCTTACAAAACACATTACCATACCTACTGTAATTTTATTGTTAATTTCTCTACTTCCTCTCTTCCTCACCTCATGTTTGTGCTGCTCTGTATTGTCATATGTAGAGTCAATTTTTTTTTTTTTTTTTTGTTTTAAGAAAAAAAAAAAAAAAAGTCTAATTTAAAAACCTCCAAGCAATATATAAAGATGTAAATAGTAGAGCTTATTTATTAAGAATGTCATACATTTAATTTATATCTACACAATGTTATTTTTAAGTTATTTTACTTTTTTTCTCAATACAGTTTTAACCATTATTTGTCATTATTTCACTTTTTTTTTTTTATTTGTTACTCATATATATTGGTCATGTTTCTAATGTTTGAAAAAAAAAAAAATCACATTTTTGCGTACATTATTTGGTAATATATATATATATTATATTGTGACTTTGTATTGAATATTTTTTGAAGTATTTCGATGACCTCTTGTTTTGGCAGTGCAAAGTTTTTATTTTATTTTATTTTTTTTGAAGAAGGTTATGGGTTCTGTTCTTTTTTGATCACCTGTCAAGGATCCTTTGGCAGGTGAACAATTTAAAGTGTTTCTGTGGCCAGGCTATGGGCGTTCAAGTATTTAAAGACTCTTAAGAAAGCAAGAAATAAGCTTTAAGACTAAAACGCACTGACCTCTGTAGCTGCGGGCACTGTGGAGCAATTCATCCTCGAAAATTCGCAGCAGAAGCTCTGAAGTTAATGTGGACCTTCACCCACTTTCCAGTTAATTGCTACTTCTGCTCTCCTTGCACACATTTGCATCTTTTTTTTTTTTTCTTTTCGACATTTTTTTTCTCTTTTCGACATTTTTTTCTCTTTTCTAAATTTTTTTTATTTTTTTAATTTTTTTTTTTTTTTCATTGAAATTTTTCTTGCAAATACCTTTTTTTTTTTTTAAGTAAGCTGCTCCTCACTTCCAGATTTCTTGCCTAGGCTCTTGCTGCCCTTAGCCTCTTGAGGTACTCACATCATGCACCCAAGGCAGCTCCCAGCTCAGCTCCTCTTTCCAACAATGACTCAGCAGCTCAGCTCCTCCTCCCAGCAATAACTCCTTCTCCCCTCCCCCTTCCAGTAGTTACTCAGCAGCTCAGCTCCTCCTCCCAGCAATGACTCCTTCTCCCCTCCCCTTCCAGTAGTGACTCAGCAGCTCAGCTCCTCCTCTCAGCAATGACTCCTTCTCCCCTCCCCTTCCAACAATGACTCAGCAGCTCAGATCCTCCTCTCAGCAATTACTCCTTCTCCCCTCCCCTTCCAGTAGTGACTCAGCAGCTCAGCTCCTCCTCCCAGCAATGACTCCTTCTCCCCTCCCCTTCCAGTAGTGACTCAGCAGCTCAGCTCAAGCAACTCAGCAGCCTTTTGTTGGCTTTGAGAGGATGATTTGCTCCACAGTGCCTGCAGCTACAGAGGTCAGTGAGGGCTTGTATTTAAAGCAGATTTATTTACTGCTTGTTCAAAAATATGCAAATATTTGAATGGCCATAGCCTGGCCACAGGTTCAACTTTAAGACAATCACATAACAGCTGCTTTCTCATAAGTGTCTGTTCAAATACAGTGCAGCGTTATATATGTTTGATTCAGGTCATTACAGTATTTACATGCAATGCTGATTTGTTCTAAAAGGGACACTACCACCAAAAGTAATATAAATAAAGTTATCTTTGTTAATGCTATATCTATCATTTTAGAGGATATTTTTACTTATATTTTATATATTATATTTTTATTTTTGTATATATTATCCTTTTTGTATATTTTTAAATATTATATGTTATATATATATGTGTGTGTGTGTATATATACATATATATACATCCTGTTGTTCACTTCCCTATTGCGCACTCCTGAGAGCGCGCATCGGGGAAGTTCTGTGCTGGCCGTGTCCGTCGGACACAGCCAGTCACAGATCGCTGTAAACGGCCAATCACAGCGGCCGTTTACAGCGAGATTGGCGTGTCCAATGAGAGATGATCTCATATGCAAACATATGAGATCATCTCTCAGCGCTGCTCTCCCTCCTCACACAGACAGCGTGTGTGGAGGGAGAGATGAACGGCAGCAGCGGCACAGTAAGTAAAAAAAAAAAAAGAAAAATAAAGTGAAATGTCCCCGCTGCCATCTGTCCCCAGTACCATCTGTCCCCGCTGCCACCTGTCCACAGTACCATCTGTCCCCGCTGCCACCTGTCCCCAGTACCATCTGTACCCGCTGCCATCTGTCCCCACTGCCACCTGTCCCCAGTACAACCTGTCCCAAGTGCCATTTGTCCCCAGTGCCATTTTTCCCCAGTGCCACTTGTCCCCAGTGCCATGTATAAGTACCATCTGTCATCAGTGCCACATCAGTGCCACGTGTCATCAGTGCCACGTCAGTGCCATCCGTCATCAGTGCCATATCAGTGCCACGTGTCATCAGTGCCACATATTAGTGCCATCTGTCATCAGTGCCACATATTAGTGCCATCTGTCATTAGTGCCACCTGTCAGTGTCACGTGCCATCTGTTATCAGTGGCCCGTGTCATAAATGCCACGTATCAGTGCCATCTGTCATCAGTGTCACGTGTCATCAGTGCCACGTATTGGTGCCATCTGTCATCAGTGCCACGTATTAGTGCCATCTCTCATCAGTGCCACGTATTAGTGCCACATGATATCAGTGTCACGTATAAGTGCCATCTGTCACCAATGACACATATTAGTGCCATCTGTCATCAGTGCCACATCAGTGTCACGTGTCATCAGTGCCCCGTATAGTGCCATCTGTCATCAGTGTCACGTGTCATCAGTGCCCCGTATTAGTGTCATCTGTCATCAGTGCCACATCAGTGTCACGTGTCATCAGTGCCACCTGTCATCAGTGCCACGTCAGTGTCACGTGTCATTCTTCCGGTGCTCCAGGGCCTTCAAAAGTGTACTAGGTAGTCAACAAGTTAGATGTGTAATTTATGCTCCTAGAACACGTGATGGCGCTCCCTGCATTTTGGGCTCTCTAAGTGGCCAGGCTGTGGAAAAGTCCAACACATGTGGTATCGTAATACTCAGGAGGAGTAGCAGAATTTATTTTGGGGTGCCATTTGTGGTATACTCATGCCATGTGAGAGAAATAACCTATTACAATGACAATTTTGTGGAAAAAAATAAAAAATAAAAAAATAATTAATTTTGCAAAGAATTGTGGGAAAAAAAATGACAACATCAAAAAGCTCACCATGCCTCTTACTAAATACCTTGGAATGTCTACTTTCAAAAAAGGGGTCATTTGGGGGGTATTTGTACTTTCCTGGCTTGTTCGGGTCACAAGAAATGAGATCGGCCACCAATACATCAGGTGTGATCAATTTTGTATAATTCGCACCACAGTTTGTAGAGTCTGTAACTTTCACAAAGACCAAATAATATCCACTAATTTGGGTTATTTTTACCAAAGATATGTGGCAGTATAATAAAGTATTATTATAATATATAGATAGATAGATAGAAATAATGTATTATTATAGTAAAAAAAAAGAAATAAATATATATATATATATATATATATATATATATATATATATATATATATATATATATATATATATATATATAATTATATCTTATCTATATGTAGATAGATAGGTATCTGTGGACCTTGCTTTGTGCACTGGTGGGCAGTCATGTTGGAACAGGAAGGGGCCGTCCCCAAAGTTGGGAACATGACATTTTCCAACATGTTTCCAACATCTCTCTCATTCACTCACTCACTAACGAGGCAGTGGCACCTACGCACCGAGAACAAATACCGCTGCTAGTGCTACAGGCTTCCATTTAAAAATGGCACCAGGTGGCGCCATTACGTTACTGCTCATGCGCCCCCCTGCCGAGCATGTACGAGCTTTCCCAAGCATGGCAGGCTTCGGAACGGTGCATGTGCAGTTGCATGGTCGGCCAGCGGCCATCATTTTTACGGGAACCGCTGCCTGTAACGGACTTTAGCGGGCAGCCCGAAAATGGGCTGAAATTTACGGGCTGCCCGTAAAATGATGGGCGGTTGGCAACACTGATCCCCTCTCCACCAAATGATTTGGACAAGTGCACAAAGCAAGGTCCATAAATCCCAACTTTGTGGGAACAGTTTGGGGACGGCACCTTCCTGTTACAACATGACTGCGCACCAGTGCACAAAGCAAGGTCCATAAAGACATGGATGAGCGAGTTTGGGGTGGAGGAACTTGACTGACCTACACAGAGTCCTGACCTCAACCCGATAGAACACCCTTTGGGATGAATTAGAGCAGAGACTGCGAGCCAGGCCCTCTCCTCCAACATCAGCGCCTGACCTCCCAAACGCTCTTCTGGAAGAATGGTCAAACATTCCCATAGACACACTCCTAAACCTTGTGGACAGCCTTCCCAGAAGAGTTGAAACTGTTATAGCTGCAAATGGCGGGCCAACTCAATATTGAACCCTACAGAATAAGACTGGGATGCCATTAAAGTGTGTAAAGGCAGGCGTCCCAATACTTTTAGTAATATAGTGTGTGTATATTTTTATATATATATATATACACAAATAATATCATGTGATTTGCACTCATGATTTATTGATGTACCCACACTAAAGGCCACAAATCCTGATACAAGAGTAGAAACTGATAGCTTGGTATGCCTACATACAGTATACTGTATATAAAAGACATGCAATTTCCACATTCCCTGCCAAATATAGACATATAACATGAAAATCAAGAGGTTTCCTCAGAACAAGATCCATTTTAATGCATTACAATTAGGATTCAAAAAATTGGTCAAGGTTGACTCCAGCAGTCAGTAAAACATCCAATATCCAATAAAATATCCAAGCAGTCAATAAAATGACTGGGGGTCAAAGGGGAGTCAGTAAATGTCTGAGGGTCAAAAGGTGGACAATAAGTATTGGAAGGTCAATAAATCTTGTTTTAAGCCTCTTAGAGCAACCCATCAGCCCCTAGTCCCGAAGGCGAGGGGGCTAGCGGCAGTAATACACAGGGTTGAATGATCAGCCACCAGCTCAAGCTGCCTGAGTTGTCTCTATCAGCTTTGTGTTGTTACTGTCCTTATTTACCAATGTGCTTTCCATTGTATGTCTCTGGCCTTCCACTCTCCTCATACTGGGAAGGATATACATATGTGTTCACTTCCCATACTGAGAGTACTCGCCCACCTCAGACTTTGCATTGGAAAGCCAATGAGTACATTCACCTCAAACTCAGTTGGAGAATCAGTGAGTACACCCACCTCAAACTCAGTTGGAGAATCAGTGAGTACACCCACCTCAAACTCAGTTGGAGAATCAGTGAGTACACCTACCTCAAACTCAGTTGGAGAATCAGTGAGTACACCCACCTCAAAGTCTGTTGGAGAATCAGTGAGTACACCCACCTCAAAGTCTGTTGGAGAATCAGTGAGTACACCCACCTCAAACTCAGTTGGAGAATCAGTGAGTACACCCACCTCAAAGTCTGTTGGAGAGCCAGTGGGTACACCCACCTCAAAGTCTGTTGGAGAGCCAGTGGGTACCCCCATCTCAAACTCTGTTGACAAGCAAGTAAGTACACCCACTTCAAACTTTGAAAGTCACTTAGCGCACCCACCTAATATACTCTAGGAGAGCCATTTGCAATGTTTGTCTCTGACCTTCTAGTCTTCTCTTACTGGGAAGGTTATGCATATGTGTTCACTTCCCATACCGAGTGTACTCCCCCACCTCAAACTCTGCTGGACAGCTAGCCATATCAAACTTTGTAGGTAAGCCAGTGAGTACACCCATCTCAAACTCTGTTGGCGAACCAGTATTCCCACCTCAAACGCTGTTGACAAGCCAGTGAGTACACCCACCTCAAACTTTATTTGAGAGCCATTTAGTGCACCCACTTGAAACACTCTTGGAAAGTCAATGAGTACACCCACCTCAAACCCCGTTGAAGAGCCAGTGAGTACATACACACCAAACTCTGTTGGAAAGCCAGTAAGTACACCCAGATTGAATTCAGTTGAAGAATCAGTAAATACAACCAGCTCAAACTCTGTTGGCGAGCCAGAGACTAAATCCAAATCAAAAAAATGTAGAGATCCAGTGAGTACCCCCATTTCAAATTCTGTTGGAGGACCAGTGAGTACACCCACCTCAAATTCTGTTGGAGAGCCATTGAGTACACCCAGTTCAAACTCAGTTGAAGAGTCAGTAAATACTGTACACCCACCCCAAACTCTATTGACCACCCACCCAGAGTGCCTCTATCACAAACTCTGTTGGAGAACCAGTGAGTACACCCAGTTACTATTATGTTGGAGAGCCATTGAGTACACCCAGTTCAAACATTCTTGTAAAGTCAATGAGTACACCCACCTTAAACTCTGTTGGAGAGCTAGTGAGTACACCCAGCTCAAAATCAGTTGAAGAGTCAGTAAATACACCCACCTCATACTCTGTTGGAGAGCCATTGATTACACCCAGTAATATACATTTTAATGCATTACCATAAGGGTTCCCCAAAGTTGTCAGTATTGACCCCAGTGGTCAATAAAATGTCAAATAAAATATCCAAGTGGTCAATAAAATGGCTAGGGGTCAAAATGTGGGGGCAATAAGTAATGGAAGGCCAATAAATATTTTTTTAAGCCTCTTAGAGCAACCCATCAGCCCCTAGTCCCGAAGGCGAGGGGGCTAGCGGCAGTAATACACAGGGTTGAATGATCAGCCACCAGCTCAAGCTGCCTGAGTTGTCTCTATCAGCTTTGTGTTGTTACTGTCCTTATTTACCAATGTGCTTTCCATTGTATGTCTCTGGCCTTCCACTCTCCTCATACTGGGAAGGATATACATATGTGTTCACTTCCCATACTGAGAGTACTCGCCCACCTCAGACTTTGCATTGGAAAGCCAATGAGTACATTCACCTCAAACTCAGTTGGAGAATCAGTGAGTACACCCACCTCAAACTCAGTTGGAGAATCAGTGAGTACACCCACCTCAAACTCAGTTGGAGAATCAGTGAGTACACCCACCTCAAACTCAGTTGGAGAATCAGTGAGTACACCTACCTCAAACTCAGTTGGAGAATCAGTGAGTACACCCACCTCAAAGTCTGTTGGAGAATCAGTGAGTACACTGTTCTTAGGATATTTTCTCTTCTGATTGAATGTTCTTAAAGTATTTTCTCTTAGGTTTGGATGTTCTTAGGATATTTTCTCTGCTGATTGAATGAATGCTCTTAGGATATTTTCTCTGCTGCCCCCCATTAGAAAGGTTTACCGTCTCTATTTCTCCTGTTTTCCATTATCACTAAAGCCCCATACACACGGTAGGATTTTCGCATGGATTCTGTCCGATCGGACAATGTTGTTGAAAAATACGACCGTGTGTATGCACCATCGGACGGTGTACGTCGGATTGTCCGACGGACAAAGTCCTATCTCCTGCTGGATAGATTTTTTGACAACACGGTCCGATCACACCAAATCCTATCGTGTGTAGCGTTGTCCGACGGACAAAGTGCTACGCATGCTCAGATCACATTACAAGACCAAAGCTATTGGCTACTAGCCTCTACGTAGTCCCGTCGTAGGCAACAAACGTCACCACGTTCAGAATGATCGGATTTTCCGACAACTTTGTCCGACCGTGTGTACGCAAAACCAACATCGGACAAAGTACGACGGACATGATCCAACGGACCTGGTCCTCGGATAATCCGAGCGTGTGTATGGGGCTTAAGAGTAATGCCCCGTACACACGGTCGGAAATTCCGACGGAAAATGTCCGATCGGACCATGTTGTCGGAAAATCCGACTGTGTGTGGGCTTCATTGGACTTTTGAGATCCTGCTCTCAAATTTTCCGACAACAAAATTTGATCGGACTTTTTCCAATCGTGTGTAGAGAATTCCGACGGACAAAGTGCCACGCATGCTGAGATCACATTACAAGACCAAAGCTATTGGCTAATAGCCTCTACGTAGTTCCGTCGTACGCAACGAACGTCACCACGTTCAGAATGATCGGATTTTCCAACAACTTTGTCCGACCGTGTGTATGCAACACCAGTGTCGGACAAAATCCATCGGAAAAAGTCTGACGGATTTTGTGGTCGGAATTTCCGACCGTGTGTACGGGGCATAAAAGAAAGAAAATTCCATATTTTGGGTTTTTACAAGAACAGAAATAGAGGGAAAATTTTCCAATGGGGAAACTAAGTCTGTTGACAACCAGGGATTTGCTCATATTGGAGGGATATCTTCTCGCTTCCTGTTTTGGTTATCAAAAAAGGAAGTGCAGGTAAATTTCGCCAAAGGGACACAGATGGCAAAAAAAACTAACAGAGGTTATAAACCTACTATACTCAACCCATGTTTTGCCTTTAGTTCTACGTTAAGATATGTTCTCTTCTAATTAAATGTTATATTAGGCTGCTGGGGTTTGGGGGTCATCTCATTTAACCTCAGGATATTAGCTTTACATAAATGTAAAATAAATAAGGGCACCATGAAAAAGCCCAGTCAAAGGCAAGCATTAGGCAAGAAAGGAATCGGAGTCCAGGCAAAGGTCGAAGTAGGTGGCAGGCAAGACAGTAGTCAGTGTTAAGGCTGTCCCCCAGGATCGCTCCATCAAGGGATTGCAGAAGCAGGATGGGTATGCTGTGGAGAGAGGGTGCGAGATAACACAAGGTCAGAGTCCGAGACCTGAAAAAAAAAAAAACTGAAGCCTCTTCGCAATGACAGCTGTTATATAGCTGACAGTGATGTGAACAGGTGACCCCGCCCTTTCTGATGTTACGTACGTCACGTCACAAAAAATCAGAGGGGGTGGGGTCCCATGGAGGCAGAGTGTTTTCAGTTTTTTTGTTTTTTAATCGATTCACTGGCTTCTGTGATCGAAGATGAATGGACATTGCGGGACATTTTTTTAAAATGTATTTTTAATAAATTCCCTTAAATTGTCTACTGTCATTTTTAACATTTTGACGCTTTTTTTGGGTGAATTTGTAGGGGTACAATGTACTCGATACCCATTCACATAGGGGGGCGGGATCTGGGGGTCCCCTTGTTAAAGGGGGCTTCCAGATTCCGATAAGGGTTGTTGGAATGAGGCCCTTGTCCCCATCAACATGGGGACAAGGTGCTTTGGGGGGGACCCTAAAGCACCCTCCCCATGTTGAGGGCATGTGGCCTGGTACAATTCAGGAGGGGGGGTGCTCTCTCGTCCCCCCCTTTTCCTGTGGCCTGCCAGGTTGCGTGTTCGGATAAGGGTCTGGTATGGATTTTGGGGGGACCCCTACGCCATTTTTTTTACATTTTGGCACGGGGTCCCCTTAATATCCAGCCCAGACCTGAAGGACCTGGCAATGTACTGGGGGGGGGGGGGCATGTAATTTTTTTCTATATTCCCAGGATCCGACAATACATTACAACCGCAAGCAGTTTTAAATTTTTTTTTTTCCTTTAGAAATGTAATTTTGCTGTGGCACTGTTAAACACTGGAAAGATTCGCTACTTTACAGGCATACTACGGACACCCCCCAGGCACGATATTTAAAGGAATATTAAATTTTTATTGTTTCACTTAAGCATTATTAAAATCACTGCTCCTGAAAAAACTTGCATTTTTAACACTTTTTTTGCATTAATACATGTCCCCTGGGGCAGTTCCCGGGTCCCCAGACACTTTTTATGTCAATAAATTGCATACAAAACCTTTAAAATTAGCACTTTTGATTTTTCATGTTGGTGTCCCATATACTTTAACGGTGTTCGAGTGTTCGTACAATTTTTTTGCTTGTTTGCAAGTTCTGGTGGGTGGGGTGTTCGGCTCATCCCTAGTCAAGTGTACACTACATTTTTTTTTTGCCATGAAGCTGCCCAACCACCAACTGTCTAGGTCAGCTTGAAAGTTGGAGACTCCTTGCCAGGATGTTATTAAACAACATAGCTTGATCTCATTGGAAAACACATTTGGTGCCAATAACTAAATAATTTATGAACAAGATAAAGATTTAAAGTTCCAAAACTGGATACAGTTTTAAGCCAGCTTTCCTCTAATCCAGGTACAAACTGAATTTTCGAAACCAATAGGCTTTATTTAACACAATAGCTTCTTGTGAAGAACCACGTCAAACACTATGCAAAAAGTCCCAATGTACCAGATCTACAGACACCCCTCGGTCTAAACTTCTGATGACTTTCTATAAAAAGAAAGTTCTTTCGTTTCATAACTTCTTTTTATAAATCCTTGCAGACTATTTATTTTTATAGTACATTCCATCACAAACTCTTGTATGTCCCTTTGCAATCCTTTAAATACCTTTCTTCTAGTAGGTAGATCCTTTTTTAACCAGTTGAGCTTTCATACCAGTAGACCCGTCCTAGGCCAGAGCAAGTTTTACCCTTTAGCTATCGACCTATTGCTTTGTCATCAACTTTATCATTACTTATAAATTACTGAACTAACACATATATAATTTTAAGGGAAGCAAACAACTTGGTTTTAGAAGTTTTTTTTTCATCCTGCACCTTTAAAATGGTAGGGAGACTGAAATATTTAGGTTCTACACATATCAAATTAGCAGTCCCCAGAGTCGGGGGGGGGGGGGGGGGCACCCCATTCCCAACATCAGATTGCCAGGCCAGGTCAACAAATCCATCGATCCAGGCTTGCCAGATCCTAACTAGTTTTTGGTAACAAGCCCTACTGTTATATTGTATTTTAAATTTAGGCAGGAGGTCGTCAAAGAGCCTTTTTAATTGAGTAAAGCAAAAAGGAAATGTGTTCTTTCAATTCAATGAGAAGCAAACTAAGCAAACTGGTCTCAGGAATTTTGGGTCCCCTGAAACCAAGATCAGCCTCCAGTGAATTGAAATCCTTGAGTCCAATTCTCTAAGACATAGGTGTAAATCCAAAATATGTGGAATGTGTCTGCATACATTTCTTGGCAGTGCTGATGGTCCTTTTGAGCCAGCCTAATTCGTTGGTCATTTCCTAGTGACGGAATTCGATTTGTCCATTTACGAGCCAGATTCATTCCCGATCTTCCTATTGGTCATCCTCTAGAGATGGAATTATACATCTAGTCTAGTCTAGTGATGGAATTAGATTTGTCCATTTATGTACCGGACTAATTCAAGGTCTTCCTATTGGTCGTCCTCTATAAATGGAATTACATATGTACATTTTTGGACCAGCCTAAGTCAAGCTCTTCTCATTGATCATCTTTTAGTAATGGAATTAGATATGTCCATTTACGTACCGGACTAATTCAAGGTCTTCCTATTGGTCATCCTCTAGAGATGGAATTAGACATGTCCATTTACATACCAGCCTAAGTCAAGTTCTTCCCATTGGTAATCTTCTAGTGATGGAATTAGAGTTGTCCATTTATGTACCGGACTAATTCAAGGTCTTCCTGTTGGTCATCCTCTAGAAAAGGAATTAGATATGTCCATTTTCGGACCAGCCTAAGTCAAGCTCTTCCCATTGGTCATCTTCTAGTGATGGAATTAGATATTTCCTTTTACGTACCGAACTAATTCAAGGTCTTCCTATTGGTCATCCTCTAGAAATGGATTTAGATATGTCCATTTACCGACCGGACTAATCCAGGTCTTTCTATTGGTCATCCTATAGAAATGGAATTAGACATGTCCATTTATGGACCAGCCTAAGTCAAGTTCTTCCAATTGGTCATCATTTAGTGATGGAATTAGATATGTCCATTTACATACCAAACTAATTCAAGGTCTTCCTATTGGTCATCCTCTAGAAATAGAATTAGATATATACATTTATGGAACTAATTTAAGCTCTTCCTATTGATCATATTCTAGAAATAGAATTAGATATGTCCATTTATGGACCAGCCTAAGTCAACCTCTTCCCATTGGTCATCTTCTAGTGATTGAATAAAGCCCCATACACACACGCGGATTATCCGAGGACCAGGTCCGTCAGACCATGTCCGTCATACTTTGTCTGATGTTGGTTTTGCGTACACACGGTCGGACAAAGTTGTCGGAAAATCCGATCATTCTGAACGTGGTGACGTTTGTTGCCTACGACGGGACTACGTAGAGGCTAGTAGCCAATAGCTTTGGTCTTGTAATGTGATCTGAGCATGCGTAGCACTTTGTCCGGTCGGACTACCATACACACGATCGGATTTGGTGTGATTGGACCGTGTTGTCGGAAAATCTATCCAGCAGGAGATAGGACTTTGTCCGTCGGACAATACGACGTACACTGTCCGATGGTGCATACACACGGTCTGATTTTTCAACAACATTGTCCGATCGGACAGAATCCATGCGAAAATCCGACCGTGTGTATGGGGCTTAAGTCCGTAGGGTTCAATACTGAGTTGGCCCTTTGCAGCTACAACAGCTTCAACTCTTCTGGGAAGGCCGTCCACAAGGTTTAGGAGTGTGTCTATGGGAATGTTTGACCATTCTTCCAGAAGAGCATTTTTTAGGTCAGGTCAATGTTCTTTTTCTGAAATGCAGTGTTCCTTCTACGCCAGATATACTTGGACACACACCTTCCAAAGAGTTCCACTTTTGTCTCATCGGTCCACAGAATGTTGTCCCAAAAGTCTTGGGGATCATCAAGATGTGTTGTGGAGAAATTGAGACGAGCTTTGATGTTCTTTTTGCTCAGCAGTGGTTTTCTCCTTGGAACTCTGCCATGCAGGCCATTTTTGCCCAGTCTTTTCCTGATGGTGGAGGCATGAACGCTGACCTTAACTGAGGCAAGTGAGGCCTGCAGTTCCTTGGACGTTGTTGTGGGGTCTTTTGTGACCTCTTGGATGAGTCGTCGCTGTGCTCTTGGGGTAATTTTGGGCGGCCGGCCACTCCTGGGAAGGTTCACCACTGTTCCATGTCTTCGCCATTTGTGGATAATGGCTCTCACTGTGGTTCGCTGGATTCCCAAAGCTTTGGAAATGGCTTTATAACCCTTTCCAGACTGATAGATCTCAATTACTTTCTTTCTCAATTGTTCCTGAATTTCTTTGGGTCTCGGCATGATGTGTAGCTTTTAAGGATCTTCTGGTGGACCTTACTGTGTCAAGCAGCTCCTATTTAAGTGATGCCTTGATTGTGAACAGGTGTGGCAATAATCAGGCCTGGGTGTGGCTAGAGAAATTGAACTCAGGTGTGGACAACCACAGTTATAGTATGTTTTGACAAGGGGGGCAATCACTTTTTCACACAGGGCCATGATGGTTTGGATTTTTTTTCACCTTTAAAAAATAAACACCTTCATTTACAAATTGCATTTTGTGTTTACTTGTGTTGTCCTTGACTATTGTTTAAATTGGTTTGATGTTCCGAAACACTTAAGTGTGACAAACATGCAAAGGAACAGGAAATGAGGAAGGGGGCAAACACTTTTTCACACCACTGTATAGTCCAACCAGTAATAATGATCTGAAATACCAACGATCAGGGTAGAGAGTAATCCATAAAATGTCACTGGTCTGTGGTTTTTGGGGTACAATAAAGGAATGCACAGGACCACCCGTGGCTGCTATCCTCAGAGTTGTGACCGTCTCTGTATAAACCAAGAGGAAAGAAACAGAACAGGGAAGGAAGCGCCAGCTAAGTGTAGTATCCTGGTTAAAAGGTTTCAATGGCAAAAGATTAAAACACTCACAAGAGGTGAAGTATAAATGTGCTCATCTGGTATCAGAGTCTGTGGATCCTCCTAAAACCGTTCTGTAGGACCGTTGGAATCTGTTCTGGCTGCTGGAAGGAGAGAGGGCTGGCTCAGGAGCTTGGGGGAGCCCCAGGAAGCCACGCTGACCAGCGTGGAATGCACAGCGGAAGTGGCGTCACCAGAAGGATAGGAGGTGCCAGACCAGAGGAGAAGCAATGTTACACGCTCAGAACATTTGCTTTGCTGCCGGCGTGGGGATGTAATTCCGGATCACTGTGGACCCTTAAGGTCACTTCCTTTATTTATGGAATTCGGAACTATTAAGACAGATGGGGGGGGGGGGTCTATTCATGCATTACCATCTTCATAGCCTGTAGAAGGAACCAAATGCTCCGAGTGCGTAGTCTTGCTTCTCCTCCCGTCTGGTACCTCCTATCCTTCTGGTGACGTCAGCTCCGCTGTGCGTTCCATGCTGGTTAACGTGGCTTCCTGGGGATCCTCCAGGCTCCCGAGCCAGCCATCTCTCCTCCCAGCATCCGGAACAGATACCAGCGGTTCTACAGAATGGTTTTAGGAGGATTCACATCCACAGACTCTGATACCAGATGAGCACATTTATACTTCAACTCTTGTGAGTGTTTTAATCTTTTACCATTAAAACCTTTTAACCGTGATACCACACTTAGCTGGCTCTTCCTTCCCTTTCTGTTTCTTTCCTCTTGACTGACTTATAAGTGCAGCTTGTTTTGGATGTGATCACTTTCCTCAGACAAGCAGTTGCCTGGGGGAGCCCCAGGAAGCCACGCTGACCAGCGTGAAATGCACAGCGGAAGTGGCGTCACCAGAAGGATAGGAGGTACCATACGAGAGAAGAAGCAATGTTACGCGCTCGGAGCATTTGGCTCTAACATCCTGACCCTGCCGGCGTGGGGACGTAATTCCCGATCACTGTGGACCCTTAAGGTCACTTCCTTTATTTATGGAATTTGGAACTAATCTTTTACCATTAAAAATTTTTAACCGTGAAACCACACTTAGCTGGCTCTTCCTTCCCTTTCTGTTTCTTTCCTCTTGTCTGACTTATAACTGCAGCTTGTTTCGGATGTGATCACTTTCCTCAGACAAGCAGTTGCAAGAGCAATGCAGGGCCGGACACGACTTCCTACCTCTGCATTCCTCTTGCCGTTGCTTGCCTGTGGAAAAGGGTTGAGAGCTGAGACAAGCTGCATCTGACAAATGCTTTGAAGGAAGTGGTTGGTTCATAAGTGTGGCTTGTCCTGGCTGTGAGCACTTTCCACAGACAAGCAGCAGCAAGATCAATGTAGAGCCTGACTTGTCGCCCCCCCCCTGCATTCTTCTTGCCATTGCTTGTCTGTGGAATGTGGTCAGAGATGAGACAAGCTGCATCCGACAACAGCTTTGCAGGAGAAGGCTGGTTCATAGCTGTAGCTAGTCCCAGCTGTGAGCACTTTCCGTAGACAAGCAGCGGCAAGAGGAATGCAGAGCCTGACATGTCCTCCATCCCTCTGCATTCTTCTTGCTGCTGCTTGCTTGTGGAAAGTGCTCACAGCCAAGACAACCTGCATGATAAATCAGCCATCTCCTTCCTAGCTGTTGCCGGATCAGACGCATAGGAATGAAGGGCGGCAAGTCAGACATCATATCTAGGATTAGAAAGCACTTAGCAATGTGGGACAAAGTACTACATGTACCTTAACCCACAGAGGACAGTACCGTAACAAAAAAAAGATATAATGATAGATTATATCTTTAAAGAGATCTGGCTGATGGTCATGGGTCTCAGCTGCTCAAGCTGATTTTTCTCTAACCTATTACCTATAACCAAGATACACTATATTACTAAAAGTATTGGGAAGTCTGCCTATAACAGGTTCAACTCTTCTGGAAGGGCCGTCCACAAGGTTTAGGAGTGTGTCTATGGGAATGTTTGACAATTCTTCCAGAAGCACATTTGTGAGGTCAGGCACTAATGTAGGATGAGAAGGCCTGGCTTGCAATCTGCGCTCTAATTCATCCCAAAGGTGTTCTATCGGGTTTAAGTTAGGCCAACCAATTTCCTCCACCCCCAAACTCGCTCATCCATGTCTTTATGGACCTTAAGAGTTCACTTCACTGGAACTAAGAGGCCAATCCCAACCCCTGAAAAACAACCCCACACCATAATCCACCAAATGGTTTAAACCAGTGCACAAAGCAAGGTCCATAAAGACATGGATGAGCGAGTTTGGGATGGAAGAACTTGACTGGCCTGACCTCAACACCATAGAACACCTTTGGGATGAATTAGAGCGGAGACTGCGAGACAGGCCTTCTTGTCCAACATCAGTGCCTGACCTCACAAATGCCCTTCTGGAAGAATGTCCCATAGACACACTCCTAAACCTTGTGGACAACCTTCCCAGAAGAGTTGAAGCTGTTATAGCTGCAAAGAGTGGACCAACTCAATATTGAACCCTATGGACTAAGACTGGGATGCCATTAAAGTTCATGTGCTGACTCCTTAAGAGTTCCCTTCACTGGAACTAGGGGCCCAAGCCCAACCCCTGAAAAACAACCCCACACCATAATCCCCCTCCACCAAATGATTTGGACCAGTGCACAAAGAAGGACATGCAAGACATATATCAGCGAGTTTGGGGTGAAGGAACTTGACTGGCCCGCCCTCAAGAACACCTTTGGGATGAATTAGAGTGGAGATTACGAGCAAGGCCAACATCAGTGCCTGACCTCACAAATGCTCTTCTGGAAGAATGGTCAAACATTCCCATAGACACACTCCTAAACCTTGTGGACGGCCTTCTCAGAAGAGTTTAAGCTGTTATAGCTGCAAAGGGTGGGCCAACTCAATATTGAACCCTACGGACTAAAACTGAGATGCCATTAAAGTTCATATTAAACAAGCCTGACATGTTTGGTATCTATTTACTTGGCGTAACATCATCTTTCATATTTTACAAAAAATTGGTTTATGTATTGTGTTTTTTATTTTTTTATTTTTTGCATTAAAGTTAAAATAAGTGTATTTATTTCCCACAAAATTGTGTTTTAAAAATTGCGACCTAAAAGATTGCAAAACCCACCAGTTTGTTCTCTAGGGCCTCTGCTTTATAAAAATTAACATACATGCTTGGGGGCTTTAATTTAACATATACGTCAGTAGAATGGCACGGCCAGGCAAAACCATGTACAGGTACATGGCCCTTTAATTGCCTGGCCGTGGGGCGGCGCGCGCGCCGCCAGCGGCACGCTCGCGACCCGGTCGGGAGCTGCGTGACCCTGGCCGTGGGACCAGCGGACCCGATTGCCGCTGGTGTCCCACGATCGGGTCACAGAGCTGAGGAACGGGGAGAGGTCTGTGTAAACAAACCTCTCCCCGCGCTTCCTACTCTGCCTGTCATTGATCGGCTGTTCCCGGTCACCGGGAAAGCCTATCAATGACGTCAGACGTCAGCCCCGCCCCCTAATGTAAAAAAACACACACACGTCACAGCCCATAACCCCTCCCCCCCCTAGTGGTTAACTCTTTCACTGCCAGTGCCATTTATACAGGAATCAATGCATTTAAATAGCATTGATTGCTGTATAAATGACAATGGTCCCAAAAATGTGTCAAAAATGTCCGATGTGTCCGCCGTAATGTCGCAGTCACAATAAAAATCGCTGATCGCCGCCATTACTAGTAAAAAAAAAAAAATATTAATAAAAAAGCTATAAAACTATCCCCTATTTTGTAAACGCTATAACTTTTGCGCAAACCAATCAATAATCGCTAATTGCAATTTTTTTTTTACCAAAAATATGTAGAAGAATACGTATCGGCCTAAACTGAGGAAAACATTTTTTTTTTTTATATATTTTTTTGGGGATATTTATTATAGCAAAAAGCAAAAAATAATGCATTTTTTTCAAAATTGTCGCTCTATTTTTGTTTATAGCCCAAAAAATAAAAACCGCAGGGGCAATCAAATACCACCAAAAGAAAGCTCTATTTGTGGGAAAAAAAGGACGCCAATTTTGTTTGGGAGCCACGTCACACGACCGCGCAATTGTTAGTTAAAACGACGCAGTGCCGAATCGCAAAAAGGGGCCTGGTCCTTTGGCTGCCAATTGGTCCGGGGCTGAAGTGGTTAAGTATTTCCCCGTACACACGTTCGGATTTTGCGCCAACAAATGTTGGATGTGAGCTTGTTGGCGGAAAGTCCGACCGTGTGTACGCTCCATCTGATCATTTGTTATCGGACTTTCCGCCAACAAATGTTGGCTAGCAGGTTCTCGAATTTTCCGCCAACAAATTTTGTTGTCGGACTTTCCGATCATGTGTACACAAGTTTGTCGCACAAAAGTCCACGAATGCTCGGAATCAAGGCTCGCCAAACACAACATTAGCAGAAGGAGCCCAAAGGGTGGCGCGTGACTATCGAACTTCCTTTTTATCAGCTCGCCGCACGTCTTGTACGTCACTACATTCGTAATTGTTGGCCAACATTTGTGTGACTGTGTGAATGCAAGACAAGTTTGAGCCAACAACCTTCGAACAAAAATCCACAGTTTTCTTGTCGGAAAGTCTGATCGCGTGTACGTGGCATCATTTTCTAGCAAAAAAAATACGTGTTACATGTGAGCAAAAAGTGCCAAGAGCAGCAGCCGGGGGTGTACACATGCCGCGACCAAGGCAGGAAGTATACCCCATCTCACTTTCAGCCTACGTAACAATTAAGGGGTTAAAAGATGGCCTTGAGGAGGCGATACAACGTCTCTACACCACCAGTCAAATCCGATCAGAACAAGGATCGCTCTTCAGAGACCAAAGCTAATGTGAATGAGCCCTTATTGAACGATTAGGTTTTGAGTTCCTAGGGCCTCTCGGATATGTTTCGCCAGAGAAAAAAAAAAATTTGGCGTTACATACGCTTACATTTTTCTTATGGACCATTAGAATGTATTTTCCCTTGTTTTTTTACTATCAGTTTATTACTCTTCTTTCCGATGCTCCTTTACCCTTGGGAAGGTGAAGTGTGCAACCGTCCCGCCCAATGGGGCCCCACTGTAGCATCCTCTGATTTTAGTGATCTCATGTATTGTTTTTCCTTTCTATACACATGGAGTATGCTTACTTTGAATTTGCTATAAACATAAACCTTAAAAAAGGAAGAAAAAAAATGCCCCCAATTGCAGTTCAGCTCTCCCTGGTGTAAATAAATTTTATGAAAGCATCCGACTTTTTTCGTACATAAAAAGCAAAGGGTCGAAAATGTACCCCCTTTAAACTGTGTGTTTATACCTGGGGTGTGTGTCAGGGCTGGGCTCAGCCCTTCCTTCTCTGAGCTGGCCGCTCAGCTGTCATATAATTGCCAGCTCCCATCTCTCTCCACAGTTACTCAGCTGTTGATGATCCTACTCGTTAGTCCTGCCTACCTAAGCCGTTCAGTCCAGAGGAGCTCTGCCTTTGCCTTGGTCAACATACCAAGAAACTATCTCCTGCGTTCCTGTTTAAAGACTTGCTTTGCTGACATCCCTTCTGGCTCCAGATCCTGCTTGCTGTTCCACTATATTGATCCCTGACTTCTGGCTTGGCTGACTATTTGTTCCAGTTACTGAACTTTGGCTATGTTTTGACTACGTTTGTTCTTTTTACTTTTATTATTAAACAAGTGTGATTTAACTGTACTTCTGTCTTTGTCTGATTTCATTGTTTCTGACAGGGTGGGAAGGACTGCCCAACCATGTGTCCCTTGTGATTGGCTGTCATAATTGTCACAAGATCCGTAACCGGACCCGTCAGCTCCCAATCCTTACTCGAGACCAGGAGCTCTCTATGGTTGCTATCACGGGAGCGTGCAGTGAGCTTCCATTGGACAGCATGCCCCCCCTTTTGGACTACTATTCCCAGAATCCATGGTGAGTGCATAACACGTTCTCTTACACCCTGAATGGCTCAGAGCCACTGTTACCAGCAAGAAGAGGGAGCAGGAATGAGCGGAGGGTTTTCACACAAAGAGAGGGGAGAGAAGCCAGCTGGAGAACACACAATTGAGCACTTCTCCAATCTGCTGCACAGTGGCAGGGGGGGTGTAAAAAGGAGGAGAGTGGACACAGGGCACACAACTGCTCTTCCTGAACATACAGGAGTCTCGGCAGGCCATGGGGGGATGGGATTAAAGGAGTTGAGCAGGAACAGGAAGGCCTTCTCATTCAGCTGCACAGCACTTGGCTATCCAGCCATACACTCCCTCCATCAAAGAAACTTTGGTCCCCAAAGGAGGGACTGAGTCCAGTAACATACAAATGTCCATAATCTGGTAACTAGCTTTGCATATACAATAGGAGGAAAAACTAGGTTAGTAGTCGTTCAAAAGTAAATGAATAGCATTTAAACAGGAGCTCTGCAAGGGAACTATTACCGTTTGTGAGAGGGAGAGGGGTTTCAATGACCATAGTATGCTGATATTGGTAAGGTTCACTGAGATGTTACAGGGGGTGAGTTAGAGTTGCCCTCCCTTGAAACTGGAGCGGAGAGGGTGGTTGGTTCTGGAGCAGCACCCGGCAAGAGGTTAAATTTAAAAGACACATTAATCATCTTAACTGCTTCCCGATCACCCGTTATACTGCAGCAAGGTGGCTGGATAGCTGTACCGTGTATGTACACACGCTCCCGCTGCGCGCCACAGGAGCGTGCCCACGGGTCCGGCGGATTTGATGTCCGCCGGCGACCCACAATCACGGTATACAGAGGCAGAACAGGGATCTGCCTATGTAAATAAGGCGGATCTCCATTCTGACAGGCGCCATCATGGAGATCTGCTGTTCCCAGTCATCGAGAACAGCGATCTCTGTGTTGTTCCTGGCAGCCCATCCCCCCTACAGTTGGCACACACCCAGGGAACATATTTAATCCCTTGATCGCCCCCCTAGTGTTAACCCCTTTCCTGCCAGTCTCATTTATACATTGATCAGTGCATTTTTATAGCACTGATCAATGTAATAATGTCACTGGTCCTCAAAAAGTGTCATTTGGGGTCAGATTTATCCGCCGCAATGTGGGAGTCCCACTATAAATCACAGATCGCCACCAGTAAAAGCAATCTATCCTATAGTTTGTAGACGTGATAACTTTTGCGCAAACCAATCAATATACGCTTATTGCGATTTTTTTACCAAAAATATGTAGAAGAATATATATTTGCCTAAACTGATGAATAAATTAGTTTTTTTTATATATATATTTTTTTGGATATTTATTATAGCAGAAAGTAAAACATTTTTTTATTATTTTTTTCAAAATTGTTGCTCTTTTTTTGTTTATAGCGCAAAAAATAAAAACCGCAGAGGTGATAAAATACCACCAAAAGAAAGCTCTATTTGTGGGAAAATTTTGTTTGGGTACAACCGCGCAATTGTCAGTTAAAGCGACGCAGTATCGCCAAAAATAGGGAAAAAATGGTCAGGAAGGGGGTAAATCCTTCTGGCGCTGAAGTGGTTAAAGGTTATCTGAACCCAAGAAGAAAATTGTGTATTTTAAATATTTAATAATTAAAAAAAAAAAAAAAAAATATATATATATATATATATATATATATACAAATATATATATATATATATATATATATATATATATATGTAAGGTGGCTGTATTACTTTTCTTCTTTCAGGCCAAGGCCATTTTCAGCAGGTACAGAAAAACACATGCTGATCCTGCCAGAAATGCAGTGTCTTCCTGGATGCAAAAACAATGTTATCTTCCTTCTGCAAACTACTAATCCCATCATCACCCATGTAAAGGAGATGAAGAAAGGACAACATGTTTGAAGGCCAGTCTGGATGACAGCCCATTTCTCCCTCCATAGATACAGTGGGGGAGTGAGTGTTTATTTTTTTCTGTTCAGTGTGTTAGACTAAAAAAAAACCCAGAGAGTTTGATATTACCTTAACATTCCTCAATACTGTAAAAAAAAGTGAGTATCCTCCTGAAGGCAGAGAATGAAAAGGCCGACATGGAAGAGCTGATGCTTGATGAGTGTTTTGAGAAATATGTCAAGGTGTGGATTGCTAAGAATGTGAAAACGATAGAAGAAAACCAAGAACCGGTATGGGACTTTTAAGGTGCTGTCAACCTCAGGAATAAACACAGATCCACGATAAAAGTATATATATTTTGCTAGATTTTAAAATCGTTAAAAACCAGTTAAAACTAAGAAGAAGCATGTGTTAGGACTTCATGTAGTGCTTGGTCATAACGCCAGACAATTTTTTCATCCCTGCCAGCATACAATTGCAAATACACTATATTGCCAAAAGTATTGGGACGCCTGCCTTTACACACACGTGAACTTTAGTGGCCTCCCAGTCTTATAACAGCTTCAACTCTTCTGGGAAAGGCTGTCCACAAGGTTTAGGAGTGTGTCTATGGGAATGTTTGACCATTTGTGAGGTCAGGCACTGATGTTGTACGAGAAGGCCTGGCTCCCAGTCTCCGCTCTAATTCACCCCCCAAGGTGTTCTATCGGGTTGAGGTTTAGGACTCTGTGCAGGTCAGTCACGTTCCTCCACCCCAAAACTCACCCACCCACACTATATTGCCAAAAGTATTAGGCCACCCCTTCAAACCATTTGGTGGGGGGGGGGGGGGATTATGGTGTGGGGGTTGTTTTTTAGGGGTTGGGCTTGGTTCTTTAGTTCCAGTGAAGGGAACTCTTAAGGCGTCAGCCTACCAAGACGTTTTGGACAATTTGATGCTCCCAACTTTGTGGGAACAGTTTGGGGACGGCCCCTTCCTGTTCCAACATGACTGTGCACCAGTGCACAAAGCAAGGTCCATAAAGTCATGGATGAACGATGGAGTGGAGGAACTTGACTGGCCTGCACAGAGTCCGGACCTCAACCCGAAAAAACACCTTTGGGATGAATTAGAGAGGATACTGGGATCCAGGTCTTCTTATCCAACATGATCCACCTTTGTACCACGATCCAGTGAGTAAAGCCTCATACTTGTAGTTATACTACTTCATTGTTCCCAGCTGTGAATTGTGAACTGTTCCAGTGTGTCTTTAACTGTGCTCATACTACTTCATGGTCCCCAGCTGTGAACTGTGGACTGTTCCAGTTTGCCTTTACCTGTGCGCATACAACTTTATGGTCAAAAGCTGTGAACCGTATACTGTTCCAGTCTGCCTCTATTTGTGCTTATACTACTTCATGGTCCCCAGCTGTGAACTGTGGACTGTTCCAGTCTGCCTTTACCAACGCTCATACTACTTCATGGTCCCCAGTTGTGAACTGTGGACCGTCCAGTCTGCTTTTACCTGCACTCATACTACTTCATGGTCCCCAGTTGTGAACTGTGGACCAGGGGCGTAACTAGAAATCACAGGGCCCCATAGCAAAATGTTGTATGGGGCCCCCCCTGTAAACAGCCCCCCCCACAAAAAAAAAAAATGAACTGTGCAAAACAGATGGCAGTCTGTCTCCCACTCCCTTCCTACCTCTTGTCTAGACTTCAGAGCCTCCTCATGTGCCGAAAACGATGTCCCTTCACAGGCGCGCTCGAGCGTTCTGCCCCGCCCACTCTGCTCTGTGCTCCTGCCTCCTGCTGTATGCAGCTGCGTGTGTCGGGACACGGCCGGACTCGAGGGGCCCGGGAGGCTTAACAGTAAACTCACATTCCTCATCCTCACCTGGACAATTTTTTTGTCGGTGGGCAGAGTCTTATCAAAATTAGGGGGTGGGCATTTGTTTGTAGGTGTGGCCTAGTGGGGAAAGAAAAATGCGGCGCGCAAAGCGCGCCACGGCAAGGTATGGGGTTGGTTTAATCGTACTATTGGGTGTGGCTTAAAGGGGTATGACTCAAAGGGCTGTGGTTAGAGTCTGAGATGAACGAGGGATGGAGGGAGAAACAAAGAAAGAAAGAGAGAGGAAGAAAAGAAAGAGGGATGAAGGGACAGCAGGCCCAGATCCTACACCACAATAGAAATATGTGTATTCCAGAAAGTTTAGCAATCAGCAGATAAAGATACTCCAAACACCTGGTGTTGGCGCTTCAATCATCCCGGCACCATGCTTGTTATGGCGTCAGGGTGATTGAAGCGCATTATTTCTATTATTACATTGTAATGTAAAATGAAATACTTCAACTCACCATAATGCAGAATCAGAATCAGTGGGAGCCCTGAGTGCGTCACTTGCCACGTCGCCTGCCACCAGATGCCATCAGGTGTCCCCAGCGGTGTGCTTCCTTACATCTCAGGTGTCCCCAGCGGAGTGCTTCCTTACATCTCAGGTGTCACTGTCCCCAGCCAGCGGAGTGCTTCCTTACATCTCAGGTGTCACTTCCCCAGCCAGCGGAGTGCCTCCTTACATCTCAGGTGTCACTGTCCCCAGCCAGCGGAGTGCTGCTTCCTTACTTCTCAGGTGTCACTTCCCCAGCCAGCGGAGTGCTGCTTCCTTACATCTCAGGTGTCACTATCCACAGCCAGCGGAGTGCTTCCTTACTTCTCAGGTGTCACTGTCCCCAGCCAGCGGAGTGCCTCCTTACTTCTCAGGTGTCACTGTCCCCAGCCAGCGGAGTGCTTCCTTACTTCTCAGGTGTCACTGTCCCCAGCCAGCGGAGTGCCTCCTTACTTCTCAGGTGTCACTGTCCCCAGCCAGCGGAGTGCTTCCTTACATCTCAGGTGTCACTGTCCCCAGCCAGCGGAGTGCCTCCTTACTTCTCAGGTGTCACTGTCCCCAGCCAGCGGAGTGCCTCCTTACATCTCAGGTGTCACTGTCCCCAGCCAGCGGAGTGCCAACTTACATCTCAGGTCCCCCCCCCTTCCAATTGGAGCCCTCCTATATATATATATATATATATATATATATATATATATATATATATAAAAAACAGCAGTGTCTCTGCTGCCATTACTGAAGGTCAAGGGGGGAACAAAATAGAGGCGGAGCCGGCCGGCTACAATAGAAATTTAGCTGCAGCACCGCCCACCCCTTTCCACAGCAGGTTACAGATGACAGACAGACCGGGGCGGGTGTGGGCGGAGCTACAGCTCTATTGTAGCCACTCGGCAGGCTCCCCTCTCGACTCTGGTCTTCTGGAAAATGGCGGCCGGCGGAGACAATATCTCCGCCGGCCGCGGACCTCTAGCGGCGGTGGCGGCGGCAGCGAAAAAGAGGAATTTTAATGGCAACTAGGACAGGACCGCACCTGGCTGCGGGCCCCTACTAGGCTGCGGGCCCCATAGCGAACGCATGTGTCGCTATGGCGGTTGTTCCGCCACTGCTGTGGACTGTTCCAGTCTGCCTTTACCTGTGCTCATATTACTTCATGGTCCCCAGCTGTGAACTGTGGACTGTTCCAGTCTGCCTTTACCTGCGCTCATACGACTTCATGGTCCCCAGCCGTGAACCATGGACTGTTCCAGTCTACCCATCCTAGTGCTACAGCTGCTAAGCCAAAAGTGTCCTCTGCTAGCAATACATTCCATTTTGGAATATCCTGAACCACCCCAAATCCCCTCCCAAGTTTCCACTAGCAAATAAGCATCCAAAAGCCAAACCCAGAGCTGGAGTGAATGGACTGTTGTTGCTGTATGCCTGGCTGCTGCTGCATTGTTTTGGTAAAGACCCTGCCAAGTCTACAACAGCTCCTTTGGGGGGTAGCGCTACATGGGATTGTGCTTCAGCTGTGAAAGTGTTTGACGCGCGGTGGCGATGCAGCCCATTGATCTCAATGGGTGAGTTTGACAGGAGTGCTTCTAAGCTTGGGGTGGCTGGTAAAAATTGACAGCTGAGCCTTGGTTTTACCAACTGCCTACCTAAAGGAGAATCTGCAGCCATTCAGGACTGTACACATGGTGCAACGCTTTGCAGCTGTGGCACAAAATTTACCCCCTGTTGCAAATTGTACCGCTGCCAAATGGGACATATTCGAGTAAATGAGGCCATGCCACAACTACACTGAAATCACATCTAAAGCATATATTTTCCATTAAGTGGTGTGGGGGTTAAAACAGGCAATGAGGAGGCCTCTTTCAGCCGTCTGTCAACCACTCACGGATCGGTGTTCACAGGGGCAGCCAGAGCTGTGTGAATGAGCCCTAAGTGTTGGGCAATTACCTGTTCCCTTTGTTTCCTCTTGAATTGCTCATAAATACTCATCTACGTGAAAAGGTTGAAAGAGAAAATTAACGTCAGCATAATTAATAATGCCTGCCATGTACAGAGTGAGCACAGTATGGGTGTTAGGCGTTTTTTTTTTTTTTTTAAATCCGCTGTTTATCAAATGTGTATTCGTAAGTTGACAATATCGCAACTCTTTCTTTGCATAGACATACAGCTTAACGTATGATGACTGCATTATGGTTTTGATGTATATTAGATATTTGATTCTTTTGCCAGTCACTTGTATCCTGGCACTTCTCGTCTTCAGTCTTGTTCTAATGATGCACCAAGGAGTCACAAAATCTGTAATTTAGCAGATCAATAAAGCCTTTTTTATTTCTCACCTCACGTTGGCACTGCAATTTTCTGTTTTAAGTACCATTAACAAAAAGATGTCTGGAGATGTTTAGCTGTCATGGAAAGGTTTTTTGTCATCTGTCTGAGAACTGTATGACACTCCCTAGCATGAATTTTTGTAGGATACTTACTCTTATGCGGCGTACACACGGTCGGAATTTCCGATGGAAACAGTCCGATGGGAGCTTTTCAACGGATTTTCCGACCGTGTGCATCCCCATCGGTCTTTTTCTGTCGGAATTTCCAACGGACTTTGGATTGAGAACCTGTTCTCAATTTTTCCGACGGAAAACCTTTCTATCGGATTTTCCGATCGTGTGTATGCAATTCCAAAACGTAAAATTCCGACGCATGCTCTAAAAACAATTCGACGCATGCTCGGAAGCATTAAACTTCCCTTCTATAGAGCTGTCGAATGTGTTTTATGCCGCTGTGTTACAGACCGTCGGAATTTGGTGTGACCGTGTGTAGGCAAGACAGTTTGAGCGAAATTCCGACGGAATTCCGACGGGAAAACCATCAGAGCTTTTTCCGACGAGAATTCCGAACCGTGTGTACGCGGCATTAGAAAGAACAGCCATGAGGAATTTCTTTCATTGGTATGCTGTCTTTTATTTCTAAACTACAGTATATGGCCAAAGTCCATGGAACCCCCCTCCAAATTATTGAGTTTAGGTTTTTGCAGTGAAAGGAACTATAAGGCCGGCTTCACACTGGGGCGGTGCGGGCGCTGCTTTACCATCGTTTTAGCCACGGTATGCGGCCACTAGCGGGGTTGTTTTACCCCCCGCTAGGGGCCGAAAAAGGGTTAAAAACCTCCGCAAAGCGCCGTTGCAGCAGCGCTTTGCCGGCGGTATCCCCGCGGTGTCCCATTGATTTCAATGGGTAGGAGCGGTGAATACACCGCTCCTTCACCGCTCCAAATAGGACTTTTTTTATCGTCCTGCTAGTGCACCGCTCCAGTGTGAAAGCCGGATGGCTTTCACACTGGAGTGAAAGGACCCGCTTTTTTCAGGAGCTACACAGGCGCTATTTTTAGAGCTGTAGCTCCTGAAAAACGCCCCAGTGTGAAAGCACCCTTAAGGCTTTATCATAAAAAAGCCATGTTAGACCAGCCTTTCACAACCTGGGTTCCATGGAATCCTAGGGCTCCTTCAAAGGTTGCTAGGGGTTCATTGAGCAAGGTGTTAAGGCTTCTGCAGTGAAAGGTACATATATCATACAAAGACATTTTAGACCAACCTTTCATAACCAGGGTTTCCACGGAACCCTAGGTTTCTCCAAAGGATACTAGGGGTTCCTTGATCAAGGAGCAACATCTGCCTCTCTCATATGAGTAACCACTGTTAACAATGATCTTTTTAGCTATCTTTAAAAGCAGAATTCTTCCTATTGACCAAAAATTTAAGAGGCGGATGTTGGCGGAGAAGACCTGGTTTGCAATCAATATTTCAATGGGTCCCAAAGGTGTTGAGGTCAGAGCTCTGTTTAGGCCACCAAGCTGGTCAAGCTATGTCTTTACAGAACTGGCTTTGTACACAGGGCGCAGTCATGCTGGAACAAAAAAGACCTTCCCTAAACTGTTAACACAAAGTTGGAAGCAAAATTGTCAAAAATTTCTTTGTGTGCCATAGTATTAACACAACTCTTTGGTACAGTTGAGGCCAGGGCTTTGTGTAGGCCACTCAAGTTCTTCCACACCAAACTGGTCAAACCATGTCCATGGAGCTGGCTTTGTGCACAAGGGGACTGTCACACAACAAAAAAAGTCTTCTCCAAACTGTTACCACAAGGTTTGAAATGTACAGTGGTCTAAAACATCTTTAATAAAAGTACCATGTACTAGAAATACCCAAACACGTCAATCTGAGTTTACTATTAAAGACTTTAACTCAGCTTTTCTCAACCTTTTTTAACACAACGAAACCCCTGCTAAAAATGACTATATCTACAACTCACAATACAGTAGTGTGATGGTCATTGGGATGAATGACCCTTACATTGGTGGTCTTTGGGAAGAATGTTCCGTACATTAGTGATCAGTGGGAAGAATGCTCCTTACATTGGTGATCAGTGGGAAGAATGTTCCGTACATTGGTGATCAGTGGGAAGAATGTTCCGTACATTGGTGTTCAGTGGGAAGAATGTTACTTACATTGGTGATCAGTGGGAAGAATGTTCCTTAAATTGGTGGTCATTGGGAAGAATTCTCCTTACACTTGTGGTAAGTGAGAAGAATGTTCCTTACATTGGTAGTCAATGGGAAAAATTCTCCTTACACTTGTGGTCATTGGGAAGAATGCTCCTTACACTTGCGGTCATTGAGAAGAATGCTCCTTACATTGTTGGACATTGGGAAGATTGCTCCTTAGACTTGTGGTCATTGGGAAAAATGCTCCTTACATTGGTGGTCATTGAGAAGAATGCTCCTTAGATTGGTGGTCAGTGGGAAGAATGTTCCTTACATTGGTGATCAGTGGGAAGAATGTCCCTTACATTGGTGATCAGTGGGAAGAATGTTCCGTACATTGGTGATCAGTGGGAAGAATGCTCCTTACATTGGTGATCAGTGGGAAGAATGTTCCTTACATTGGTGGTCATTGGGAAGAATTCTCCTTACACTTGTGGTAAGTGAGAAGAATGTTCCTTACATTGGTAGTCAATGGGAAAAATTCTCCTTACACTTGTGGTCAGTGGGAAGAATGCTCCTTACATTGGTGGACATTGGGAAGAATGCTCCTTAGATTGGTGATCAGTGGGAAGAATGTCCCTTAAATTGGTGATCAGTGGGAAGAATGCTCCTTACATTGGTGATCAGTGGGAATACTGCTCCTTACACTTGTCATTGGGAAAAAAAGTTGCTCCTTACATTGGTGGTCAGTGGGAAGAATGTTCTTTACCGTTGTGGTCATTGAGAAGAATTCTCCTTACACTTGTAGTAAGTGGGAAGAATGTTCCTTACATTGGTGGTCATTGGGGAAAAATGCTCCTTACACTTGCAGTCATTTAGAAGAATGCTCCTTACATTGGTGGTCAGTGGGAAGATTGCTCCTTACACTTGTGGTCATTGGGAGGAATTACCTCCTTATAGATACTGTAGCTGAAAGTTCAATGGTATCAGTGGAAACCTGATCTGAGAGGCAGAAATTGCTAATTTCTCAAGGAACCCCTAGCAACCTCTGGTGGAACTCTAGGGATCCATGGAACCCTTAGCAACCTCAAGCGGAACCTTAGGATATCATGGAACCCTGGTTGAGGAACCCTGGTTGAAAAACCCTGCTTTACCGGTTACACTACATGGTTGATGACCCATATTAGTAGATCATCCTAAACGTAGTTTTAGATTTGAATGCCTGATATAAGTTGCTTTATGTTTCTGCTATTTTTTAGGCCATAGAAATTTTTTTGTATTTTATGCTTGTAAGGAACCTGTTCTTTGCGTTAAACACATAGATGTATACTATCTACGTACTGAATGTAAGTCGATGTAGCTCACAGAACGCTGTATGCATAACTTGAATCAGGCGTTCTTGTCCATTATTGAAGACGGCCTTCCCCCTTTTTTGCTGCTAATTCTCCTTGGCTCCGGTTTCACTTGGTGTCCTTAAGTGACTTTCACCTTTAGTAAAGCCCCCAGCGCTATGTTTGCTTTTTAGAACAGGGATGGAATGAGTCCCCTTAGACTGTGTCTGGCCTGAAAAGCAAAGAAAGAGGGCTAGTCAGCAATTCTGCCTGTAACATGACCCTTCCTTCCCTCTTTATCTCACAGGGGAGGTCTTGCTCCTGCTGTTCAAGGTAATGTAAAATGAAAAAAAAAAAAAAAAAAAAAAACGAAGAAGGGGGATGGGATTTTGCAGTATTTTTCTGAAAAACATCCCAAGTTGCTCAAGAAAAAAAAAAAAATTCAATAAGCCTAGGATTTTTTTTTTTTTTTTTCTGGCATGGATTTACGCATTATTTGTGAAATATTACATAGTTTACATATCTTTCCTTCTTGCACCTTGCAGTCACGTCAATAGCTTTCTACCCTTCTCAGGTGCCTCTTGTTCTCTCCACGGCTAAAATCTCAGCTGCTCTTGCAAAAAAAACAAAAAAAACACATGAACTGCTGAAGAGAGATGATTTGGCAAAGAGCTAAGTTCTGGATTTTCTGATAAATTGAAGCAGAGCCTCCTCTCTCGGCCAAAAGTTTAAGGATTTTTTTTTTTCTTCATAACAAGCCGTGTACTACGAACACAAACAAATGCCTGAACTCCATCCGCTGCGTTTCAGTTCAAACATGTTTGTAGCTTTATGACTATATTCGTTTTTTCCGCGTCAGGTTAATTAGGAACAGCGTTTTGATTCCTTTGGCGTTTATTTTTTACACGGTTGAAAAAAAAAAAAATAACGTAAATGCCGCATGACAAGGCTGAACGTCGAGGTAACGAATTCCCTTTTACAAACGCAGCTGGTAAGGTGCCAATTAGCGGGTCAGCGGTAAAATGAAAAGTTGTGTTGGTGGCCACGTTGATATTTATTTTAGAAAGTAACAAAAGACAACAAAGCTGCAGAGATGACCGGCCGCTGCGATTCTACCCTTAATTGGGTCAATTAGCAAAATTAGTTATTATGGTATTTTCAGTTTTTTTTTTTTTGTATGTGTTGGGGTTGGGGTTGGGGGGGGGGGGGTAGGTGCTCTGAAAAGGGCCCAGTGGCAGAATCTAGGGTACCTGTCAGGGAAATCGTATGCACAGTCATGAACCAAGACTTGCACTTGCTAATAAGAGTTCACTGGTGACAGCTAGATGTGCCTTAGCTCGCGAACGTATCTGCGCACTAGCGTGAGCGTAGGTGAATACTTGGCACCCTCTTGCCTATTTAACTTCTTCAGATCCGCGCTATAGCCGAATGACGGCTACAGCGCGGACCTACTT
Source organism: Lithobates sylvaticus (assembly GCA_028564925.1). Lineage (NCBI taxonomy): Eukaryota > Metazoa > Chordata > Amphibia > Anura > Ranidae > Lithobates > Lithobates sylvaticus. The sequence goes on along the minus strand of CM053033.1, from coordinate 10,988,322 downwards.
TGCCGGGGGGACGTCAATAGGAGTCCTCCCGTGTCCGAGCGGCCTGCGTGCCCTCTGCAGGGCGCAGGTGGCGCGCTCTGTGATCAGCGAGTCTATGAGACCCGACCCCTTACCACGTGATCAGCTGTCAGCCAATGACAGCTGATCATGTGATGTAAACAGAGCCGGTAATCGGCTATTTATTCTCCTTGCGCTGATAGCGTGAGGAGAAAAAAAAAAAGCAAATGTAAAGAAGAAGTTGAAATCTGTACCAGTGGCGGCCCGTCCATAGGGGGCACCTGGCATAAACTCCCCCCCCCCCCACAGCCCCCCCAGGCAGTCACCAAAAAAAATGGCCTCAAGTTCACTGTGTTCGGGCGCCGGACACAGTGCACTATGGGAAGCGCCACGTCTATGCAATCATGAGATTGCAGACGAGGCGCTTCATTGGCGGGGTTTGGAGCTGCTTTGTTGTGCAATCCATCGTGCCGAGCAGCATCCGCCTGGCGCCCGTAGTATATCACTACGGCCGGGTGTTTTGTTTTCAGTGTAAGAACAAAGTCACTTCTGGCACCCGGCGGGCTACAATAAGATGTCCGCCGTCTATTCCCCTTATGTTTAGTGGAGAGGGGAGGCCCCTCCCCTCTCCACTGAACACACGGAGACAGACAGGAACTAGATGCAGCTGAAGGGGAAAGAATGCTGTGCTGTGTTGCTGGGGACACAGATGTAAGGAGGGACTCCGCTGGGGACACAGATGTAAGGAGGGACTCCGCTGGGGACACAGATGTAAGGAGGGACTCGGCTGGGGACACTGGTGTAAGGAGGGACTCCGCTTATGGGGACACAGTTGTAAGGAGGGACTCTGCTGGGGGCACCTGATGTAAGGAGGGACTCTGCTGGGGGCACCTGATGTAAGGATGGACTCTGCTGGGGACACCTGATGGCAGGTGACGTGGCAGGTGACACGCTCAGGGCTCCCACTGATTCTGCATTATGGTGAGTTGAATGATTTCATTTTATACTACAATGTAATAATAGAAATAATGAGCTTCAATCATCCCGACACTATAACAACCATGGTGCCAGGATGATTGAAGTGCTAACACCAGGTGTTTGGAGTATCTTTATCTGCTGATTGTTAAACTTTCTAGAATACACATATTTCTATTGTTGTGTAGGATTTGGGCCTGCTGTCCCTCCCTCTCTCCCTCCCTATCCCACCATCCCTCGTTCATCTCAGACACTAACCACACCTCCTTGGAGGCATGCAATTTAAGCCACGCCCACTATTTCGCTTTAACCACGCCCGTTTTTGCCAAGTGGAAGGGGTAAAAAAGGAAGGGCGGGGTCTGGCGCCCCCACATCCTAAAAGTTCACCAGCCGCCACTGATCTGTACATGGGTGCACTTTAATCAATGTAAAGAGGTGTTTGGTGCACTTTCATTTGAGTACTCACACTACACAGACACACTCCACGGATACACTATAATATACTGTAATATAATGCGCCAAACGTACAGTGACGCACAGAACTATATGGCTTTAACTGGCAGTAACGCACACAGAACGATATGGTGTTAAACTGGCAGTAACGCACACAGAACTATATGGCGTTAAACTGGCAGTAATGCACACAAAACTAATATGGCGTTAAACTGGCAGTAATGACACAAAACGATATGGCGTTAAACTGGCAGTAACGCCGCGCACTGATCTTTGAGCGGATTAAGAAATTGCAACCCCATGTTCTTTGCCTGCAGGAAACCCATTTGACAGGGTCAAAAGTCCTAGCGCTCAAAAAACATTGGGTTGCCCATAGTTACACCTCCACATATTCTAATTATGCCCGCGGAGTGGCGGTGCTAATACGCAAAGGCCTTCCTTTTGAATGTCATAGGGTAATCTCTGATTCTAAAGGACAGTATTTGATACTTCATGCCTCAGTTCGCGGCACCCCATTGATTATTGCAACAGTATATGTCCCCCTTCCGGTTTCAGCGGTAATCTTTACGGATATAAGTACACAACTTTCTTTATTACCCAGCTGCCCAGTGCTACTAATGGGTGACTTCAACTCCGTGTTGCAGTCATCCATTGATAGACTGAAACCACAGCTAAATGACTCCAGATTGTTTGGCAAATGGTGTGAGGTATATGGATATGTAGATATATGGCGATGGAAGTTCCCCAACAAAAGAGTTTTCTCATGCCAATCTAGAACGTACGGTTCTCTCTCTAGAATAGACTATGCACTTGCCAGCAGGGACCTGCTGCCGAACGTTTTAAATATGGACTATGTCTCCCAGACCATATCAGACCACTCACTTATGACAGTTACCCTTACTTTGGGACATAGGCCGACGTTTCGGATGTGGAGACTTAGCCCCCTATGGATATCCACCCCTGAGATACAGGAAGCTATCTCGCTGGATATGCTAGATTACTGGTCCAACAACTTAGATACCGCAGAACCTGGTCCCACGTGGGACGCCTTTAAAGCAGTCCTACGGGGGGCTTATATCTCACGTATCAAACACTATAGAGCTACAGGGGCGGCCCACCTGGTGGAGCTGGAAAAAAACCTAGAGGACGCTAGAGCCCAACACATGAGGGACCTGACAGATGAGACTCGGGGGACAATTTCAAACGCACATAATGCATTGCAACTACACCAGGTGGATATGACTAAAAAACAACAACTATACCTATCTGCAAGAATACACGAACATGGCAGTAAAAATGGTAGGATGCTGGCTTTTCTGGCCCACACCGAATATACAGACAGCTCAATACCGGCCATTACACTAAAGGACGGCTCCATAACCAATGATCCAGTATGCATTAACCAGACATTTGCTACCTACTACAGAGACCTTTACACTGACCTAGACCCACCACAGGAGGCCACGTTTAGGGGCTTTTTCTCTTCCATGGCCTTCCCGGCATTGGATGAGGCACAGAGGGGGCTTTTGGAACAGGAGATCACTTTGGAAGAGGTAGAGGCAGCAATCCGCTCTCTGCCCCCTTCAAAGACCCCGGGCTTGGATGGTATTCCCTCCGGGTGGTACCAGACCTATGCGGAGGTAATTGCCCCCAAGCTTCTACATACGTTCCGAAATTCTCTGCAGCAGGGTACTTTGCCAGCTTCCATGAATGAGGCCCTCATTGTAGTCTTGCCCAAACCCGAAAAGAACAAACTGCTATGTGAATCTTATCGACCGATTTCACTTTTAAACACCGATGTGAAAATTCTGGCCAAAATTTTGGCCCAGAGATTACAAAAAGTTATTTTAGCTCTCATCCCCCCAGACCAAGCAGGGTTCATGCCGGGTCGCAACACGTTTGATAACATCCGCAGACTGTATCTACATGTCCATAGGGCACACGCAGCGAGGCAAAGCCATCTAGTGCTATCCTTAGATGTGTTAAAGGCGTTTGACACGGTTCGCTGGACATTTTTATGGGAAACCATGTCAAACATGGGCTTCGGCCCCCTGTTTTTAAGGTGGGTCCGTCTATTATATGCGCGCCCAAGTGCGAGAGTCCGTACTAATGGTGATGTTTCGGTGGCGTTTGCCCTGCAAAGGGGAACCAGACAAGGGTGCCCCCTCTCTCCGCTCCTGTTCGCTATCGCCATTGAGCCATTAGCTCTGGCGGTGCGGCAGGCCGCGGGGATTGGGGGCATCCAATGCGGAACGCAAATGGAGAAAATTTCTCTATACGCAGACGACGCGTTAATCTACCTGGACGGCAGAGAGAGCTCTTTTAGAAACTTGATGCAGGTGGTTGAAGAGTTTGGGGAGGTGTCGGGGCTGAGGGTCGGATGGGAGAAATCCATAGCCTTTCCTATAGGTCCTCTGACCCCATATAAATACCTTGAGAACTCTAGACTGAAAACTGCTCAGTCTTTTAAATACCTAGGAGTTCAAATACATAATGACCTCTCCAGATTCGTAGATCTCAACATCACACCAGTAATAAAACAAATGACGGACAAACTTCAAGTCTGGTCAACCCTCCCACTAAATTTAATAGGACGTATTAATATCTTCAAAATGATTTTTTTGCCAAAATTTTTGTATTTCTTTAGAGCAGCTCCAGTGTATCTCCCAAAAAAAATGTTCCAGAGGGTGGAGGCAGTTCTGTCCTCCTTCGTTTGGCAAGCCGCTCATCCACGTATATCTAAAATGTCCCTGCAAGCGGTTAAAAGCAGGGGAGGACTAGCATGCCCTAACCTGCGGAAATACTTTCTTGCCTCACAACTTACGTTTATATATGAGTGGATGCACTCCGACCCTCGGCCCCCCTCTGTCTCCCTGATGTCCTCATTTTATGAGTAAGGTACCAAGGCACTTGATGTGATGCACAGGTCTAGACCTAACAAATGCTCCAGACTTTCCCCTAGGGATGTTGGTTTACTAGCCTGGAAGGAGAGCAACGGACTCCTGTCCAAAGGTATGAGTACATGGTCGCCAAACACCCCAATTTGGGATAACCCAAATCTCCCTGAGCTCCATGGTCACCCCGACTCGAAATGGTGGTCAAGGATGCAAGTTACACATCTGGCACATTTATTTTCAAATGGTATTTTTGTGACTTTTGACCACCTAAAAGCTAAGTATGGTATACCTAACAAATTTTTTTATAAGTATCTGCTGATCAGACATGCCACTAGGGCCCAATTTGGCACCCTGACCATGGAGCTCAGGACACCCCCTTTGGAAGATCATCTCTCCGACCCAGATATAACAAAAATGGTGACAACCTTCTATAACCACCTGAACATGGCGAGAGCAGACCCATTCCAAACCTCGTTCACCAAATGGCAAAAACTGATACCTGTACTAACAGAGGAGGGGTGGGAAGAAGTTACTGAGGTTTGCTTTCAAGATATTATATGTACCGCTGACCAATATATACAGTTTAAATTTATCCACCATCTACACTATACTCCTGATAGACTGGCACGTATGGGGCTGAGAGTGAATGCTAGTTGTGCTCGGTGTACTAGTGACAATGCTAATATGTTTCATATGTTCTGGAGCTGCCCTGGACTCAACCAGTACTGGAGAGACTTATTCAAATTTTGTGATGAACAGCTTAACACACCGATTCCCAGAACACCCGAAGTGGGGTTACTGGGTATACTGAATGACTTAGTTCACCCAGTGGCTGCCCGAATACTAATACGGACTATTATGTTTTATGCAAGGAAAGTTATTTTACTGAAATGGAAAGACAGCGAACCGCCTAAGATACAAACTCTGTATGGAATCATTAATGGACAACTCCCCAAGTTTAAAATTGTTTATAAAAACAGGGTCTGCCTCAAGAAGTTTTATAAGGTATGGCAACCCTGGTTGGATATTACCGCCCCCTTCTGGGGTTCGGTCCTGCCCACACAGGATTGTTAACAAATGATTGGGAACACCATGCTATGGATTTGCCTCTACTGGAAGGGGGAGCGGATCTTGGTGGGACTGTTGGGACAGAGCATGGGTAGAAAGAGGTGTGCTTGGGTGTGAATGAGTCTGTGTGTTGGGTGAGTGAGTGTGTGTATGGAAGTTAGTCGCAGTGGGGCATAGGGATCCTATCCTTTTGCTGTAATCCCCAGGAGTAAATCATGGGGGAATGAAACAGACGCACAAGAATGTTGAGATGCGATCCCCTTGTTTATAAGGTGCTACCACTGCTGTTAGTACTGTATTGTTTATTGTTTATTGTTTATTGTTTGTAATGTTAAAAACTCAAAATAAACACCTTTTAAAAAAAAAAAAAACTGGCAGTAACGCACACAGAACTATATGGCGTTAAACTGGCAGTAACGTGTGCAAAACTATATGACGTTAAACTGGCAGTAACGCAAACAGAAGTAAATGGCGTTAAACTGGCAGTAACGCACAAAACTATATGGTGTTAAACTGGCAGTAACGCACACAAAACAATATGGCATTAAACTGGCAGTAACGTACTCAGAAGTAAATGGTGTTAAACTGGCAGTAATGCACAAAACTATATAGCGTTAAACTGGCAGTAACACCCACAGAACTATATGGCGTTAAACTGGCAGTAACGCACGCAAAACTATATGGCGTTAAACTGGCAGTAACGTACTCAGAAGTAAATAGTGTTAAACTGGCAGTAATGCGCACAGAAGTAAATGGTGTTAAACTGGCAGTAACACGATCAAATAGACAGTGTTCAACCATCACTACACTGACGCTATCTGAACTGTCTCTACTCTAACTATACACTAATGTAAAGATCACTACACTACACTGAAACTATATGAGCTGTCCCTACTCTAGCTGCACACTATGCAAAGATGAATGATGGTCCTCCTCACTACACTCACACTATCCCTAGACTGACACTAAACTAATATTCTACACTGACAATTGAAGCAAAATAGCACAGTATAGCACACTAACTAACTAATAGCACTGAACAGAGCCCTGTTGTATCTCTCTCCATGCCAAAATCACACTGAAAATGGCTGCCATTGAAAGAATAACTTTATAGTGTGGGGCGGGAATGAGCCACGATTGGATAAAGTCATGATGACAGTGTCCAATCATGACTCTGACAGTGCTCTGTGCCCTGATTGGCTGAAGCTTTCACTGCTTGTTCAGAGGCCGAACAAACTGTTGCACGACCCATTTGTCCGGCTGTATGCCGAACGCCCTAACAACGAAAGTTCAGCCTGAGCATAAGAACCATTCACCCATCCCTATTGCTGACCCGGCTTGTGACCTGACTCTGCCCACTGTTCCGTTGCATTCTCTACTCGCCTGATACCGACCCTGGCTTAGCCCTGACTCGTCTCTGGATCCAATTCTGTACCTCTGCTGCTTGGCCGCTACCGACTTCTGCCTGCCTGACCACCCGAGACCCTGATTCCACCTGTTTACCAGCTTGCTACACCGGGATGATATGGGGGCAGAAGCTAGATGACAGAGCAGCTACAAGTGGTGTTGATAGTTTTAGTGGCAGTGGTGGTTATGGAGGCTCTGTCTTGGAAGCCACCATTGGTGTTAATAAATGAAGACTGGCAATGACGAAAATGGCTGAAGATCTATTCAAGTAGGAAAGGCATTTTCTTTATTCTGTGACACCAAGAACATCTGACAGAGAGTCTAGTCTTATGTAGGCTTTCTATTTCGTGGATGTTCGAGAGATAGCAGATTTAATGTGGACTTCAGCTTTGTTAATCACTTTCAGATAGATTTATGACCATTCTCACCTCTGTGACTCTCTCCCTCCCATTCCATATCCCACTTCTCTACTCCCGAGAAGCCTTTTTTTTCACTTTTATTACTGTGTGTGAGTTTTTTTCAGAGAATCTTATCTTTGCAGATTTGTTAAATCTTCGTTTATTAGTACGGCTTGGACTGAGAAGAAGGTGTAGATTGACCAAAAAAATGAATTTAGTGCAGATAAAAAAGTATCCTGGACAGTACTCAACTGTGTTATTTCATGGATGTCAAACTCTTATCACTTGCAAGAAAAAGTTTACACTTTTCAAAGATTATTACCCACAATGCTAATTATTTTCTAATAAAGGGTGATAAAGGGTGAGAAGAAGGCCAACTAAGACTTTATGCCACTGGTCTAGTTTGCAGATTCAATAATACATGGGCCACCAAGGTGCTATTTCAGGAGCTGTGGAAAACATAAGCCGTGGCCATCCTATCCGGTTACTATAAAGGTTTGGCACCTTTCTCGAGAAAATCACACATCATGAGAAGTCATGGGGAGAAGGTTAACTATATGACAACTAAGCAGGGGTTTAACTAGAAAACACAGGGCAAAATGTTGTATGGGGCCCCCCCCCCACAAAAAAATGGCCGGGCGTAAATTAAATAATGGGCGTGGCTTAAAGGGCATGACTCAAAGGGGGTGTGGTTCGAGTCTGAGATGAATGAGGGATGGAGGAAGGAAGGAAAGAAAGAAAGAAAGAAGGAAAGATAGGGAGGGAAGGAGAGAGAAGGGATGGAGGGACAACAGGCCCAGATCCTACACCACAATAGCAATATATGTATTCCAGAAAGTTTAACAATCAACAGATAAAGATACTCCAAAGACCTGGTGTTAGCGCTTCAATCATCCTCACCTGTGCCCAATGCAGCGTGACCAGTGCCCAATGTGGCCTGCCTGTTCCCAGTGCAGCGTGGCCTGCCCTTGTCCAATACAGCCTCACCTGTGCCCAATACTGCCTCACCTGTGCCCACCTGTGCCCAATGCAGCATGGCCTGTGCCCAATGCAGTGTGTCTAGTGCCCAATGCAGCCTCACCTGTGCCCAATGCAGCATCACCTGTGCCCAATGCAGCCTCACCTGTGTCCAATGCAGCGTGACCTGCCTGTGCCCAATGTAGCATGTCCAGTGCCCAATGCAGCCTCACCTGTGCCCAATGCAGCCTCACCTGTGCCCAATGTGGCCTGCCTGTTCCCAATGCAGCATGGCCTGCCCTTGCCCAATACAGCCTCACCTGTGCCCAATACTGCCTCACCTGTGACCATCTGTGCCCAATGCAGCCTCACCTGTGCCCAATGCAGCATGAACTGCCGGTGCCCAATGCAGCATGACCTGCCTGTGCCCAATGCAGCATGTCCAGTGCCCAATGCAGCATTTACATGTGCCCAATGTGGCCTGCCTGTTCTCAAAGCAGCGTGGCCTGCCCGTACCCAATACAGCCTCACCTGTGCCCATCTGTGCCCAATAGAGCCTCACTTGTGCCCACCTGTGCCCAATGCAGCCTCATATGTGCCCAATACTGCCTCACCTGTGCCCACCTGTGCCCAATGCGGCCTCCCCTGTGCCCAATACAGCCTCACCTGTACCCACCTGTGCCCATTGCAGCCTCACCTGTGCCCACCTTTGCATAATGCAGCATGACCCCTGCACAATGCAGCCTCACCTGTGCATAGGAAGAGAGGGGCGAGCACCGCCCACACGGTCCCCCAGCCAGGGGAAGTGAGGAGAGGAAGAGGCAAGATATCTGTACGAGCAGAGAGCTGTAATAGCTTTCATTTGAATTTCCTGTGTTCCTGGGGCTCATCGTCACATAGCCCCACCTCCTGGCGCTATGGGCGCCCGCAGCCCATGTGGGCACTATGGGGCCCGCAGCCAAGGGGGGCCCGTGGGGAGGATGAGGAATGCATACTGCGGGGGGCGAGCACCGCCCGCACGGCCCCCCAGCCAGGGGAAGGGAGGAGAGGAAGAGGCAAACTGTCTACGAGCGGAGAGTGAGATGGTCCACTGTAATAGCTTTCATTAGAAATTCCTGTGTTCCCGGGGCTCACCGTCACATAGCCCCACCTCTTTGCCCAGCGCCTTTGATAGACAGAACACCGGTCCAATGTGGGACATGTGACGTCATCAAAGGCGCAGGGCCTTGGGGTCACCATTCGTAAAGTATAAGGTCCCTTGCACAAGGGGCCACCATTGGTAAAGTATAGGGTCCCTTGCACACAGGGGCCACTTTTATTAAAGTATAAGTTTCATTGCACACTGGACCACCATTGGTAAAGTATAAGGTCCCTTGCACATGGGGCCATGATTAGTAAAATATAAGGCTTCTTGCACAAGGGGCCACCATTAGTAAAGTATAGGATCCCTTGCGCATGGGGCCTTCATTAGTAAAGTATAAGGTCACTTGCACATAAGGCCACCATTAATAAAGTGTAAGGTTCCTTACACAAGGGGTCACCACTGGTAAAGTATAGGGTCCCTTGCACATTGGGCCACTTTTATTAAAGTATAAGGTTCCTTGCACACTGGACCGCCATTAGTAAAATATAAGGCTCCTTGTACAAGGGGCCACCATTAGTAAAGTATAAGGTCCCTTTCACACTGGGTCATTATTAGTAAAATGTAAGGTCCTTTGCTCATGGGGTCGCCATTAGTAAAGTATAAGGTCCCTTGCACATAGGGCCATCATTCGTAAAGTTTAAGGTCCCTTATACACCGGGCCACCTTTAGTAAAGTATAAGGTCCTTTGCACATAGGGCCATCATTTGTAAAGTATAAGGTCCCTTGCACACAGGGCCACCACTAGTAAAGTATAAGGTTCCTTGCACACAGGGCCACCAATAGTAAAATATAAGGTTCCTTGCACACTGGACCATCGTTGGTAATGTTTAAGGTCCCTTGCACATGGGGCCACAATTAGTAAAATATAAGGCTCCTTGCACAAGGGGCAACCATTAGTAAAGTATAGGGTCCCTTGCACATAGGGCCACTTTTATTAAAATATAAGGTTACTTGCACACTGGACCACCATTGGTAAAGTATAAGGTCCCTTGCACAAGGGGCCACCATTAGTAAATATAAGGTCCCTTGCACATGGGGCCATCCAGCTGCAATGAGTCCCTCCTGGTGTTTATACATAAAAAGCCATACCTGGAATTCTCCTTTAAATTCCGAGCAACACATTATCCAATGAGTGTTTTCATCTACATCAAAATATGATTTTTTTTTTTAATTATTTTTGTATTGACAACTCTAATGTTTTCTATCCTAGAATTCAGATATTCTTTTATTGTGTATTTGCATTAGTTAAAGCCGCACACTGTTTGTTTTCCTTCCTTACTGAAGCGTACAATGTATCTCTTTCAGCATGATTGGTGTTGTCACAACACATGAATTACCAAAATTTAATTTGGCTCGTTTTAGCAAACACACCGCTTGGGGTTGCGAGAACAAGGAGTCATTTATTCATTTGATATTTTAATAGTCCAAAAAAAAAAAAAAAAGGTAGAACAGCACATTACATACGAATATATAGAGAGGTTCTAATCAAATCAGATTGAGATGAGAATTTGTGACCAATTTTATACAGGTTTCTGGCCCGGGGGGTCAAACACTTAATACACCTGATGGCTTTGGATGGACTCAGAAGACATCCCCTTGTGCCAAGTAGGTCAGAGAATTATAAACGATTAGAGATAAGAAACCGGTCATTTGTGTGATAAGTAGTGATGAGCCCACAATTTTGTCTAAACCTAGGATCGGAATGAATTTTAGCTATGGAGCCCCATGATTTGCAGTTACACCTATGGAGCCCCATGAACTGTAGTTACACCTATGGAGTCACATGAATTGTAGTTACACCTATGGAGCCCCATTAATTGAAATTACACTTATGGAGCCCCATGAATTGTAGTTACACCTATGGAGTCACATGAATTGTAGATACATCTTTGGAGCCCCATTTTTTGTAGTTACCCCTATAGATCCCCATGAACTGTAGTTACTCCTATGGAGCCCCATGAATTGTAGTTACACCTATGCTGCCGCATTCATTTTAGGTGCATCTATGGAGCCCCATGATTTGTAGTTAGACCTATGGAGCCCCATGAATTGTAGTTACACCTATGGAGCCCCATTAACTGTAGCTACACCTGCGGAGCCCCATGAACTGTAGTTACTTGTATGGAGCCCCATGATTTGTAGTTACACCTATGGAGCCCCATGAATTGTAGTTACACCTATGGAGCCTCATGAATTGTAGTTACTTGTATGGAGCCCCATGATTTGTAGTTACACCTATGGAGCCCCATGAATTGTAGTTACACCTATGGAGCCTCATGAATTGTAGTTATATGTATGGAGCCCCATTAACTGTAGTTACACCTGTGGAGCCCCATGAATTACAGTTACACCTATGGAGCCCCATGAGTTGTAGTTACACCTATGTAGCTCCATGATTTATAGTTACACCTATGTAGCTCCATGATTTATAGTTACACCTATGGAGCTCCATTAACTGTAGTTACATGTATGGAGCCCCATGAATTGTAGTTACACCCGTGGAGCCTCATGAACTGTAGATACACATTTGGAGCCCCATGAATTGTAATTACACCTGTGGAGCACATGAATTGTAGTTACACCTATGGTGCCGCATGCATTTTAGGTACACCTATGGAGCCCCATGATTTGTAGTTACACCTATGGAGCCCCATGAACTGTAGTTACACGTATGGAGCCCCATTAATTATAGTTACACCTATAGAGCCCCATGAATCGTAGTTACACCCGTGGGACCCCAGGAATTTTAGTTACACCTATGAAGCCCCATGAACTGTAGTTACATCTATGGAGATCCATGAACTGTAGTTACACCTATGGAGCCCTGTGAATTGTAGTTACACCTATGGAGCCTCATTAACTGTAGTTACATCTATGGAGCCCCATGAATTGTAGTTACACCTATGGAGCCCCATGAACTGCAGTTACTTGTATGGAGCCCCATGATTTGTAGTTACACCTATGGAGCCCCATGAATTGTAGTTACACCTATGGAACCTTAATGAATTGTAGTTACTTGTATGGAGCCCCACGATTTGTAGTTACACCTATGGAGCCCCAAGATTTGTAGTTACACCTATGGAGCCCCATGAATTTTAGTTACACCTATGGAGCCTCATGAATTGTAGTTATACGTATGGAGCCCCATTAACTGTAGTTACACCTGTGGAGCCCCATGAATTACAGTTACACCTATGGAGCCCCATGAGTTGTAGTTACACCTATGGAGCTCCATTAACTGTAGTTACATGTATGGAGCCCCATGAATTGTAGTTACACCCGTGGAGCCTCTTGAACTGTAGATACACATTTGGAGCCCCATGAATTGTAGTTACACCCGTGGAGCCTCTTGAACTGTAGATACACATTTGGAGCCCCATGAATTGTAGTTACACCTGTGGAGCACATGAATTGTAGTTACACCTATGGAGTCACATGAATTGTAGTTACACCTATGGAGTCACATGAATTGTAGTTACACCTATGGAGTCACATGATTTGTAGTTACACCTATGGAGCCCCATGAATCGTAGTTACACCCATGGGACCCCAGGAATTTTAGTTACACCTATGAAGCCCCATGAACTGTAGTTACATCTATGGAGATCCATGAACTGTAGTTACACCTATGGAGCCCTGTGAATTGTAGTTACACCTATGGAGCCTCATTAACTGTAGTTACACCTTTGGAGCCCCATATATTGTAGTTATGCCCCTGATATGTACTGTACATAAACTAACGCAGCCCAGTGGTGAAATAGTTCATTTTATGCCAGACTAAAGACGAAGAAAAAAAAAAAATCATGTTTTTCTTGCAGAAAGAACTCAGAGCCATAAAGTCGATAGCAGGTTGTTCTGGAACCCGGTGTTCTGACTCTCCAGGCCATAAACGTATCTTAGCAGGTAACAAGCAGTGATGCTCGGTGTGCCCATTTGGATAAGGAGAAGACATAAATATAAATGCTCACAATCCCTTCATGCCCAGAGAGTTCATTTTGAGAGGTCATTGAGGGATAATGTTTAATTTAAATTTTTGAATAAATTTTATCCTTTACGGAATCCATGTCTTAGAACAGAGAATATAAAAGAGATAGAATATCAATGAACCAAACACCTATCAGACGTGAATATGTAATATCTTCATTGTAGTTGATTTTAGGAATGTAAATAAATATCTAGATACTCGTTGGTTGTACCCCATTGATATTTTTATGCATGGGAGTGTAATGATATTATGTGAACCATGAAAGCCATAACATTGTTATAACATCAGCATTCATTGAGTTCCTTATCAGGGACGCCTTTACATTTCTTATTCATGTAATGATCTATTCAAAATCAATGCTATCTCTTTGTTGTAAGTGCCTGCATCCTTAGTTAATTCCGTAGCTGGGAGCAGGCTACTACGAAATGGAGTAGACATTGTAAAAACAGACTGTTCATTCTATTCCTTATGCTGAAAGTAGAATTATAGGCAAAAAATGTTTTATTTTTTATTTTGGTAGAGTAAGGGAGGGTCATAACCCCTGTCGGTTAATTTTTTGTCCTCTGTGTCCCATTGGGGAGAATTCCCTTCACTTCCTGTCTCATAGCCAAAACAGGAAGTAAGAGGAAATCCCTGCAAATCAACTTGGAGATCCAGGTCCCCCCCCCCCCCCACAAATCCTGTAGCTGCTGACTTTTAGTATAAAAGCACCCCAAGACAAAGTCATCTGTGACGAAACGCGCAGGGAGGAGCGACGCTTGCGCAAGTCCCCTTACATGGGCTGCTACTTTTAGCCAGACGGCTTTATTTTATGCTATACAACACATTCTTTGATGTAAGTGCAACTTACTTTTAAACCAATAAACACTGAATATTTTACATTGTGGAGGCCTTATCTCGTTTTGGGGCTCCCATGTAATCAAATCCACTTTTGGGCAGTGGAAGCTTGACAGCGTGATCCCCCTGGATGATCAAAGGTCCTGACTGGGTATATAGCCACAAGCGTTGAATGAATGAATGAATGAATAACTTGTATAACGCTACATATGTAAACTAAATCACCTCAGGGCGCTTTTGCCGCCATTGTCCATCTGGGTTTTCAGAAGAGATGGGTCTTGAGCTTCTTCCTGAAGGCCAGATAGTTTTCTTCCAAGCGGATGTCCGCGGACAGAGCATTCCATAGCCGTGGTCCTTGGACTGCTAACCTTCGTTGGCCTTTTCATTTATAACGGGTCTTGGGGATGTGGATGAGGTTCTGGTTAGTTGACCGGAGAGGGCGACCCGGGGTGTAGTGCTTTATTTCGTCGCAGAGGTATTGCGGGGCTTTTCCTTGTGTACATTTGTGAGTGAGGCAGAGGGTCTTGAATGTAACTCGATTCTTCACGGCTAGCCAATGGAGGGTCCTCAGAGACGGGGTGATTGATTCCCATGTTTTTTTTCCAGTTACCAGTCTGGCTGCTGTGGACAGTTTGTAGACGTGAAATTTGGTATTTTGGAAGTCCTAGGTAGAGGGAATTTGTGTAGTCGAGTCGGGAATTGATGATTGTTTCAACTACTGCTGCTGTATCTCCTTCCGGGATGAAGGGGATGAGTCTATGCAGTAGGTGAAGAAGGTAGTTGGATCCGCTGACTACTGATCCTATGAGTGCATCCATCATAATGTTTGAGTCAAAGATGACTCCGATACTTTTGGCTTAAGTGCTGGGGGTGATTGGTTGTCCGAGGATGGTGAGTGGTGTGGACATCGTGCCAGGGTTTTTGTTTCGGTTTACGTGAAGGAAGAGGAGTTCTTTTTTGGATCCGTTGAGTTTAAGGGAGCTCTCCGTCATCCAATCGTCGATCAATGAGTTTTCCAGTGCCTGGTATTGGTCTTTTTTGTTGGTGACGCATAGGTAGAGTTGGATGTCATCCGCGTAGGAGTGATAAAGTAGATCCTGGTTGCAGATGATTTTGAGGAGTGGGCGGAGATAGATGTTAAAGAGCACGGGCGACAGGGGTGATCCTTGAGGGACTCCATATGTAATTTTTCGTGCTTCCGAAGTGAACGTTCCTAGTTTCACTTTCTGAGATCGGTTCTCTAGGAAGGATGAAAACCAGGGTAAGTCTGAGTCTGCCACTCCAGCTACTTCTGTGAGACGAGTGAGCAGGGTTTTGTGGTCTACTGTGTTGAACGCTGCACTGAGGTCCAGCAGCACCAGGAGACACGATTCTCCTTCACCTGCTGCTTCAAGGGTGTCATCCCAGATTTTAAAGGGGTCCAGTTTCTGTCCCGTGGCCAGGGCGGAAACCACATTGTAGTGGGTCCAAGAGTTTATGGGTGTCCAGAAACTCCCATAAAAGGAGTTCATGAGGTGGAGGCTTTGAGGTGGAGGCTTTTTTATTCTTCTTTCTTAATGTGCATATGAACACAGATTAATTAATATTATACAACCATTCAATTTAATTTAGTGAGGGGAAGCAGACAAACTTGAAACATCTACCCCCCCCCCCCCAGTCGCTAAGGCCACCACCCCACACACTGCCCCGGCTCGCTTGTCGATTGATCAGCACTTTCCCCATCCAAGTCGCGGCTGCGGCTTCCCCCTCCATCTCCTCCATGTCCCGGTGGTCGCTCCTTCTCCTCCTGGCCACTTGGGTCTTTAGGCTCCCATCCAATGGTGTCTTTAGACTCCCGGCCAGGACTCGCTTCCTGATTGGCTGGGAGGAGAAACAGGAAGACATTAGCAAATATTATTTCGCTAATGTCACACAACTGGGTGGGCTCAGGGAGCTGTGCTCTGTGCCGCAAGCCCACCCTTTTAAGAATCTACTAACTATTTGGGCTGAGCATCAGTTCGGCCCTTAACAGCGCCCAATTTTCAGGGCACTCAGTGGAATGTCCGCTCGCTGAGCGCACAGCAAATAGCTGCATGTTGTTTAGGTGCGGGTCGGGTATCGGGACACCGCGTCTTCAACAATGGATAAATCAACACTGGTAACTAGTTTGGTGCACGCGGTCTGCTTAGCCATGTCTAAACCTAGAGTTTCAGAATTGTCGAGGTGCTTACAAAGTCAGGGCATCTCCAGGGGACAAGAATCACTCAGAGGACCCTTAGGGGGTAGTGCTACGATTCAAACATAGAAGTCAACATAAAATAGGACTTTACATTCGACTTGTTTAATTATCTAATCAGCCAACCACATGGCAATGCACAATATTATACAGATAGTGGTCAGTAGCTTCAGCTATGTTTACATCAAACTCCAGAATGGGAAAAAATTCAATTTTGTCCATAGCATGATTGTGGCTCATTGATGAGAATGGCTGGTATAAGCATTTGTAAGGCCGCGTACACACAAGCGGACTTTCCCGTGGGATTGTCAGCGAGCGCCCCCCCCTCCTGAGCCGCACCAGGCCGCGTGCCCTCAACATGGGGGGGGGGCTGGGGAAAGGGGGGCCCTGCAGCCCCCCCACCCCAAAGCGCCTTGTCCCCATGTTGATGAGGACAAAGGCCTCTTCCAGACAACCCTGGCCGTTGGTTGTCGGGGTCTGCGGGCGGGGGGGCTTATCGGAATATATAGGGACTTATATAGGGACAAGGGGCGGGTCACATGCTCATGTCACATGGTGACCCCGCCCCCATATTATGTCACAGTCCCGGAGGATGCTGGGACTGTGACATCGTATGGGGGCGGGGTCACCATGTGACATGAGCATGTGACCCGCCCCTTGTCCCTATATAAGTCACATCACAGCGTGTCTCTGCCATTACGGCAAGAGAGAGCATCGTGTCAACATCGGATGAAGAAAGAAGAACAACAAGCAAAAGCAGAAGGCGGCGGCGACAGCGACGACGGCAACAGAAGCCCCGGCCACCGGCAAGAACAGAAGAGACCCCCGAAGACCCCCGAAGTTGGAAAAAGACCCCCAGACGACGGCGGCGACGAAGGAGAAAGCCGGGCTCCTCCGCTAGTGAAAGAGCTAGGTAAAAGAGCAGAAGATAGCGGAGGAGTCCGGCGAGAAGACCCCCCAAGACGGAAGAAGACCCCCGGAGCTGTGCAATAAAATATTTAAAGAAATTGTGTCGTTTTTTTTATTTACACTTTTTTCCTTAGGTGAATGGGTAGGGGTACATCGTACCCCATACTCATTCACATAGGGTGGGGGGCCGGGATCTGGGGGCCCCCTTATTAAAGGGGGCTCCCGGATTCCGATAAGCCCCCCGCCTGCAGACCCCGACAACCAACAGCCAAAGTTGTCGGGAAGAGGCCCTTGTCCTCATCAACATGGGGACAAGGTGCTTTGGGGTGGGGGGGTCGCAGGGCCCCCCTTTCCCCAGGGCACCCCCCATGTTGAGGGCACGTGGCCTGGTACGGCTCAGGAGGGGGGCGCTCGCTCGTCCCCACCCCCTTTCCTGACCGGCCAGGCTGCGTGCTCGGATAAGGGTCTGAGATTGATCTGGGGTGGACCCCCACGCCGTTTTTTCGGCGTAGGTATTCCCCTTTAAATCCATACCAGGTGACTGGGCTAGCGTGGTGGCATTCACTGCCTTCGCTAGTCCCGTCTACCTGGAGTCATGTGCTAAATGAACGGACTTTCCTCCGTGTGTGGGCAAGTCCGTTCATTTCAAAAGTCCCACGGACTTTGGCCAAAACTCCGGCGGATTGTCCGTCGGAAAAGTCTGGGTGTCTGTGGGCAAGTCCACAAGTTCGGAAAGTCCGGCGGACCTCTGCTGGAAAGTCCGGCAGTTTGTCTGCTGGACTAGGTCCGGAGGACAATCCCGCGGGAAAGTCCGAGCGTGTGTACACCGCATAACTGATGAATTTTTTGGTCTAACATAAAGACTATGATAACCCCATTAAACACATTTTACAACTGTAGTGAGCAGAACCCCATCTCAGAAAGAATGCACAACACATTGAACTTTGAGGCAAATGGGCTTCAAAAGTAGAGATGAATTTGGCTTCAGCAGTACCGGGACAGGTTTATCTAGCACAAAACTGCATCCCCTCCTCCACTGTAAATGCATGCCATAGAATGGGTTTACTGCCCTATATCCATTCTCTACCCTCTTGCTCCACTGTACCCCTTGGTACGAAGCTGTATGTGGCATGCCAAGGGAATTATCCTGACATCATTGGCCTATTATGGCCACATGTTCATATTAAGACTGGAAAAATGTAGCCTAGTGTCAGGACCAGGATCTGAACCCACAACCTATGCTGTGTCCAGTGGTGGCTCTTCTTGCTGAGCCACCTGAGATGATGGACAGCTCCCTCTCTGATCTATTGGACTTTCTTGCTTTATCTCTGGTTTCAGGTGAACGTTGAACGTTTTGCTCCTCCTATGAACTTCCTGATTTAAGCCATATTTCTGCACTTCCTGTTTGCCAGGTGATTGTGCTCGCTTCAGCTGATATCTTGCTCCTTTACATACCTGCAGCTGTTTTTTTTTTCCACTAAAACCCGTTACCAACCTTTGGCTTGTTCCTCAACTACACTTCTGCTTGATCATAACCTGCAACCACTTGTTACCGACCTTTGACTTGTTCCTTAACTACGCTTCTGCTTGATCCAAACCTGCAACCATTTGTTACCAACCTTTGGATTGTTTACTTTCTCTGCTTCTGCTTGATCCTTACCTGCTATATCTACTACTGGACACCGAGTTGTTCACCTCCTGGTGGGGTGATCCTGAGGACTTTGATCTGTTATTATTATGCAGCAAATCCCATCTCTACCATCAGGAGCTCTGGTAAATAACACACCTCAGATGAGCCCATGTCATCTTCCAGAGTGACCCGTTTTTTACTTATCCTACTGGTCAGTGGAAGCCTCTCTACTGATGTAGCTATTGGTCTCTGAGCCTGGCCCCTGACACCAGGCCTGATAAATCTCAATTTCTCTTGAGGCATATAAGATATTCGATCATGAATCTCTGGACACAACCTACCTTGTGTTAACAGGCAAGGCTGGTGGTATAATGGTATGGGGAATGTTTTCTTGACAAACTTTGGGAACGTTATTACCAATCAATCATCGTTTAAATGCCTCGGACTTGTTGCTGACCAAAGACGTCCCTTTATGGTCAGAATTTAGTATACTGTATTTTCTCTAATAAAGAGGTTGGTGAGCAAACGTTCAAATGATAGTGTAGCTTATAACTTTACAAGCATCATAAAAGACCATAAAATGTAAAACCTGTGTAGAGCTAACATCACACCTTCTCTATGCCTGTCTAGCAGAGGAATGTTCTGATATCTGACCCTCATATAAAGTCCATAAAAACCTTCGGGCTGCAGATAATAATTGTTATACATGAGAGGTTTGTGCTCAGTAATCATACGTAAAGCCATAGAAAGGTGTTCTTCTGTATTATGGTGCATGTTCCTGGGGAGGAAAGGTCTTTTATTCGGGTTGCCTAAAATGAAATACCTACAGTATTTAACTAGATGGGTTCTTAGCATTTTTAAAACATTTTTTTTTATTGTAGGACTTTTGGGATGTGGAAGTACGACTGATTTCCTGTAACAGCATCCGTTGACTGGCATCCCCAAGCTGGAAGGTGATTGGTCAAGATGAGGAATACTCTAATATGGTGACCTCAGGTTCAGAACTGTTCCTGGAGTTTTGGTAGATTACCACTGTTACATTGCAGTCCCTTGGACCCCAGATTCTGGGGGCTTTCCACAGACCCGCTAAGTGACATTATTGGACAGAAGTTTAGCATAACACACTCCTATTTCGACATAAGTTTCTATGTGATGTGTCTTTGTGAAGTGTCTTCTATTGTGATGTAGAGGGATGCCGGATTTCAAGTAACAGCATCAGTTGACTGTAGACATGTGCACAATAGAAAAAATTTGTTTATTTTCGTTTAGTTTCTTTCGTTTCCGTTGATTCGTAATGTTTCGTAAATTCGTAAGTCGTCGGTGTTCGTATTCGTAACGATTCGTATTTTCGTAAGAGTTATTTTTTCATTGATTCGTTTTCCCGTTAGTTTAATTTTCGTTTATTCGAAATTCGGACGCATTCGTATTTTCGTAGATTTAGTTACATTCGTACTTTCGTTAGATTGATTTATTCGTACTTTCATAACATTGTTTTCGTAGATTCGTAATCGGAGCATAATTCATAATTTTATGTAATGTGTATGCTATTATTACATTTTAAGAGACACGGAAAATTACGAATCGAAAAAAAGTTACGAATGTACACATTTTTTCTTTCAATCCATTTCGAAGCACCTTAAGCAGCGGCATTGTAAGAGACACGGAAAATTACGAATCGCAAAAAAAAAAAAAAAAAAGTTACGAATGTACGAATTTTTTCGTTCAATCCATTCGAAGCACGTTAAGCAGCGCCATTGTAAGGGACATGGAAAATAACCAATTCAACAAAAAAAAAAAACAAGTTACGAATGTACGAATTTTTTCGTTTATTTTGATTTTCGTTGTTCCTGTTTTCGTTTTTTGGATTTTCTTCTTTCGTAGATTCGTTGTTTCTAATTATTTTTTTTCGGATTTTCGTTGTTTTTCGTATTCGTTCGATTCGAACATTCGTTATTCGTTAAAATTTTTAGCGAATCGTTTGTTCATTCGTACGATAACGAATGAACGAATATAATGAATTTTAACGAAAAACAAAACGAATTGCACATGTCTAGTTGACTGGCATATCCAATCTGGAAGGTGATGGATTAAGATGAGGAGTACCCTAATATGGTGTCTTTAGGCTCGGAACAGTTTATGGATTTTTGGTGAAGGACCATTGTTACATTGTAGTCCCTTGGACCCCAGATTTTGACAGATTCCCACAGATCTGCTAAGTGACAATATTGGATAGAAGGTTAGCATTGCATGCTCTTATTGTGACATAAGTGTCTTTGTGATGTTATTATTATTATTATTATTATACAGGATTTATATAGCGCCAACAATTTACCGGCACTTAACAACATAAGGGCAAACTGTACAATTCCAATACAATTTAATACAGTAGGAATCAGAAGGCCCTGCTCATTTGAGCTTACAATCTAAGAGGGAGGGTCGAGAGATACAAAAAGGTGAAGACGGTGGGAGATGAGCTAATGAAGAAAATAAAATTATAGTTGTTAGGCGGGGCGAGGTAGGCTTTTCCGAAGAGAATGGTTTTCATGGATCATCTAAAAAGCAGAAGGTCTTGGGGAAAATTAAGAGAATGATTAGGTTGGTGATTTAGCTGGGGGCAGAGTTGTGAACAGCTTTGTAAGTTATTGTTAGTAGATCTAAATTATTTTGTTGGGTAAAAGGCAGCCAGTGGTGGGAATCGGCAGAGAGGGGTAGCAGACATTGAGCGGTTGCTAAGGTACATAGGTCTGGCGGCAACATTCATGACGAACTGAAGGGGGGATAGCCCCCCTAAAGGTAAGCCAATGAGGAGGGAGTTGAAGTAGTCGAGGCAAGAGATGACCAGGGAGTGAACTAGAAGCTTTGTGGTGTCATTGGTTAGGATGGGGCATATTTTGGAGATGTTGCGGAGGTTGAGGTGGCAAGCTTTGAACATTTAAAGGATAGTTCAGAGTCCAGGATTACATCTAACACCTTGCGGGGATGGGTTGATAGTTGAGCAGTCAATCTTGACAGAGAAGTCAGGGGAAGGAGCACGTAGGGGAGGAAGTATTAGAAGCTCGGTTTTGGATAGATTGAGTTTGAGGAAGTGTGACATCCAGACTGTAAACTAGTGACGTGTGAGGAGACTGATGGAGCGAGCTGAGGGGTAGAGAGATAGATTTGGGTGTCATCAACGTGGAAATTGTATTGGAAGCCATGGAAGGCTCTCAGCTGATCCAGGGAGGAAGTGTAGATTGAGAATAGGGGAAGTCCAAGAACGGAACCTTCGGGGACCCAGACAGAGAAAGTAAGAGGAGAAGAGGAAGTAGAATTGTAAGTGACACTGAAGGTGCGGTGAGATAGGTAGAATGAGGACCAGGGAAGCCTACTGTAATGAAGACCAAAGGAGTTTTTTGAGGAGGAGGAGGGAGTGGTCCACTGTGTCAAAGGCAGCAGAGACGCCCAGGAGTATGAGTACAGAATAGTGTCTGTCTGGTGTTAACCATTAGCAGATCAGTTTTAGGAGAGCAGTTTCCGTGGAGTGTTGACGGCGAAATCCAGACTGAAAAGGGTCAAGAATGTTGTTATTGTGTTTTCTGTTGGGATGTAGAGGGATGTCTTATTTCAAATAGCATCGTCAGTTGACTGGCATCTTCAATCTGTAAGGTGATGGTTCAAATTGAGGATTACTTTACTATGGTGTCCTCAGGCTCTGAACAATTTATAGAGTCTTGGTGGATGACCATTGTTACATTGTAGTCCTTCAGAGCCCAGATTCTGGATACTTATCTTAAACCCATGTAGCTGGGTGTTGCCACTGACTACCCCCTTGAACCCCCCCTCCCCTTGTTCCTCTACCTGCCACTAGCCTTTATGTATATGCTATAAGGGGAATTTTTGATTAGTGCTCTATTTAGGGGTTTAATACATGCTAATTTTTGCAAATTGAGGGAATAACATTAAAAAGGGGGTACCTTCCATGGTGGTATGATACATGTTTCACCATTCATTTTAAACACATAAAAATACAGCATTTATAATGGTCTAAAAATGCCAAAAGTGCAGAGCATAGATGTCAGCTAGCCACTTAGGAATGACTGGGATTGGGTGGGCCAAGGCAAATGGGGAGAATCATACATTTTAAATATAGGGGAGCGGTAGTGTTGGTGGGTGGAGATATCGTGTTAGAGAGTTCGGAATAGGTGGGCTTCTAGGGTCTGTTTTAACTCCTAAAAACCATGGTTGCAGGGCATTTGATGTAACTTTGGCAGGAAGTATTGCCCTGCCAAATGCAGCAGTGGGCACAAATTTTGAGTATACCCCATATGGCTGCCTTCGTAGCTTATAGGGAGTGGTAAATGCAGGGATCAACCCCCTGTTTTTATCACTCCCAAACAGTAACCATAACCCTGGCCTTAGGGTTTTTTTTTCTTATAAGTAAGTGGAAGGCTACGGCAACTAACAACCCAAATACAAAACTTTTGTAAAAGCTTCAGCTTAAGAAATGGGTGGTGTACAGGGGATTGTAAAAATACAGTTCAACCACCTGTTTTCACTTGTTTTTTTTGTAAAGGCCCCATCCTTATTAGCTGGAATGCCAAGGCAACCAACCAACCCAATGCAAAATTTGTTTAAAAACACCCTTATCTGTAGCTGGGAGGCCAGGGCAATCAACCAACACAATGCAACATTTTTGTCAAGACCCCATCTTCTTTAGCTGGGAGGCCAAGGCAACCAACCAACTCAATGCAACATTTTTGTAAAGACCCCATCTTCTTTAGCTGGGAAGCCAAGGCAACCAACCAACCCAATGCGACATTTTTGTAAAGACCCCATCTTCATTAGCTGGAAAGCCAAGGCAACCAACCAATCCAATGCAACATTTTTGTAAACACCCTGTCTTAATTAGTTGGAAGGCCAAGGCCACCATCCAACCCAATGCTAATTTTTTGTCAACATTAGCTGGAAGGCTAAGGCAACCAGCCAACTCAATGCAAAATTTTTGTAAAGACCACATCTTCATTAGATGAAAGGCCAAAGCAACCAACCAACCCAATGCAAAATGTTTGTAAAGACCCTGTTTTCATTAGCTGAAAGGCAAAAGCAACCAACAAACCCAATGCAAACTTTTTGTACAGTCCCCGTATTCATTTACTGGAAGACCAAGGCAACCAACCAACCCACTCAATGCAAAATTTTTGTAAAGACCCTGTTTTTTTACCTGGGAGGCCAAGGCAACCAACCAACCTAATGCAAAATGTTTGTAAAGACCCCATATTTATTAGCTGTTAGGCCGAGGCAACCAACCAACCCAATGCAACATGTTTGTAAAGACCCATCTTCATTAGCTTTACATTGATACACAACATTCCATAAGCTGTTCCCTCCCTTGTAATAGGCAGTTGACACCAAAATTGTATTGTAGGAAGATGTTTAATGCACACCGGTTGTAGTACTATATGCACAGGACTGAGCAGGTTTAAGTGAACTACAAAAAGCAAGAAAACAAAAAATAGAAAATTCCCTGCATCATTTCCACACTAATTGGAAAATTAAAAGGCAACGAAAAAAATAGAAGATTTGTCACACCTCCGTCCAAGGAGTACATGGTGTAGTAGTGGCTTTGCTGGTACTCTTCATGGAAATTAACAAAATATTTATTTAAAAAAAAGGTTTCTTGGTCTTTTTTAAGGATTTTTAAAAATGAGTTATGTGTCTCCATAGCACCTTATCCGTCCTCGAAGAATAAAAGTCACTACGACGTTCACCATTTCTTGGCTGCTTTTTTATGACGTTACCCTGGCATGACCATTGATGCTCTTGCCAGTCCTTCCAGAGCAAGGTTGGCTTCCTCGGCCGTGATTATCGGCCTTTAGAATCTCCATAAGTGTTCCGAGGCATGGACACCATTTTCTCTTCGCATGTAAATTTGCTGTCTTTTAAAATGCTGTACAAAACAAAGCCTGAGGTTCGCAGGTCTTCGCTGTGGCAGATCAGGTAAGGAATGTTGTCTATCCGGCGTTGGATGTGCGCGCTTCGTAGAAGTCCGGAGCAGTGGCTGCTGACTTTTTCAAGTCGTCGAAGAACCAGGTGGGCTTTACTACAAGAGAAAGGAAACAAGGTGATTAGACATGTGCACGGACAAAAAAATTTGTTCATTTTCGTTTTCGTTTCATTCGTTTTTTTGCTTTTTTCGGAAATTCGGAAAATCGAAAATTCGGAAATTTGGAAATTCGGAAACCCGAAAACTCTGAATTCGGGAATTCAAAGAATTGAAAATCCCAAAATTTGAAAATCTGAAAAAAGAAAGAAAATCTGTTTAATTAATAACTAACTATTAAATTAACGAGTACGAATTTATCCGAAGTTACAAATTATCTGAAATAACGAATGCCACATCTAAACAAATGAATAATAAATAATTAATAATAAATAATTAATAATAATAAAAAGGTTTTATTATTATTATTGTTATTTATTATTATTAGATCGTTACGTTCCATTTGGTTAGATGTGGCATTCGTTATTTCAGATAATTCGTAACTTCGGATAAATTCGTACTCGTTACGTTCACTAACAGACAAATTTTAAAGGGAATTCCAATACCTATAATTTAATAGTTAGTTATTATTTAGAATTAAACTGTTTTTTTTTCTTTTTTTCTGATTTTCAAATTTTCTAATTTTTTAATTTCCGAATTCCGAAAATTCGGAAATTCGGAATTTTCGTAAACTGAAACATTCGGAAATTCAGAATTAACAAATTTGTCAAAATTCGTTAAAAAATGAATTTGGAACTAAATGAATTGCACATGTCTAAAGGTGATTTAGGTAACAAATAACATGAAACGTAATCCCTTCCTGGTGTCCATTTATTCCTTTCTCTTTCAGAACCATTTTTTCCATTTTCTGCACACATGTTTAAAAAATCATTTTAGGCCTGAAGATTACATAACACCCCAAAAACATTATATACAGCTTTGTTCTGAAATCAGACACCGTTACGCAAAGGTCTTGGAAACACAACAGTTCAGTAAAAAACACACTAAAGTTTATTTTAGGGCACACGAATGCAAAAAGTTTTTGAATTTTTTGGTAAAATATAAAAGATAAGATTACACTGAATAAATAGATACCCAACATGTCACACTTTAAATTTGAAGGTTCCGTGAAATGGCGACAAACTTCCTACTATATATTTTCCATAGACGATGCTTTAAAAGCCCCCTACAGGTCATCAGTTTAGAATTAAGGAGGAGGTCTGGTGCTAGAATTATTGCGCTCCCTCTGCCTTGTGTGGCAATATGTAACATGCATGGCAGTCAACATTTTCATGCATAGATGCCCCTGACACATGGGTTTACCTTCGTATTTGTGTGGGGGTGTGTGGGCCTCAACATTTTTTTGAGTGATTTTATGTGCTTGGGTGTACCTTTCATTTTTTATAATTTTAAAATATTTTTTTCACTTCACTTTCTTCATTACAAAGTCCCCTATGTGATTTTTTTAGTGACACCTTCTCTTTAATGAGACATCTGGGGTGTTGAAGCCCTGAATATCTCTCCTGTGCTCCAATGTATCTAATGCAGTGCAGATCGGGTCAGCAAGAAGAAGGGAAGGAGTGCATGTCCGCCCAGCTCATCTCCCCTACCTGGCGGCACCGGTGCCAGTCCCGCAATTGGGAAAGCATAGCCCAGGATGGCAGGGGCATGTACGCGCGGGGGGGGGGGGGGGGTGGCTGTTTGGAAGCAATCTGGTGGTTACTTCATTTCTAAATCAGATCAAAGGACACATGAACAGTTCCTGAATACAGTGACAATGGCAGTTGGAGGTGATCATTATGTTATCTAACAGATGTTTGGCATATTTTTAATATTGGTAGTTGGGGTTGTCATGTTATCTGACAGGTGTTTGCCTTATTTAGAGAAATGGCAGTTAGAGTTGTCATGCTATTAGACTCATTGTTGTCCTATTTAAAACAAATGGCAGTTGGATCATGGCATCATTCATTCTTACCGGGGTCCCAGCTCATCTTCGCTTCTCCATACAAAGTCCCCGAACTTCTCATACAACGCGTTATAATGATGTTGGACTCGAAGAAGCATTGATGCAGATACTTCCATCAGTGTGTTGTAGGCGATCTGCTGCTCCTTCCCGCTGGTGTATCCGTTGTACAAAGTGTAAATTCTGTCTGCAATTTCTGTAATGAAAAATATTTATAATATGTATTAAAATGTATAATAATAATTAAAAATCTGCCTCAAAAGTAGAACTTGGAATGTTTTCCTTGAACATAAAAAGCATTTTCCCTGAATTGTATGTAAAGGAGATGTTGTGAAGGCATTTAAAGGTCTATTTCGAATAAAAAAAAAAAAAAGCTTGACGAAGGTCACAATCATTTTCCCCACCGTAAGGGTAATGTTGTTATTCCCTATGATCGTCATATCCATCTTGTGGCTATCATGTAATATTTTCCTGATTCAGGTATGTCAAGGAAATACTGCATTGCGGCTAGCTGAATTTTACACTGCTGTATCTCCTGTGGTCTTCTAATCCTTGGAGGAAAACACCTTCCTCTGCCCTTTGTCTGTAGTACATTTTGACCCCATCTTGCTCATTAAAATTGCCCTGCCACTGGACAGTTGTACACTGATGTATCTCTTGTGATCTTCTAATCCTTGAAGGAAAACACCTACCCATGCCCTTTATCTCCAGGACATTTTGGCCTTAACTTGCTCATTAAAACTGCCCTGCTGCTGCACAATTTTACACTGCTGTATGTCCTATTGTCTTCTAATCCTTGTAGGAAAACACCTTCCTGTGCCCTTTGTCTCTAGTACATTTTGACCTCATCCTGCTCATTTAAATTGCCCTGCCACTGGACAGTTGTACGCTGCTGTATCTCCTGTGGTTTTCTAATCCTTGTAGGAAAACACCTTCGCTGTTCCCTTTTGTCTCTAGTACATTTTGGCCTCACCTTGCTCATTAAATCTGCTCTGCCAATGGACAATTTCACACTGTTGTATATTCTGTGGCCTTCTAATTCTTAAAAAGGTAAACACCTTCTCATGCCCTTTGGCCTCATCTTGCTCATTAAAACTGCCCTGCCACTGGACAGTTGTACACTGCTATATCTCCTGTGGTCTTCTGATCTTTGTAGGGAAACCTCTTCCCGTGCCCTTTGTCTCTAGTACATTTTGGTCTAATCTAGTTCATTAAAATTGCCCTGCCACTGGACAGTTGTACACTGCTGTGTCTCCTGTGGTCTTCTAATCCTTATAGGAAAACACTTCCCTGTGCCCTTTGTCTCTAGTACCTTTTGGCTCAGCTTGCTCATTAAAACTGCCCTGCCACTGGCCAATGCATATACTGCTACATCATTTATTTACTCCTAATTCTCTTAATTCTTAATGAGATTATGATACTAATGTCAGGTCTTGATGATGGATGAGAAGATCTGTTCAGTAGGGTTGAAGTCATGATGGAACAGAATAGGGTCTTCACCAAACTGTTAATACATGGTTAGAAGCCCCTAATTGTCAAAACTGTCTTTTATTTTTTTTGCTAAACAAATTAAAAAAGACTGAAAATTTTGTTTTTTTTGTTTCAGTTTTAGAACTTTGTAAATAAGTAAGTTTTTCTCCTTCACTGATGGGCACCGATGAGGTGGCACCAATGAAGTGGCACTGATGAGGTGGCATTGATGGGCATTGATATGTGGCACTGATAGGCGGCACTGATGGGCACTGATAGGTGGTAGTGATGGGTGACATGGATGGGCCCTGATAGGTGGCACAAATTGACACTGATAGGTGGCATGGATAGGCGGCATGGATGGGCATGGATAGGCGCCACGGATGGGCATGTATAGGCAGCACGGATGCGCATGGATGGGCACTGATAGGCGGCTTGGGTGGGCACTGATA